>CM031956.1:21966843-22484343 GCA_018749465.1 Paracanthobrama guichenoti
TCCCTCAGAATTATGATCTTGTGTCTCCCAATTCAGACTTTTCCCTCAGAATTATGATCTTGTGTCTCCCAATTCAGACTTTTCCCTCAGAATTATGATCTTGTGTCTCCCAATTCAGACTTTTCCCTCAGAATTATGATCTTGTGTCTCCCAATTCAGACTTTTCCCTCAGAATTATGATCTTGTGTCTCCCAATTCAGAATTCAGACTTTTCCCCTCAGAATTATGATCTTGTGTCTCCCAATTCAGACTTTTCCCTCAGAATTATGATCTTGTGTCTCCCAATTCAGACTTTTCCCTCAGAATTATGATCTCGTGTCTCCCAATTCAGACTTTTCCCTCAGAATTATGATCTCGTGTCTCCCAATTCAGACTTTTCCCTCAGAATTATGATCTTGTGTCTCCCAATTCAGAATTCAGACTTTTCCCTCAGAATTATGATCTTGTGTCTCCCAATTCAGGATTCAGACTTTTCCCCTCAGAATTATGATCTTGTGTCTCCCAATTCAGACTTTTCCCTCAGAATTATGATCTCGTGTCTCCCAATTCAGACTTTTCCCTCAGAATTATGATCTTGTGTCTCCCAATTCAGATTCAGACTTTTCCCTCAGAATTATGATCTTGTGTCTCCCAATTCAGACTTTTCCCTCAGAATTATGATCTTGTGTCTCCCAATTCAGACTTTTCCCTCAGAATTATGATCTTGTGTCTCCCAATTCAGACAGAATTCAGACTTTTCCCTCAGAATTATGATCTTGTGTCTCCCAATTCAGACTTTCTTTGTCTCCCTCAGAATTATGATCTTGTCTCCCAATTCAGACTTTTCCCTCAGAATTATGATCTTGTGTCTCCCAATTCAGACTTTTCCCTCAGAATTATGATCTTGTGTCTCCCAATTCAGACTTTTCCCTCAGAATTATGATCTTGTGTCTCCCAATTCAGACTTTTCCTCAGACTTTTTTTCCTTTTCCCTCAGAATTATGATCTTGTGTCTCCCAATTCAGTCTTTTCCCCTCAGAATTATGATCTTGTGTCTCCCAATTCAGACTTTTCCCCTCAGAATTATGATCTTGTGTCTCCCAATTCAGATCTCAGAATTATGACTTTTCCCTCAGAATTATGATCTTGTGTCTCCCAATTCAGAATTCAGACTTTTCCTCAGAATTATGATCTTGTGTCTCCCAATTCAGACTTTTCCCTCAGAATTATGATCTTGTGTCTCCCAATTCAGACTTTTCCCTCAGAATTATGATCTTGTGTCTCCCAATTCAGACTTTTCCCTCAGAATTATGATCTTGTGTCTCCCAATTCAGACTTTTCCCTCAGAATTATGATCTACGTGTCTCCCAATTCAGACTTTTCCTCAGAATTATGATCTTTCTCCCTCAGAATTCAGACTTTTCCCTCAGAATTTTCCCTGAATTACGTGTCTCCCAATTCAGACTTTTTCCTCAGAATTATGATCTTGTGTCTCCAATTCAGACTTTTCCCTCAGAATTATGATCTTGTGTCTCCCAATTCAGACTTTTCCCTCAGAATTATGATCTTGTGTCTCCCAATTCAGAATTCAGACTTTTCCCCTCAGAATTATGATCTTGTGTCTCCCAATTCAGACTTTTCCCTCAGAATTATGATCTTGTGTCTCCCAATTCAGAATTCAGACTTTTTTCCTCAGAATTATGATCTTGTGTCTCCCAATTCAGATTCTTTTCCTCAGAATTATGATCTTGTGTCTCCCAATTCAGACTTTTCCCTCAGAATTATGATCTTGTGTCTCCCAATTCAGACTTTTCCTCAGAATTATGATCTTGTGTCTCCCAATTCAGACTTTTCCCTCAGAATTATGATCTTTACATCTCACTCAGAATTCAGACTTTTCCCTCAGAATTCAGAATTATGATCTTGTGTCTCCCAATTCAGACTTTTCCCTCAGAATTATGATCTTGTGTCTCCCAATTCAGACTTTTCCCTCAGAATTATGATCTTGTGTCTCCTCAATGATCTTGTGAATATCAGACTTTTCCCTCAGAATTATGATCTTGTGTCTCCCAATTCAGACTTTTCCCTCAGAATTATGATCTTGTCTCCCAATTCAGACTTTTCCCTCAGAATTATGATCTTGTGTCTCCCAATTCAGACTTTTCCCCTCAGAATTATGATCTTGTGTCTCCCAATTCAGACTTTTCCTCAGAATTATGATCTTACATCTCACCAATTCAGACTTTTTCCTCAGAATTATGATCTTGTGTCTCCCAATTCAGACTTTTCCCTCAGAATTATGATCTTGTGTCTCCCAATTCAGACTTTTCCCTCAGAATTATGATCTTACATCTCCCAATTCAGAGACTTTTCCTCAGAATTATGATCTTGTGTCTCCTATTCAGAATCCTCAGACTTTTCCTCTCAGAATTATGATCTTGTGTCTCCCAATTCAGACTTTTCCCTCAGAATTATGATCTTGTGTCTCCCAATTCAGACTTTTCCCTCAGAATTATGATCTTGTGTCTCCCACTATTCAGACTTTTCCCTCAGAATTATGATCTTGTGTCTCCCAATTCAGAATTCAGACTTTTCCCTCAGAATTATGATCTTGTGTCTCCCAATTCAGACTTTTCCCTCCTCAGAATTATGAGACTTTTATGTGTCTCTCCCAATTCAGACTTTTCCTCAGAATTATGACTTTTCTCCCAATTCAGAGACTTTTCCTCAGAATTATGATCTTGTGTCTCCCAATTCAGACTTTTCCCTCAGAATTATGATCTTGTGTCTCCAATCTCAGAATTCAGACTTTTCCTCAGAATTATGATCTTGTGTCTCCCAATTCAGACTTTTCCTCAGAATTATGATCTTGTTCTCCCAATTCAGACTTTTCCTCAGAATTATGATCTTGTGTCTCCCAATTCAGACTTTTCCCTCAGAATTATGATCTTACATCTCCCAATTCAGACTTTTCCCTCAGAATTATGATCTTGTGTCTCAATTCAGACTTTTCCCCTCAATTCAGACTTTTCCCTCAGAATTATGATCTTGTGTCTCCCAATTCAGACTTTTCCCTCAGAATTATGATCTCTACATCTCACAATTCAGACTTTTTCCTCAGAATTATGATCTTGTGTCTCTTACATCTCCCAATTCAGACTTTTCCCTCAGAATTATGATCTTGTGTCTCCCAATTCAGACTTTTCCCTCAGAATTATGATCTTGTGTCTCCCAGAATTCAGACTTTTCCCTCAGAATTATGATCTTGTGTCTCCCAATTCAGACTTTTCCTCAGAATTATGATCTTGTGTCTCCCAATTCAGACTTTTCCCTCAGAATTATGATCTTTGTCTCCCTCAGACTTTTCCCTCAGAATTATGATTTGTGTCTCTCCAATTCAGACTTTTCCCTCAGAAATTATGATCTTGTGTCTCACTATTCAGACTTTTCCCTCAGAATTATGATCTGTGTGTCTCCTAATTCAGACTTTTCCTCAGAATTATGATCTTGTGTCTCCCAACTATTCAGACTTTTCCCTCAGAATTATGATCTTGTGTCTCCCAATTCAGACTTTTCCCCTCAGAATTATGATCTTGTGTCTCATTCAGAATTCAGACTTTTCCTCAGAATTCTGATCTTGTGTCTCCCAATTCAGACTTTTCCCTCAGAATTATGATCTTGTGTCTCCCTATTCAGACTTTTCCCTCAGAATTATGATCTTGTGTCTCCCAATTCAGACTTTTCCTCAGAATTATGATCTTGTGTCTCCCAATTCAGACTTTTCCCTCAGAATTATGATCTTGTGTCTCCCAATTCAGACTTTTCCCTCAGAATTATGAGTTTACATCTCACTATTGACTTTTCCTCAGAATTATGTTTGTGTCTCCCAATTCAGACTTTTCCCTCAGAATTATGATCTTGTGTCTCCCAATTCAGACTTTTCCTCAGAATTATGATCTTGTGTCTCCCAATTCAGACTTTTCCCTCAGAATTATGATCTTGTGTCTCCCAATTCAGACTTTCCCTCAGAATTATGATCTTGTGTCTCCCAATTCAGACTTTTCCTCAGAATTATGATTTACATCTCACAATTCCGACTTTTCCTCAGAATTCTGTTTACATCTCACCAATTCAGACTTTTCCCTCAGAATTATGATCTTGTGTCTCCCAATTCAGACTTTTCCTCAGAATTATGATCTTGTGTCTCCTATTCAATCCCTCAGAATTCAGACTTTTCCCTCAGAATTATGATCTTGTGTCTCCCAATTCAGACTTTTCCTCAGAATTATGATCTTGTGTCTCTCACAATTCAGACTTTTCCCTCAGAATTATGATCTTACATCTCCCAATTCAGACTTTTCCTCAGAATTATGATCTTACATCTCCCAATTCTCAGACTTTTCCTCAGAATTATGATCTTGTGTCTCCCAATTCAGACTTTCCCCTCAGAACTGTTTACATCTCTCTATTCAGACTTTTTCCTCAGAATTCTGTTTGTCTCCCAATTCAGACTTTTTCCTCAGAATTATGATCTTGTGTCTCCCAATTCAGACTTTTCCCCTCAGAATTATGATCTTGTGTCTCCCAATTCAGACTTTTCCTCAGAATTATGATTGTGTCTCACTATTCAGACTTTTCCCTCAGAAATCTTGTGTTTACATCTCATTCCCTCAGAATTCAGACTTTTCCCTCAGAATTATGATCTTGTGTCTCCCAATTCAGACTTTTTCCTCAGAATTATGATCTTGTGTCTCCCTATTCAGACTTTTCCTCAGAATTCTGTTTACATCTCACTATTCAGACTTTTCCCTCAGAATTATGATCTTGTGTCTCCCAATTCAGACTTTTCCTCAGAATTATGATCTTGTGTCTCAATTCTAATTCAGACTTTTCCTCAGAATTATGATCTTGTGTCATCTCACTATTCAGACTTTTCCCTCAGAATTATGATTTACATCTCACTATTCAGACTTTTCCCTCAGAATTATGATCTTGTGTCAGACCAATCCTCAGAAATTCACTTTTCCCTCAGAATTATGATCTTGTGTCTCCCAATTCAGACTTTTCCTCAGAATTATGATCTTGTGTCTCCCAATTCAGACTTTTCCCTCAGAATTATGATCTCTATTGACTTTTCCCTCAGAATTCTGTTTACATCTCACTATTCCGACTTTTCCCTCAGAATTATGATCTTGTGTCTCCCAATTCAGACTTTTCCCTCAGAATTATGATCTTGTGTCTCTCACTATTCCGACTTTTCCCTCAGAATTCTGTTTACATCTCACTATTCCGACTTTTCCCTCAGAATTATGATTTGTGTCTCCCAATTCAGACTTTTCCTCAGAATTATGATCTTGTGTCTCCCAATTCAGACTTTTCCCTCAGAATTATGATTTACATCTCACTATTCCGACTTTTCCTCAGAATTCTGTTTACATCTCACTATTCCGACTTTTCCCTCAGAATTATGATCTTTACATCTCACAATTCAGACTTTCCCTCAGAATTATGATCTTGTGTCTCCCTATTCCGACTTTTCCTCAGAATTCTGTTTACATCTCACTATTCCGACTTTTCCCTCAGAATTCTAAGTTTACATCTCACTATTCCGACTTTTCCTCAGAATTCTAAGTTTACATCTCACTATTCCGACTTTTCCCTCAGAATTATGATCTTGTGTCTCCCTATTCAGACTTTTCCCTCAGAATTATGATCTTACATCTCCCACTATTCAGACTTTTCCTCAGAATTCTGATTGTCTCCCAATTCAGACGACTTTTCCTCTTATGATTTGTGTCTCAATTCAGACTTTTCCCAGAATTATGATCTTGTCTCCCAATTCAGACTTTTCCCCTCAGAATTATGATTACATCTCACTATTCAGACTTTTCCTCAGAATTATGATCTTGTGTCTCCCAATTCCAGACTTTTCCTCAGAATTCTGATCTTGTGTCTCCCAATTCAGACTTTTCCTCAGAATTCAGACTTTTCCCTCAGAATTATGATCTTGTGTCTCCCTATTCAGACTTTTCCTCAGAATTCTAGATCTTTATTCCCAATTCAGACTTTTCCCTCAGAATTATGACTTTTCCTTGTGTCTGTTTAATCTCACTATTCAGACTTTTCCCTCAGAATTGTTGATCTCACTATTGACTTTTCCTCAGAATTCATTTACATCTCACTATTCAGACTTTTCCTCAGAATTCTCTGTGTCTCTCAATTCAGACTTTTCCTCAGAATTCTGTTTACATCTCACTATTCCGACTTTTCCCTCAGAATTCTGTTTACATCTCACTATTCCGACTTTTCCCTCAGAATTCAGAATATGTTCTTGTGTCTCCCAATTCAGACTTTTCCTCAGAATTGTTTGATCTTGTATCTCCCAATTCAGACTTTTCCTCAGAATTCTGTTTACATCTCACTATTCCGACTTTTCCCTCAGAATTATGAAGTGTCTCCCAATTCAGACTTTTCCCTCAGAATTATGATCTTACATCTCACTATTCAGACTTTTCCTCAGAATTATGATCTTACATCTCACTATTCGACTTTTCTCAGAATTCTGATCTTTACATCTCACTATTCCGACTTTTCCCTCAGAATTCTGATTTTACGTCTCACTATTCCGACTTTTTCCTCAGAATTCTGTTTACATCTCACTATTCCGACTTTTCCTCAGAATTATGATCTTGTGTTTCCCAATTCATCTCACTATTCAGACTTTTCCCTCAGAATTATGATCTCACTATTGTCTCCTCAATTCAGACTTTACCTCAGAATTATGATCTCTTTTCCTCAGAATTTAAGTTTCTCATCTCACTATTCAGACTTTTCCCTCAGAATTATGATCTTGTGTCTCCCAATTCAGACTTTTCCTCAGAAATTATGATCTTGTGTCTCCCAGAAATTCAGAGACTTTTCCTCAGAATTATGATCTTGTCTCTCCCAATTCAGACTTTTCCTCAGAATTCCCTCATGATCTTGTGTCTCCCAATTCAGACTTTTCCTCAGAATTATGATCTTGTGTCTCACTATTCAGACTTTTCCTCAGAATTCTGATCTTTACATCTCACTATTCAGACTTTTCCCTCAGAATTATGATCTTGTGTCTCCCAATTCAGACTTTTCCTCAGAATTATGATCTTGTGTCTCACAATTCAGACTTTTCCTCAGAATTATGATCTTGTGTCTCCCAATTCAGACTTTTCCCTCAGAATTATGATGTGTTTACAATCTCCTCAATTCAGACTTTTCCCTCAGAATTATGATCTTGTGTCTCCCAATTCAGACTTTTCCTCAGAATTATGATCTTGTCTCTCCCAATTCAGACTTTTCCTCAGAATTATGATCTTGTGTCTCACAATTCATGACTTTTCCCTCAGAATTATGATCTTGTGTCTCCCAATTCAGACTTTTCCCTCAGAATTATGATCTTGTGTCTCCCAATTCAGACTTTTCCCTCAGAATTATGATCTTGTGTCTCCCAATTCAGACTTTTCTTGTGTCTCAGAATTATGATTCTTGTGTCTCCCAATTCAGACTTTTCCCTCAGAATTATGATCTTGTGTCTCCCAGACTTTTTCAGAATTCAGACTTTTCCCTCAGAATTATGATCTTGTGTCTCCCAATTCAGACTTTTCCCTCAGAATTATGATCTTGTGTCTCCCAATTCAGACTTTTCCCTCAGAATTATGATCTTGTGTCTCCCAATTCAGACTTTTCCCTCAGAATTATGATCTTGTCTCCCAATTCAGACTTTTCCCTCAGAATTATGATCTTGTGTCTCCCAATTCAGACTTTTCCTCAGAATTATGATCTTGTGTCTCCCAATTCAGACTTTTCCCTCAGAATTATGATCTTGTGTCTCCCAATTCAGACTTTTCCCTCAGAATTATGATCTTGTGTCTCCCAATTCAGACTTTTCCCTCAGAATTATGATCTTGTGTCTCCCAATTCAGACTTTTCCTCAGAATTATGATCTTTGTCTCCCTATTCAGACTTTTCCCCTCAGAAATTATGATCTTGTGTCTCACAATTCAGACTTTTCCCTCAGAATTATGATTTCTTGTGTCTCCCAATTCAGACTTTTCCTCAGAATTATGATCTTGTGTCTCCCAATTCAGACTTTTCCTCAGAATTATGATCTTGTGTCTCCCAATTCAGACTTTTCCTCAGAATTATGATCTTACATCTCCCAATTCAGACTTTTCCCTCAGAATTATGATCTTGTGTCTCCCAATTCAGACTTTTCCCTCAGAATTATGATCTTGTGTCTCCCAATTCAGACTTTTCCTCAGAATTATGATCTTGTGTCTCCCAATTCAGACTTTTCCCTCAGAATTTATGATCTTGTGTCTCCCAATTCAGACTTTTCCCTCAGAATTATGATCTTGTGTCTCCCAATTCAGACTTTTTCCTCAGAATTCTGATCTTGTGTCTCCCAATTCAGACTTTTCCTCAGAATTATGATCTTGTGTCTCCCAATTCAGACTTTTCCTCAGAATTCTGATCTTGTTCTCCCTATTCAGACTTTCCCCTGAATTAATCTTGTGTCTCCCAATTCAGACTTTTCCCTCAGAATTATGATCTTACATCTCCCAATTCAGACTTTTCCTCAGAAATTCAGACTTCACAATTCCTCAGAATTATGATCTTGTGTCTCCCAATTCAGACTTTTCCTCAGAATTATGATCTTGTGTCTCCCAATTCAGACTTTTCCCTCAGAATTATGATCTTGTGTCTCCCAATTCAGACTTTTCCCTCAGAATTATGATCTTGTGTCTCCCAGACTTTTCCCTCAGAATTCTGATCTTGTGTCTCACAGAATTCAGACTTTTCCCCTCAGAATTATGATCTTGTGTCTCCCAATTCAGACTTTTCCCTCAGAATTATGATCTTGTGTCTCCCAATTCAGACTTTTCCCTCAGAATTATGATCTTGTGTCTCTCAATTCAGAGACTTTTCCTCAGAATTATGATCTTACATCTCCCAATTCAGACTTTTCCCTTGTGTCTCTCCCAATTCAGACTTTTCCCTCAGAATTATGATTATGAGTCTTGTGTCTCCCAATTCAGACTTTTCCCTCAGAATTATGATCTTGTGTCTCCCAATTCAGACTTTTCCCTCAGAATTATGATCTTGTGTCTCCCAATTCAGACTTTTCCCTCAGAATTATGATCTTGTGTCTCCCAATTCAGACTTTTCCTCAGAATTATGATCTTGTGTCTCCCAATTCAGACTTTTCCGACTTTTCCTCAGAATTATGATCTTGTGTCTCCCAATTCAGACTTTTCCTCAGAATTATGTCTTGTACATCTCCCAATTCAGACTTTTCCCTCAGAATTATGATCTTGTGTCTTAATTCAGACTTTTCTCAGAATTATGATCTTGTGTCTCCCAATTCAGACTTTTCCTCAGAATTCAGATCTTACATCTCACTATTCAGACTTTTCCCTCAGAATTGTTTACATCTCCCAATTCAGACTTTTCCTCAGAATTATGATCTTGTGTCTCCCCAATTCAGACTTTTCCTCAGAATTATGATCTTGTGTCTCCCAATTCAGACTTTTCCCTCAGAATTATGATCTTGTGTCTCCCAATTCAGACTTTTCCCTCAGAATTATGATCTTGTGTCTCCCAATTCAGACTTTTCCTTTGATCTTGTGTCTCCCAATTCAGACTTTTCCTCAGAATTATGATCTTGTGTCTCCCAATTCAGACTTTTCCCTCAGAATTATGATCTTGTGTCTCCCAATTCAGACTTTTCCCAGAATTATGATCTACATCTCACAATTCAGACTTTTCCTCAGAATTATGATCTTGTGTCTCCCAATTCAGACTTTTCCCTCAGAATTATGATCTTGTGTCTCCCAATTCAGACTTTTCCCTCAGAATTATGATCTTGTGTCTCCCAATTCAGACTTTTTCCTCAGAATTATGATCTTGTGTCTCCCAATTCAGACTTTTCCCTCAGAATTATGATCTTGTGTCTCCCAATTCAGACTTTTCCTCAGAATTATGATCTTGTGTCTCCCAATTCAGACTTTTCCCTCAGAATTATGATCTTGTGTCTCCCAATTCAGACTTTTCCCTCAGAATTATGATCTTGTGTCTCCCAATTCAGACTTTTCCTCAGAATTATGATCTTGTGTCTCCCAATTCAGACTTTTCCCTCAGAATTATGATCTTGTGTCTCCCAATTCAGACTTTTCCCTCAGAATTATGATCTTGTGTCTCCCAATTCAGACTTTCCCTCAGAATTTGACTTCCCTCTTTTCCTCAGAATTATGATCTTGTGTCTCCCAATTCAGACTTTTCCTCAGAATTATGATCTTGTGTCTCCCAATTCAGACTTTTCCCTCAGAATTATGATCTTGTGTCTCTCCCAATTCAGACTTTTCCCTCAGAATTATGATCTTGTGTCTCCCAATTCAGACTTTTCCCTCAGAATTATGATCTTGTGTCTCCCAATTCAGACTTTTCCCTCAGAATTATGATCTTGTGTCTCCCAATTCAGACTTTTCCTCAGAATTATGATCTTGTGTCTCCCAATTCAGACTTTTCCCTCTCATGAATTGTGATCTTGTGTCTCCCAATCAGACTTTCCTCAGAATTATGATCTTGTGTCTCCCAATTCAGACTTTTCCCTCAGAATTATGATCTTGTGTCTCCAATTCAGACTTTTCCCTCAGAATTATGATCTTGTGTCTCCCAATTCAGACTTTTCCTCAGAATTCTCAGAATTATGATCTTGTGTCTCCCAATTCAGACTTTTCCTCAGAATTATGATCTTGTCTCTCTATGTGTCTCCTCAGAATTATGATCTTGTGTCTTAATTCAGACTATTTTCCCTCAGAATTATGATCTTGTGTCTCCCAATTCAGACTTTTCCCTCAGAATTATGATCTTGTGTCTCCAATTCAGACTTTTCCTCAGAATTATGATCTTGTGTCTCCCAATTCAGACTTTCCCTCAGAATTATGATCTTGTGTCTCTCAGAATTCAGACTTTTTCCTCAGAATTATGATCTTGTGTCTCCCAATTCAGACTTTTCCTCAGAATTATGATCTTGTGTCTCTCAATTCAGAATTCAGACTTTTCCTCAGAATTATGATTCAGACTTTTCCTCAGAATTATGATCTTGTGTCTCCCAATTCAGACTTTTCCCTCAGAATTATGATCTTGTGTCTCCCAATTCAGACTTTTCCCCATGATCTTGTGTCTCCCAATTCAGACTTTTCCCTCAGAATTATGATCTTGTGTCTCCCAATTCAGACTTTTCCCTCAGAATTATGATCTTGTGTCTCCCAATTCAGACTTTTCCCTCAGAATTATGATCTTGTCAGTCTCCCAATTCCAATTCAGACTTTTCCCTCAGAATTATGATCTTGTGTCTCCCAATTCAGACTTTTCCCTCAGAATTATGATCTTGTGTCTCCCAATTCAGACTTTTCCCCTCAGAATTATGATCTTGTGTCTCCCAATTCAGAATTGACTTTTCCCTCAGAATTATGATCTTGTGTCTCCCAATTCAGACTTTTCCCTCAGAATTATGATCTTGTGTCTCAATTCAGACCAATCCTCAGAACTTTTCTTGTGTCTCAGAATTATGATCTCAGAATTCTGATCTTAATTCTCCCAATTCAGACTTTTCCCTCAGAATTATGATCTTGTGTCTCCCAATTCAGACTTTTCCCTCAGAATTATGATCTTGTGTCTCCCAATTCAGACTTTTCCTCAATTATGATCTTGTGTCTCCAATTCAGACTTTTCCTCAGAATTATGATCTTGTGTCTCCCAATTCAGACTTTTCCTCAGAATTATGATCTTGTGTCTCCCAATTCAGACTTTTCCTCAGAATTATGATCTTGTGTCTCCCAATTCAGACTTTTCCTCAGAATTTGATCTTGTGTCTCCCAATTCAGACTTTTCCTCAGAATTATGATCTTGTGTCTCCCAATTCAGACTTTTCCCTCAGAATTATGATCTTGTGTCTCCCAATTCAGACTTTTCCCTCAGAATTATGATCTTGTGTCTCCCAATTCAGACTTTTCCCTCAGATCTTTTCCTCCAATTCAGACTTTTCCTCAGAATTATGATCTTGTGTCTCCCAATTCAGACTTTCCCCTCAGAATTATGATCTTGTGTCTCCCAATTCAGACTTTTTCCTCAGAATTATGATCTTGTGTCTCCCAATTCAGACTTTTTCCTCAGAATTATGATCTTTTCTCCAATTCAGACTTATCCCCTCAGATTCTTTGTGTCTCCCAATTCAGACTTTTCCCTCAGAATTATGATCTTGTGTCTCCCAATTCAGACTTTTCCCTCAGAATTATGATCTCGTGTCTCCCAATTCAGACTTTTCCTCAGAATTATGATCTTGTGTCTCCCAATTCAGACTTTTCCCTCAGAATTATGATCTTGTGTCTCCCAATTCAGACTTTTCCCTCAGAATTATGATCTTGTGTCTCCAATTCAGACTTTTCCTCAGAATTATGATCTGTGTCTCCCAATTCAGACTTTTCCCTCAGAATTATGATCTTGTGTCTTGTGACTTTTCCCAATTATGATCTTGTGTCTCCCAATTCACTATTCAGACTTTTCCCTCAGAATTATGATCTTGTGTCTCCCAATTCAGACTTTTCCCTCAGAATTATGATCTTGTGTCTCCCAATTCAGAATTCAGACTTTTCCCTCAGAATTATGATCTTGTGTCTCCCAATTCAGACTTTTCCCTCAGAATTATGATCTTGTGTCTCCCAATTCAGACTTTTCCTCAGAATTATGATCTTGTGTCTCCCAATTCAGACTTTTCCCTCAGAATTATGATCTTGTGTCTCCCAATTCAGACTTTTCCCTCAGAATTATGATCTTGTGTCTCCCAATTCAGACTTTTCCTCAGAATTATGATCTTGTGTCTCCCAATTCAGACTTTTCAGACCCTCAGAATTATGATCTTGTGTCTCCCAATTCAGACTTTTTCCCTCAGAATTATGATCTTTGTGTCTCCCAATTCAGACTTTCCCTCAGAATTATGATCTTGTGTCTCCCAATTCAGACTTTTCCCTCAGAATTATGATCTTGTGTCTCCCAATTCAGACTTTTTCCTCAGAATTATGATCTTGTGTCTCCCAATTCAGACTTTTCCCTCAGAATTATGATCTTGTGTCTCCAGACTTTTCCCTCAGAATTATGATCTTGTGTCTCCCAATTCAGACTTTTCCTCAGAATTATGATCTTGTGTCTCCCAATTCAGACTTTTCCTCAGAATTATGATCTTGTGTCTCCCAATTCAGACTTTTCCCTCAGAATTATGATCTTGTGTCTCTCCCAATTCAGACTTTTCCCTCAGAATTATGATCTTGTGTCTCCCAATTCAGACTTTTCCCCTCAGAATTATGATCTTGTGTCTCCCAATTCAGACTTTTCCCTCAGAATTATGATCTTGTGTCTCCCAATTCAGACTTTTCCCTCAGAATTATGATCTTGTGTCTCCCAATTCAGACTTTTCCCTCAGAATTATGATCTTGTGTCTCCCAATTCAGACTTTTCCCTCAGAATTATGATCTTGTGTCTCCCAATTCAGACTTTTCCCTCAGAATTATGATCTTGTGTCTCCCAATTCAGACTTTTCCTCAGAATTATGATCTTTTTCCCAATTCAGACTTTTCCCTCAGAATTATGATCTGTGTGTCTCCCAATTCAGACTTTTCCCTCAGAATTATGATCTTGTGTCTCCCAATTCAGACTTTTCCCTCAGAATTATGATCTTGTGTCTCCCAATTCAGAATTCAGACTTTTCCCCTCAGAATTATGATCTTGTGTCTCCCAATTCAGACTTTTCCCTCAGAATTATGATCTTGTGTCTCCCAATTCAGACTTTTCCTCAGAATTATGATCTTGTGTCTCCCAATTCAGACTTTTCCCTCATGATCTTGTGTCTCCCAATTCAGACTTTTCCTCAGAATTATGATCTTGTGTCTCCCCAATTCAGACTTTTCCCTCAGAATTATGATCTTGTGTCTCCCAATTCAGACTTTTCCTCAGAATTATGATCTTGTGTCTCCCAATTCAGACTTTTTCCTCAGAATTATGATCTTGTGTCTCCCAATTCAGACTTTTCCCTCAGAATTATGATCTTGTGTCTCCCAATTCAGACTTTTCCCTCAGAATTATGATCTTGTGTCTCCCAATTCAGACTTTTCCCTCAGAATTATGATCTTGTGTCTCCCAATTCAGACTTTTCCCTCTTTTCAGAATCTTGTTAATCTTATGATCTTGTGTCTCCCAATTCAATTCTTTTCCCTCAGAATTATGATCTTGTGTCTCCCAATTCAGAATCCTCAGAATGATCTCGTGTCTCCCAATTCAGACTTTTCCCTCTTTTCCCAATTCCTCAAATTATCAGATCTTGTGTCTCCCAATTCAGACTTTTCCTCAGAATTATGATCTTGTGTCTCCCAATTCAGACTTTTCCCTCAGAATTATGATCTTGTGTCTCCCAATTCAGACTTTTCCCTCAGAATTATGATCTTGTGTCTCCCAATTCAGACTTTTCCCTCAGAATTATGATCTTGTGTCTCCCAATTCAGACTTTTTTCCCTCAGAATTATGATCTTGTGTCTCCCAATTCAGACTTTTCCCTCAGAATTATGATCTCGTGTCTCCCAATTCAGACTTTTCCTCAGAATTATGATCTTGTGTCTCCCAATTCAGACTTTTTTCCTCAGAATTTTCCCTCTGTGTCTCCCAATTCAGACTTTTTCCTCAGAATTCAGATCTTGTGTCTCCCAATTCAGACTTTTCCCTCAGAATTATGATCTTGTGTCTCCAATTCAATTCAGAATTATGACTTTGTCTCAGAATTCAGAATTCTATGATCTTGTGTCTCCCAATTCAGACTTTTTCCTCAGAATTATGATCTGTGTCTCTCAGATTCAGAATTCAGACTTTTTTCCTCAGAATTTGATCTATGTGTCTCCCAATTCAGACTTTTCCTCAGAATTGATCTATATCTTCAATTCAGACTTTTCCTCAGAATTATGATCTATATCTCGCAATTCAGACTTTTTTCCTCAGAATTATGATCTTGTGTCTCCCAATTCAGACTTTTTCCTCAGAATTATGATCTCTATATCTCCCAATTCAGACTTTTTCCTCAGAATTATGATCTTGTGTCTCCCAATTCAGACTTTTTCCTCAGAATTATGATCTCTGTATTCAGACTTTTCCTCAATTCAGACTTTTTTCCTCAGAATTATGATCTATATCTCTCCCAATTCAGACTTTTTCCTCAGAATTATGATCTTATATCTCCCAATTCAGACTTTTTCCTCAGAATTCCAGATCTTGTGTCTCCCAATTCAGACTTTTCCTCAGAATTATGATCTATATCGCTTGTGTCTTTTTTCATCTTAATTCAGACTTTTTCCTCAGAATTATGATTCTATATCTCCCAATTCAGACTTTTTCCTCAGAATTCCAATTCTATCTCCAGATTAATTCAGACTTTTTCCTCAGAATTGATGATTCTATATCTCTCCCAATTCAGACTTTTCCCTCAGATTTGATCTCTATTTATATTTCAGAATTATTTCCTCAGAAATTCATCTCTAATTCAGACTTTTTCCTCAGAATTCCAATTCTATATCTCCCAATTCAGACTTTTCAGACCCTCTGAATTATGATTCTATATCTCCCAATTCAGACTTTTTCCTCAGAATTATGATTCTATATCTCCCAATTCAGACTTTTTCCTCAGAATTCCAATTCTATATCTCATAATTCAGACTTTTCCTCAGAATTCAATTCTAGATCTTGCAATTTTTTTCCTCAGAATTCCATTTATATATCTCGCAATTCAGACTTTTCCTCAGAATTCCTATTCTATATCTCACTAATTCAGACTTTTCCCTCAGAATTCCAATTCTATAGCTCCCAATTCAGACTTTTTTCCTCAGAATTCCAATTCTATATCTCATAATTCAGACTTTTCCCCTCAGAATTCCTATTCTATATCTCATAATTCAGACTTTTCCCTCAGAATTCGATTTTATATCTCGCAATTCAGACTTTTCCCCTCAGATTCCTATTCTATATTTCATAATTCAGACTTTTTTCCTCAGAATTCCAATTCTATATCTCGCAATTCAGACTTTTTTCCTCAGAATTCCAATTCTATCTCCCAATTCACTTTTTTCCTCAGAATTCCTATTCTATATCTTGCGATTCAGACTTTTTTCCTCAGAATTCCAATTCTATATCTTACAATTCAGACTTTTTCCCTCTGAATTCCTATTCTATATCTACTTAATTCAGACTTTTTCTCAGAATTCCAATTCTATATCTCATAATTCAGACTTTTTCCTCTGAATTCGATTCTATATCTCATACTTAATTCAGACTTTTCCCCTCAGATTCCTATTCTATATCTCATAATTCAGACTTTTTCCTCAGAATTCCAATTCTATATCTCTCATGATTCAGACTTTTTTTTCCTCAGAATTCCAATTCTATCTCTTAATTCACTTTTTCCTCAGAATTCCAATTCTATATCTTGCAATTTAGACTTTTTTCCTCAGAATTCCAAATCTATCTCGCAATTCACTTTTTTCCTCAGAATTCCTATTCTATATCTCACTATTGAGACATTTCCCCTCAGAACTCGATTCTATTTCTTGTGATTCAGACTTTTTCCTCAGAATTCCAATTCTATCTCTTAATTCACTTTTTCCTCAGAATTCCAATTCTATATCTTGCAATTTAGACTTTTTCCTCAGAATTCCTATTCTATATCTCACTATTGAGACTTTTCCCCTCAGAACTCCGATTCTATATCTCACTATTGAGACTTTTCCCCTCAGAATTCGATTCTATATCTTGCGATTCAGACTTTTTTTCCTCAGAATTCCAATTCTATATCTTGCAATTCAGACTTTTTTCCTCTGAATTCGATTCTATATCTCATAATTCAGACTTTTCCCCTCAGAATTCCTATTCTATATCTCGCAATTCAGACTTTTTTCCTCAGAATTCATATTCTATATCTCGCAATTCAGACTTTTCCCCTCGGAATTCCAATTCTATATTTCACTATTGAGGCTTTTCCCTGAGAATTCGATTCTATATCTTGCGATTCAGACTTTTTCCTCAGAATTCCAATTCTATATCTCATAATTCAGACTTTTCCTCAGAATTCCAATTCTATATCTCTTAATTCAGACTTTTTTCCTCAGAATTCCAATTCTATATCTCGCAATTCAGACTTTTCCCCTCGGAATTCCTATTCTATATCTCGCAATTCAGACTTTTTCCCTCAGAATTCCAATTCTATATCTCATAATTCAGACTTTTCCCCTCAGATTCCTATTCTATATTTCATAATTCAGACTTTTTCCTCAGAATTCCAATTCTATATCTCATGATTCAGACTTTTTCCTCAGAATTCCAATTCTATCTCCCAATTCATTTTTTTTCCTCAGAATTCCTATTCTATATCTTGCGATTCAGACTTTTTTCCTCAGAATTCCAATTCTATATCTTACAATTCAGACTTTTTCCCTCTGAATTCCTATTCTATATCTCATAATTCAGACTTTTTTTCTCAGAATTCCAATTCTATATCTCTTAATTCAGACTTTTCCTCTGAATTCGATTCTATATCTCATAATTCAGACTTTTCCCCTCAGATTCCTATTCTATATCTCATAATTCAGACTTTTTCCTCAGAATTCCAATTCTGTATCTCATGATTCAGACTTTTTTCCTCAGAATTCCAATTCTATCTATAATTCACTTTTTCCTCAGAATTCCAATTCTATATCTTGCAATTTAGACTTTTTTCCTCAGAATTCCAAATCTATCTACTTAATTCACTTTTTCCTCAGAATTCTATTCTATATCTCATAATTCAGACTTTTTTCCTCAGAATTCTATTCTATATCTCACTATTGAGACTTTTCCCCTCAGAACTCCGATTCTATATCTCACTATTGAGACTTTTCCCTCAGAATTCGATTCTATATCTTGTGATTCAGACTTTTTTCCTCAGAATTCCAATTCTATATCTTGCAATTCAGACTTTTTCCTCTGAATTCGATTCTATATCTCATAATTCAGACTTTTCCCCTCAGAATTCCTATTCTATATCTCTTAATTCATACTTTTTCCTCAGAATTCATATTCTATATCTCTTAATTCAGACTTATCCTCGGAATTCCAATTCTATATTTCACTATTGAGGCTTTTCCCTGAGAATTCGATTCTATATCTTGCGATTCAGACTTTTTCCTCAGAATTCCAATTCTATATCTCGCAATTCAGACTTTTCCCCTCGGAATTCCAATTCTATATCTCGCAATTCAGACTTTTCCCCTCGGAATTCCTATTCTATATCTCGCAATTCAGACTTTTTCCCTCAGAATTCCAATTCTATATCTCGCAATTCAGACTTTTCCCCTCTGAATTCCTATTCTATATCTTGCAATTCAGACTTTTTCCCTCAGAATTCCAATTCTATATCTCGCAATTCAGACTTTTTCCCTCAGAATTCCTATTCTATATCTCATTATTGAGACTTTTCCCCTCAGAATTCCGATTCTATATCTCACGATTCAGACTTTTTCCTCAGAATTCCTATTCTATATCTCACTATTGAGACTTTTCCCCTCAGAATTCCTATTCTATATCTTGCGATTCAGACTTTTTCCTCAGAATTCCAATTCTATATCTTGCGATTCAGACTTTTTTCCTCAGAATTCCAATTCTATATCTCGCAATTCAGACTTTTCCCCTCAGATTCCTATTCTATATTTCATAATTCAGACTTTTTTCCTCAGAATTCCAATTCTATATATCGCGATTCAGACTTTTTTCCTCAGAATTCCAATTCTATAGCTTGCGATTCAGACTTTTTTCCTCAGAATTCCAATTCTATATCTCATGATTCAGACTTTTTTCCTCAGAATTCCAATTCTATCTCCCAATTCACTTTTTCCTCAGAATTCCTATTCTATATCTCATAATTCAGACTTTTCCCTCTGAATTCTATTCTATATCTTGCGATTCAGACTTTTTCCTCAGAATTCCAATTCTATATCTTACAATTCAGACTTTTTTCCTCTGAATTCCAATTCTATATCTCGCAATTCAGACTTTTCCCCTCAGATTCCTATTCTATATCTCATAATTCAGACTTTTTTCCTCAGAATTCCAATTCTATATCTCGCGATTCAGACTTTTTCCTCAGAATTCCAATTCTATCTCTTAATTCACTTTTTTCTCAGAATTCCAATTCTATATCTTGCAATTTAGACTTTTTCCTCAGAATTCCAAATCTATCTACTTAATTCACTTTTTCCTCAGAATTCCTATTCTATATCTATAATTCAGACTTTTTCCTCAGAATTCCTATTCTATATCTCACTATTGAGACATTTCCCCTCAGAACTCCGATTCTATTTCTTGTGATTCAGACTTTTTTCCTCAGAATTCCAATTCTATCTCGCAATTCACTTTTTTCCTCAGAATTCCAATTCTATATCTTGCAATTTAGACTTTTTTCCTCAGAATTCCTATTCTATATCTCACTATTGAGACTTTTCCCCTCAGAACTCAGATTCTATATCTCACTATTGAGACTTTTCCCCTCAGAATTCGATTCTATATCTTGTGATTCAGACTTTTTCCTCAGAATTCCAATTCTATATCTTGCAATTCAGACTTTTTCCCTCTGAATTCGATTCTATATCTCATAATTCAGACTTTTCCCCTCAGAATTCCTATTCTATATCTCGCAATTCATACTTTTTTCCTCAGAATTCATATTCTATATCTCGCAATTCAGACTTATCCCCTCGGAATTCCAATTCTATATTTCACTATTGAGGCTTTTCCCTGAGAATTCCGATTCTATATCTTGCGATTCAGACTTTTTTCCTCAGAATTCCAATTCTATATCTCTCTTAATTCAGACTTTTCCCTCGGAATTCCAATTCTATATCTCATAATTCAGACTTTTTTTCCTCAGAATTCCAATTCTATATCTCTTAATTCAGACTTTTCCTCGGAATTCCTATTCTATATCTCGCAATTCAGACTTTTTCCCTCAGAATTCCAATTCTATATCTCGCAATTCAGACTTTTCCCCTCTGAATTCCTATTCTATATCTATAATTCAGACTTTTTCCCTCAGAATTCCAATTCTATATCTCATAATTCAGACTTTTTCCTCAGAATTCCTATTCTATATCTCATTATTGAGACTTTTCCCCTCAGAATTCGATTCTATATCTCACGATTCAGACTTTTCCTCAGAATTCCTATTCTATATCTCACTATTGAGACTTTTCCCCTCAGAATTCGATTCTATTTCTCACGATTCAGACTTTTCCCTCAGAATTCCTATTCTATATCTCACTATTGAGACTTTTCCCCTCAGAATTCCTATTCTATATCTCACTATTGAGACTTTTTCCCTCAGAATTCCTATTCTATATCTCACTATTGAGACTTTTCCCCTCAGAATTCCGATTCTATTTCTCACGATTCAGACTTTTCCCCTCAGAATTCCTATTCTATATCTCACTACTGAGACTTTTTCCTCAGAATTCCTATTCTATATCTCACTATTGAGACTTTTCCCCTCAGAATTCGATTCTATATCTCACGATTCAGACTTTTTCCTCAGAATTCCTATTCTATATCTCACTATTGAGACATTTCCCCTCAGAATTCCAATTCTATATCTTATGATTCAGACTTTTTTCCTCAGAATTCCAATTCTATATCTCGTAATTCAGACTTTTCCTCTCAGAATTCCTATTCTATATCTCACTATTGAGACTTTCCCCTCAGAATTCCAATTCTATATCTTGCGATTCAGACTTTTTTCCTCAGAATTCCAATTCTATATCTCACAATTCAGACTTTTTCCTCAGAATTCCAATTCTATATCTCGTAATTCAGACTTTTCCTTTAGAATTTAGATTTTTCCCCCAGAATTTAGATTCTATATCACGATACAGACTTTTTCTCTCAGAATTTAGATTTTGTCTTGCGATTCAGACTTTTTCCTCAGAATTCCTATACTAATCTCGCTATTCAGACTTTTCTCAGAATTCTAATTCTATATCTTACGATTCAGACTTTTTCCCTCAGAATTCGATTCTATTTCTCATGATTCAGACTTTTCCCTTCAGAATTCTGATTCTATATCTCAGGATTCAGACTTTTTCCCTCAGAATTCCTATTCTATATCTCACTATTGAGACTTTTCCCTCAGAATTCGATTCTATATCTCACGATTCAGACTTTTCCCTCAGAATTCCTATTCTATATCTCACTATTGAGACATTTCCCCTCAGAATTCCAATTCTATATCTTGCGATTCAGACTTTTTTCCTCAGAATTCCAATTCTATATCTAAGTAATTCAGACTTTTCCTCTCAGAATTCCTATTCTATATCTCACTATTCAGACTTTTTCCCTCAGAATTCCAATTCTATATCTTGCGATTCAGACTTTTTTCCTCAGAATTCCAATTCTATATCTCACAATTCAGACTTTTTTCCTCAGAATTCCAATTCTATATCTCGTAATTCAGACTTTTCCCTTTAGAATTTAGATTTTTTCCCCAGAATTTAGATTCTATATCACGATACAGACTTTTTCTCTCAGAATTTAGATTTTGTCTTGCGATTCAGACTTTTTCCTCAGAATTCCTATACTAATCTCGCTATTCAGACTTTTCTCAGAATTCTAATTCTATATCTTACGATTCAGACTTTTTCCTCAGAATTCGATTCTATTTCTCATGATTCAGACTTTTCCTTCAGAATTCTGATTCTATATCTCAGGATTCAGACTTTTTTCCCTCAGAATTCGATTCTATATATGTGAAAAAAATAATATATAAATAATAAACTAAGTATGATGTTATGTTCATACTTAAAAAAAACGCGTACAAGTAGGCTATACTTGCAGTATAAAACTATTAAACTAATAGCTTACTGAGCGCATCAAAGTGTACTTTCATAAACTTAAAAATGTGCAACAAGTGCTTGACTAGCAAATTATCAGTAGCTATACCTATAAGCTCACTTGTAATATAGTTGCCGTGCAAATGTAAAACTTAGTTGTAAAAACTAGTTGTGTACTCAAAGTTTACTAATGTTACACTTAAAGTATACTTAATAGTATACTTTTTCACACTAAAAAGTGGATTAATTTAGTCCCAAATAGTATTGAAATAGAACACTTGCAAGTATATTTCTAGTACATTGATATTAATATACTTACTACATGAAGTATACTTAAAATATACTTGAACTTTACTTTAAAATTAACTTAAAAGGTAACTTTTCAACAGTACTTCATCCTTCAAAGAGACAGCTGCATATATTGCATTCTCTTAACCATGTGAAGAGGCATTTATTGGTATGCACAGAGTGTAAATCTTTGTGTTCAGGAAAGTAAATTCGCAGATTGGGAATTGCCCACTAGAGGGAGTTGTTGTGGTATGTGGGGGAATAAACATGTATGCAAGGAGGAGAGAGAATGGTTTGTATACCATGCACGAGGAAAAAGAACCTGTGTGTGATATCCTGATTTATGTTGAATACACAATAAAATTGTATTTCAACTCTGCAGTCCATCTTCCTCCTACATTCCGAATGTCATTTTCCACTCCGGCGAGTGGAAGACTATTGACTAGGTTGGTTCGGTCAAGTTTATTATTGACATTGGCTGAGCCTGGGTTATTTTAGATTTTTTTTTTAGTTCTGTTCTGGTTGTGATAAGTTGAGCAGAGTGTGTTTTTTTATGGTATCGTTTGTTATGGTATTTTCTTTACGCTACAGTGAACGTCTATAAATCTCTTCGGTGTACTTGGGGGTGGGGTTTAGGGGCCTGTACAATTTTTTTTGCATATGGGCCCTGGACTGACTTGCTACACCACTGGTTTACTGTGATCTAAAATGTCTCTAATATTGGTCAGTTATATTACAAACATCATGCAGAAGTTTATATTTTAATTTTTCAAAGATGTATTTTGTATTCTTTTCAACCTGGTGTTTGCATTTTACACAAATATTTATTTGAGTGACTCCTATTCACTTTTGAACCTCTATTTCTTTTCCCCATGAAATAACCTGACATCCTGAAACAGAGTAATATGTCAGTGCAATCAGTTGTAACACTAGCCAGCTGTGATTACTGAAGTCAGGTGATTCTACACCTGAGCTGGCAAGATGGCTGGTTCACATGTACCTATCCATGTGACAGCTGACGCAGGGCCAGGCCACAGTGCATATTGGCATTATATTATCATATGAGCGCATGTGCATAGCAATTAAAGAAACCACTCACCATTTCTCCAGTGTAACAATTCCATGCTGAGTCCAGAACACAACAGATTTCTAACAAATCCTGCAGTATCCACGTATTTCCAATGTTGAGAAACAGGAAGTATAATGCTCCCTTGTTGACCGACATTTGAACTGTCTCCTCTCAACCTGCTCCATATTTTTAATTCACACAATGAGCTCACTTGTTATGAGTATCACAGTATGAGACTGGTGTGATGTTGACTGGGATAAAACAATGCAGAGTCTTTCCGTGACTGCAAAGCACGCAAATATTAGGCTTTTCACACTTGAAATAGTTCATTCTAATATAAACTCTGGGTCATTCTAAACCCCGGGTAAACAGAATTCAGGGTTATCTTCCTACACGTCTCACACTGCTCATAATTTACCCGGAGTTAACAATTAATCCTGGGTATTCATAAGGTGATGTTTCACACTGTACATTCCTAAACCCTGGGTTAACTTCCTTATTTGCATATTCACAGTGCCAGTGTCACTAACTGGACAAACGTAGCACATGACCTGTTTACAAAAAGGCTCTTGCATTGCGTGCCTGATAAAACTCAAATAAAATTTTCTGAATTACTATATTATGAGTACATTTTCTGAAGTAAGAACGAACTGTCATGTTTTTCATTGCCGTTTGACATTTTTCCTATCAAATGCAGAAACGACTGTTAATATACACCACGCGGTTTTTCCGTGACTGCCCAAAGCATATGAATTAAAGGCACGCCGTACACAACTGATTGTTGGTTGCTAAGTATCTAGTTGTAACATACTACATCATTTCACACTCTACAAGTTTGGCACCGCAATGCGGAGTTAACAGCAAAATCTCCAGAGCAGGGTTTCATAACCCTGGGTAAAAAGTGGTGCTAACCCTGCATCTAAATTACAACTGTGAAACGTTCCTTTACCTGGG
Source organism: Paracanthobrama guichenoti (assembly GCA_018749465.1). Lineage (NCBI taxonomy): Eukaryota > Metazoa > Chordata > Actinopteri > Cypriniformes > Gobionidae > Paracanthobrama > Paracanthobrama guichenoti. The sequence continues at coordinate 21,991,111 of CM031956.1, forward strand.
ATTAAAAGCAGAGTTTAGAATGACAATAACCCGGGGTTAAGCACAGTGTGAAAAGCCCCATTGTTACAGCCCCTGTCATTCTTGATAGGTGTAGGAGGAAAAGGTTTTTTTTACCCTTACGAAAAATAACCAGTAGTAAAAGTGTAGTAACCATGTTTTTTGGCTAATTGATTGTATATTGATTATATAACCACAGTTTTACCACAAATACCATGGTTAAACTATGGTTAGAGTAGCAAAACCATGGTTAATTTGTGGTTACCATGGTTTAACTACAATAACCATGGTTTTTTGGTTTTATTTGAAGTAAAACCACGGTTCATTTTCGTAAGGGTAGAGATTGGCCACCGATATTTATCAGCCGATATTTGATCAATTTACAACCATCGGCATATCGGCGATAGCATGAAAAAGGCTGATATAACAAATTAATTATTAATTAACAGCTGTATAATGTTTGTTGCATAATCCAAAATTATAATGTAATATCCCTGCTGCGCTGCTGTCTGCGTTTTAATGTTAATCAAACAAAGACCAACAAAATAAAAAAATACTCACTATAGACTAAATAACTTTTGTAACTTTCATAAGGATTCATTAATTTACTGCATAACGCAGGCTGTAAGGCAATTTGTCAAAGCTTTGATGAATAAATAAAACATAGGTCAGTACACTTAAATCAAATCGCGATATATATATATATATAGTGTCCTTGAATATTAAGCTGCAAAAGACTGTTTAAATATGAATTCTGCATGTTTCTGTGTGAATGAGACGCGTGGTTTCATTTACCTCACACACAATTAAACTTGTGAAATGTGTTTTTCAGCCTCTGCCGCCTCGATATATGAGGACATGAATGCATGAACCTCATGTCCAGTCACTTCATGAGCATTTTACCGTTTCATTCGACAAAATCTATCGTCATATCACACACACACACACACACACACACACACACACACACACACACACACACACACACACACACACACACACACACTTGTACATCTATCTTTGTGAGGACATTCATTGACACAATACAATCTCTAGCCCCTTACCCTAACCCTACCCATCACAATTAAGTGCCTAACCCAAACCCTTACCCTAAACCTACCCTTAACCTAATTATAACCTTATCCCTAAAACCAAGACTTGACCCTCAAATAAGCCTTTAAAGGGCTCTCAGAAAGTGAGGACCGGCCAAAATGTCCTCACTTTACTCTCTTTGTCCTCACTCCGCTGGTCTACAACTCAAACTGGTCCTCACAGAGATAGCTGTACAAGTGTACACACACACAGAGAGCGAGAGAGAGAGAGAGAGAGAGAGAGAGAGAGAGAGAGAGAGAGAGAGAGAGAGAGAGAGAGAGAGTCAACTTCAAGGCAACCCATCAAAATAAAAGTTTAGCTACATCTCAATGTAATAGTATTATATGTATTTAATTTATACAGTGAAGGACATGCAGTGTTATTTAACATTTGTTTACTTTATTTCTGTACCTGGAAACTGTTAAACCTACCTAAAAAGCACAATTTATTTCATAAGTTATATTTATATTGGCCTGCTGAATGTTAAATGGATCCAGTCTATGTTCAATAGAAATTATTTGATAATGCAGCAGTAAACTAGCCAGCAGGCTATAAATTAAGGGTTTTTTTATTTATTTTTTTAACTTTGCTGATTTAAAACATGATCAAAACACTCTATTTTAATGACAAAATTTCAAATAAGAGTGACAAATATTGGTATCGCCAATAATTGTTTGTTAAAATTGGTATCGGCCCCAAAAATATCCTAGCGGTGCATCCCTAGTTTTTTCTCCTCATGTTTGCTTCCAAAATGAGGAAAAAATAAAAAGAATATTACATTGCCACATTCAGATATCTCACCTGGATAAAATGAAATTTAGACAAAACAGCTGATGTAAATGAATGTAAAAAAATGAAAGATCCACAGAGGGCTTAAAGTGGCAGCAGTTTCCTAAAAAGAAAATACTTTACAACCCTTTCAAATGAATATATCTTTATCAATGTCCAAGGTCCACTGTGATAAGAACACCTCCCCTGACGTAAAAGCCATCTTATATTACCATGTAGAAGGCATCTGATTTCTACGGATGGCCTCAGAGTAATGCCAAGACACCGGAGTGTTTACCTGACACAATGAAAGCAATGCTTGGAGCAATGCATGGACATGGCCATTCATGTATCTGGTTGACAGTATTGGTTTTCCAGTACTGTTTCCAACAAAGTGCTTCCTTGATCTACTGGACTGCCTATGTGGAAGTTAGATATTTTGACAGAGGATCTAATGAAACTGTACGCAGTGTGTGTGAGTGTGGTGTGTTTGGAGTGCACTCACCCTTGGAATCGGCTTCTGGATTAATAGTGCTTCCAAATCAGGATCCTCTGGGATGCTCAGGGAACACTACTTTCACAGCAAGTCACCAGCCATGGATTGCCCTGATAAAAAAAGGAAACTGTACCTATTCACAGAAGATACAGGCTGCCCAGCGAGAAGGAGCCTCTGCTGTGGTTATTTACAATATAGATGGGACAGGCAATGACACAAACCTTATGTCCCATTCAGGTATGATAGCTTCTCTAATTGGCAAACCAAGACAAGTCAATTTGTTTTAAAGCATCTTTACAGAAAATACACAGTGAACAAGGCAATTGTGACAAGGAAACAACTCCACAAAGGGAAAAACCTTGAGTTTGTAGTGCCTAATCTACTTTGTAGAATGTCTTAGGAGATAAAAAAATAAAAACCGTTTACATACAATAAGAAAAAATTTATAAATGTTTGAGTTCATGTTAAAATCTACGACAGTCAAGATTATAAACAATAAACTTGCCATTATGCTAGTGATCTAAGAAAAGAAAGGTTTGTTAATTCTACTATTAATATACTTTATTAATAGAATTAAAAAACTGTACAATAGTTAAAATTATTATAAGTTTTGTTGAGTTCTCCCTTAATTATTAATCTGGATATATGAAAATCACTCTCCATTCACACTAGTATTTTCCATCCAAAAATGTTTATTCCGTCTGAAAATGCTTAAATCGTCTTACTGCACATGCGTAAAGAATTTAATATTTAATAAAAGCCCACTGAGATGATACAGAGAGATCAGAGATAGTATAGTTCTCACGCTATTTTGGCATGATCATTTTATTAGCAAAATATCTCACCACTTACTGGAGTGTCCAGGTCGCACTCAAAGGCCGCACTTACACTTGTGCAGTTTCATTTTGAAACATCGTTTTAAAATGAAAACCATCCTTGTCTGTACTGCCGTTTCCACTGCGTTTCAGAAACGATCTTTATCCACACTACATCTCTTGACCGTTTATGCCCACATACAAGTGTAAACACTTGCCTCTTGCACATGTAGGCAGCTGCATTATTATAAAATACAGCGTTTAACTGCACAACGGCTGCTCAAAAAGACCACAAAGTCAGCAAAGCATGCTGTTCCGTCTCTGTAGTCGTCGAGGCTGGTCTGATACAGAGCCGTTGAGAGAGACGGCTCTGGGCTGTGTTTCCCAAAAGGAAACACATTTGGGAAACACAGCCCTGGTCTGTTATTGTCACGTAGTGTAATGTGGGCAGCCATGCCATCATTTTCAAAAGTCTCCTTTTTGGTCCGTTTACACTGAAATGCAACCCCGAATTTTACTAAAACGGGGCGTAACAGTAGCAAAAGTTATACGTTTTAAAACGAAAATGCACTAGTGTAAATGGAACAAAAGTCGCTATTCCTTGTCTGGAATATCTAAAAGGCACATTTACACGACAACAATGTATTAACAATGGAAAAGTTTTTCCTTTGCGTTTTTCGCGTACAGGCGACAACGCTGTCAAAAAGGTCTGCGAAAAGGCTGTATGCGACAGTCTGCGATGTCGCTTTGTAGAGGAAAAACTATGTGCATACAGACTGAACCATAGACAGTAAAAGAAATGAACACAGCGACCCCATAGACTTCAACGGAGAAAAGTGAAGTCAGTTAGAAGCACTCATTTCCCGACTGAGTGAAGTGAAGTCAGACTGAGCTTGATGACGCAGATGTGACGTGAGCAACCTGTCTGACAGTTGTACATCTTCTAGTAGTTGTGCAAAGCCAAATCTGAATCACCGAATCTATGAATCTCCCCATGCTTCTCTCTTGTGCGACAGAGAGTCGCTCAGTTATGATGCAATCGTTAGCCTATTTTTACAAAAACGGCTTCTACCGGGCGATAGTGTAAGATACAAGGTAATGGAGCCTTTTATACATTGTTTATTTCTAAAGAAACACGACAATGGACAAATGGAGTCTTTAAACGCCTCAGATGTAAAGTTATTCGCTGTCAAAGTGATGCCAAAATGAATGGGAGTCAATGGAATGCTAACAGCACGTGATGGCTTGGTTAGCAATGGCTGTCCCTATGGAAGGTACGCTTTCCGGGTGCTGGATTACCCCCTTGGATTGAACACATAATATGCATGGACATGACATCACAGTTACCTTTTTGTACCCATACCCGTTTTCAGAAGTTTGCGTCTTCAGGCACACAAAACACCGTTGTGGTGTAAATGAACGGCCAAAAAGGCCAATGACGAGATAGCATCACAATTTCCTGGCAATAAAATTTCTGATATAATTGATATAGCGATGCTTAGGGATACCTTTATATCGCTCTTAAAAGTGCATTTAGTAGTTTGATGCTAATTTGAAAGGTTTTACACTTTAAGAAACAAGTTGTGTATAAAACATAAAACTCAGATCTGATCATACTGATCCACGTTGATAGATGCAGCATCTAACACCAATGTGGTATCAGTATACTTAAAGTCACTATGAAATTCTTGTTTTTTGGTTTTTTTGTTAATGGAATATTGCTGTATTTATTATAAATTATTTATCTGTGCGCATAATGTTTTTGTTTTTAACTTCCTCATAATCTTCAATCAAAATAACTTCCCCTCCCTCTTGCAGTGATATCTCTTCTCAGTAAACATGACCTGTTTACTGGTGCATGGGCGGGGCATGAGAGCCATCAATAGCAAACCACAGCCATCCAATCAATTCCCCATGATCAAAATCAAGTCCCGCCCTTCTTTTGTTCTTGATCCAGAAGCCGTTTCACTCGGAAATACGTCACAATAGGGAAGAAAAGACTTCTGCAACCTCTGTTTCATGCCGCCTTTAAAGAACAATGTTAACGCAAGCTACAAAATTGAATTCGCCTTTAATAATAACAAAGAAAGCAAGGTGTCTTAACACGCTTTATTACACGGCTCTGTGGGATACGCAGGATAATCTACATCCAGCCGGATCACAGATTAAACCCCTTCAGACTGATGCAAGACCTCTGCTTCATGTTGGGGTCCTGATCACCCTGTCGGGTTCATTCTGCGATAACAGCCGGCTGGATGTACATTATCCCTTACTTAGGTTTTGATGCCTTCGGAGAGATTTTTATAATCACTGCATGACTAAAACTTGTTATGGAGATCATAACCTGACCATATACAGTCATGTGAACCCTTTGGAAGCATTTACTTTAAATGTTATGTAATATACTTTGTCAATGTATTATAGCTCATATACTTGTATAAGTATTGGGCAAAAAAACAAAATAGACTGAGCTCAGACTTTGATAATTTTCATATGCTGTTAAATGACCTGAATCAGATCACTCCCACACAACTAACTAAAGTTAATAATTAAAAAGGTTGTGTATGTATATATATTTCAAAATACAACACAACTGTTACTCGGGTCTTGCAGTTGTCGCTGACATAACTGTTTATTTGTTCAGTGCACATATGGCATTGTAAAATTTTATGTTGAGTTGAATTGTACCTGAGACCGTCAGAATGTATTTATGACTCACTCTTTCTGAAGTTCATGGGTTCATAAATTCCAGTTCCTTCCCTGAACTGTAAAATCCCATCGTTATATGATGTGTTGTACAATACCTGATCTTCCAGACTTTACATCCGACTTGACAGATATCTGATAGCAAGATTTTTGAATAACAAGTGGTTTTGTAACTAGCTGACATATCTCAATGGCCCTGCTTACATATTACGCATTAAGACGTGTTTACTCGTCTTGAACGTGTCCTGGGCAGCAGTGTGATTCCATCCAAACTTTTAAAGGTACACTATGTAACTTTTGGCCCTCTAGCAGTTAAAAAAAAAAAAAAAAATATATATATATATATATATATATAATATATATATATATATATGGTTTTATGAATAGTGGAAGATTGGTAGAGACGGTCAAACATAGTGGAAAAGGGTCATGTGCTCACGTATGATACGAGAATCTTGTAATGATTCAGTCACACGTGACCTTGACAAATGATGTATCAGAGTCCACATACAGTAAACTTCCATTGTCTCTGCAGTCATTCTTGCCGCTTTTCATGGAACCACGTTTACGGATATTGGAACTGGAATACCTACCAAGTGGTAAGCATTGGAAATGGTGTCTACCACTCAGTGAGATAGCAGCTGCTTAGACACGGACGCATCCCTCCGTCAGGGGCCAAAATAGACGAACAACTGGTCAATGCTGCACCACAATGCCATTGTTGACAAATATTGCTGACACAGTGCTGGATTAGGAGTGTTGTCCGAAACGCCAAAAGTCAAATAGGATGGTTAGCAAACTGTGTCGATAACACCTTAGGCCAGGGTTCCTCAAACCGTGATCAAACTCAACTACCTGCAATTTTCATGTATTATGTACAGCAATGAGATGTATTAGAAGGACGTCCCGGAAATGAGAATGAGCCCCTCCAGTACTTGATAGGGTGGCACTTGGATGCATCGGCTGATGTGGTGATCTATAGATTGCCCTTGTGTGTGCTACAGTGAAGCTGTCTGATCAGAATAACCTCCCCTGTGCTCAAGGTGTTGGGAGTAATACTCTACTGCACACACTCTTCATTCCAGAGCCTCCTGAGCAGCTGGACCAAAGACCTTACCAGGCATCAGTGGGAGTTGACGAATGCCATTGCGACATGCCTCCGGTAATCTGGATTGTGCCAACCATACCTGACTTCTAGCCTGCGTCATTAGTCATAGATAGATGAAATGCAAACATCAAATGGACTTCTCAACCCTGAAAGTGTATTATAAACCATGACCCACAGGTCATCGGTACATCTGCACACTGGGTTAAGACATCAAAGATTCTGTTTGAGGGCCTCATCAGGAGACACTACCAAGAAGACATACATCTCTACACTGAAGGCATGTTACCAAGACCCATCCCCTGTGCATCAGCCATCGCCACCAATGTACATGCCACCGGCTCTGGTTTAGCTGCTGGGGCTGAACGAAAAGCAAAAGCAGCTACATCTATAAAGTCGGGAAAAAACGGCATTGAGAAATTCTCTGGCCAAGAAACTAGTTGGAGCAGAAGTTTTAAAGGTCCCAGATCCGGGGAAGGTGGGCCCAGATTCAATCTGGCTAGTGCCATCTTCAGCGTATCTTTAACTACTGATTGCTCAGCACCATGGAGGTCCAAACCCTCATCACTATGGGGCAGCTGACACTGGGACAATGGAGATGATGCATCCTCCAATAAGGAATAGTGACCATGTTCACTATTTACAGACAAATGTATGAAATTTCCTGAGTAAACAGCCGTGTCAAGTCATGATCAAGTCATCATAGTGAATCAGGGTAAGACAAATCATGTGCGTACAGAGCTTCATGGAATGGGTTTCCATGGCCGAGCAGCTCATCCAAGCCTTACATCACCAAGTGCAATGCAAAGCGTCGGATGCAGTGGTGTAAAGCACGCCGCCACTGGACTCTAGGGACAAATCATGCTTCTCTGTCTGGCAATCTGATGGACGAGTCTGGGTTGTCTGGGGGATTATGGTGTGGGGTTGTTTTTCAGGGGTTGGGATTGGCCCCTTAGTTCCAGTGAAAGGAACTCTTAATGCTTCAGCATACTAAGACATTTTGGACAATATCATGCCTCCAACTTTGTGGGAACAGTTTGGGAATGCGCCTTCCTGTTCCAACATGACTGCGCACCAGTGCACAAAGCAAGGTCCATAAAGACATGGATGAGTGAGTTTGGTGTGGAGGAACTTGACTGGCCTACACAGAGTCCTGACCTCAACCCGATAGAACACCTTTGGGATGAATTAGAGTGGAGACTGTGAGCCAGGCCTTCTCGTCCAACATCAGTGCCTGACCTCACAAATGCACTTTTAGAAGAATGGTCAAAAATTCCCATAAACACACTCCTAAACCTTGTGGAAAGCCTTCCCAGAAGAGTTGAAGCGGTTATAGCTGCAAAGGGTGGACCAACTCCATATTAAACCCTACGGATTAAGAATAGGATGTCATTAAAGTTAATGTGCATCTAAAGGCAGGCAGCCCAAAACTTTTGGCAGTACTGTATGCACAGTACTGTGAATATATTTTAGGAATAGTACTTTTCACTATTTGCATTCCTTTAACTGTCACTTTATTCAAATACTCTAGACCAATAGCATTTTAAGGGAATATGTTTTAACAGCCTACACTTGATTTCAAAGATCAAAATCAAGTTGTTATTCAACTTTTTGCTATGCTTGACACATTTTTTAGTCATGCAAGTGATCAATGTGGCATATATTCCCTGCAATAATATTTTTGCATGCTATGCTGTTAATCTCAAAAATAGCTAACCAGTCACAGTTAATGTTAGTATTTTATTTTTTACAGATGCTGATGACATAGTTACCATCATGATTGGCAATATTCTAGGCACAGAAATCACTAAACTGACCAAGAATGGCTCAGATGTCGATATGGCGATCACTGTAGCCAATGCACATGGCCTGTGGTTCAGTGCTACATGGGCATATGCACTGTCTTTCACCTTCATTGGAATAACAGCCATCACTTTGTTTTACTTCGCTTTCCTGCTTATCAAACGAATGTACATAAACCGACAACTTCGTATGCAACAGGTAAAGTATTCAGCCACTCAAAGGTTATTCTAGTTATCTAGTCAAATCGATTGAAATATGTAGTATATTCAATATAAAATATATTCCAGGCATCCTGAAATCTCCTGAAATAAGGGATGCTATTTCTGTTCTGTCATTCATTTCTGTGCAGAGGGAGATGAAAAAAATGACTGGAAATGCAATAGCAAAGTTAGAAGTGCGGACTCTGCGGACAGGTGACCCGGTATTGTACCATTGCTACATTATAAAATAAATAACTGTAAATAACAGCATAATAAATTCAGCAAGCATTTATACTGCCGTGAGTAAAAGCATCATGCCTGTGTGTCTGTAGGAGGTTGGATCAGAGGACGTGAGCTGTGTGGTGTGCACCGACTCATTCACACATGGTGAAAAGGTCACGGTTCTACCCTGCAGGTGCAGTATGAGGAAATACACATATGATTTTAGTGCAACATTACAGACGTTTCCTAACTTCAGATTAGTGTCAGAATAGCATGTTAATTCCAATGCCTTGGATCAGACTATTTTGAATGGTTTTATTCATCCTTGTTTATTTTCTCTATTGTAACTTGATTATGTTAGTGCATTGAATATTATATCAAGCAGAGATTCTGCTGAATGAAAGGTCTGAGTTTTGTGCCATGCACACACAAAGCATATTATTTAGAGAAGACATTACAAAAAAGTAATTCAGTTACCACAACTTAAATAAATGCATGGTTGAAAGTTAAAAAATTCCAATTTATTGTTTTAATTAAACCTTTTAAGTTGAGTTCTGTTGACATAATAATGTTGATCATTACATCAACTTAATATCGTATGTAATTTAAACTCAAATGTCTGCGTTAATTGCCTTTTTTTTATTAAATTAGGTTGCAATAACTTCATGAAATTAAATTAAGCAGTGGATTTCTAGTTCCCAGCATGCTTTGCATAGGACTGGATAAAGAGAATAAATGTTGAAATTAAGTTCTGTTCCAAATTAGTTTTTAGTGAAGGGAAAGACCTGTTAGTGTTTAATGCGGTTATGTTTGACATTTAAAAAAGTTTTTGTGGTGACAATTGTGCTGAAGAGTAGACACATGAAGGTAAACATTACAATGACTCTATAAGCAATGACTTAGCTAATGCCAGTGACAAGTAATAGCCTATCTTACTTATTAAATATCCATGTTAAATAAGTTATGTTAGCATGTGCTATGATAGCTGTTGATTTGAACTGAAATACATAAGATTAATTGGTTCCAAGGTTATAACTCTGGTAGTTGGAGCGACTTAATTTTTTGAGAAATCAACTTAAAAATGTGTGTGCATGCTACAAATGATAACTCAAAAAAAAAAAAAAAAATTATGCAAACTTTTTTTTGAGCCAACACATTATTTTTTAGAGTGTACATGTTGTTATATTATATATACAGTATTTTTTTTTAAAGAGGAATAAGTGGAACATAACATTGAGATACACACTTAACATTTAACACACAGTAGTTGCTTTCATTTTCCTGTAAATATGAAAGAAATTGATAATATGAGGTACATTCTGTTTTTACAGACATCTATACCATAAGAAATGCATTGAGCCATGGCTCCTGGAACACCCCACCTGTCCCATGTGTAAATATAATATCCTTAAATCCAAGGTCAGTTTGCCAGCACCCACAGAACCATCTTTATTCAGACATACAGGTAGATGATGTTGCATTTCCTAACATGAGATTCTTTGTTGCCATATGTGTTTAGATTGATGAGGAGAGCGATGAGCAGCCCTCATCATCACCATCAAACGACTTATTCTGTTTAGCTGCAGTAATGACAGTGACATCAGCAGACCAACACAACACGTTAGGCTCAAACATTCAAACAGCAGAAAGTGAGTAAAAAGGCTACCACAAAAACATTTGCTGTCATTTAAATTGTGTTCTTCCATTATGTAGGTGTTGGAAATGAACAACAAACCACTTTTCATTGCATTGCTGATGTTTTATCAGATTGCAGCTCTGCTCTTTTATACCACATTCTCTTAAAAGTTTTTTTTTTTTTTTTTTTGCATATGCACATTAAAATGTTAAACTTATTTTTATAGAAAATATTTAGTTGTTTTGAGTGATTATGAAAGTGATTGTCAATTGATATATTTAAATAAATTATTATTATTTATAGATTTTATACAAAAATATTTGACATATATAGGAAAAATTACAATAGATAATTGTCAGGAACGGTTGTGAGAAAAGGACTCAATTGCAGGAAGAATAGGAGGTTTATTTAAAAAAATAAAAATAAAACAAACAAAAACACCCACGAGGGGGAAAACAAAACTAAACTAAGACACGACACAACACCAGGGTCAGGAAACATGAAGCAGGGCAAGGAAACAGGATACATCAACCACGGGACAGAAGATAACGAAACAGCACAGCACAGCAAACACAAGGAGACTAAATAGATTACAAACAAGGCAGGCAATGAGGGAAGACAGGTGGGGCTAATAAACCAATAATGAGATGACAAGAGGGGCGGGGTCAGGACAATAGACAGGAGACATGACATAACCAAAACATGACAACCCAAAGCACATGGCTAGAAAATAACCAAACACCACATGTGCTCAACAAGACAGGACAGAAATGTGACAATAATGGTGTTTCATTGGTCTCTTTTATATTATTACCTGCTGACTGGTAATTCAAAATCATCATTGTTGTTAATAGCATTTCATGACTTGCTGGTTAAAAAAAGAATAGTTTGTGTTAAAGCATTTTCTTACTACGTAATTATTACTTATTACTTTTTACGTTTATAATAAGTCAAGTCGTCATCTTATAGTGCTTTATATAAAGATAGTTTCAAATCAGTTTTACAATCATGAACAGGAAATTATGCAAACAGAAATTCAGCTGTAAAACAGCTCTAAAAAGGTTTAATTGTTCAGCTGAAGTCAGTTCAGTGTTGATTAATTTCCATAATAAAGATTAAATTATTAAATTAGTTAAATTCGGCTGTAAAGCAGCTCTGCAGAGAACGTCTTGGAATACAGCTGTAACCATGGTTCCCTGAGAAGGGGAACAAGACACTGTGTCATGGTGTTGACGCTATGGGAATGCTCCTTGTGAACCGGTCTCTGAAGCACGTGTGCTAAACACTAATCTTGATTGGCTACTCCTGTCAGGTGATGTCAAAGGCATGCTTGCTGGCTATATAAGGGGCACCTAGAGACTTTACGTTATCAGATTCATACTGTCTGAAGGAAGACTAGTAGGTAAGCCAGAAGTATGGCAACTCGACGTCTCGTGTCTCGTGCCAATCGTGTCTCATTCCCCTTCTCAGGGAACCGTGGTTACAGTCGTAATTCAAGATATTCCCTTTCGAAGTAGACCTCATCATGGTGTTGACGCTATGGGAACAAAATACCCACTGTGCCATACTGACAAATGCTTCTCAGCGAGCTCTTAGCAGTAGCTGAGACGTTGCCACACAATGCACCTGCTGACCAGAGAGCTTAGCACCCCTGGTGCACTTAAGTTGACCCCTCCAATATTACTTGAACCAACCTTAGTGGGGGAAAAGGGGAAGCATAGTGAACCTGAGGCGCCAGCCTCAGAAGGGTAATTTTGTCCATGTAGCTTTGCGAAAATATTCAGCTTCCTGTGGTGAGACTGGGAGAATCCCCGAGAGTGGTACTCGCTCAACGGAATGGCTTACAAGAGAACTTGCAAGTACTTCCCGAAATATATGGTGAGAGACTAGTGAGGATGGAGCGCCTACGTAGCTTCCACATCCTCCTTTTCCACAATGAGCACATAATGCCCTTCCGACCATGTGAAGGGTTAACTTGACCTTACCCTAATAAGGGAGCTCAACCTGGAGAGACAACCGATGAGGTGGTGATAGGTGGAGAATAGGGGTGGCGCGGTACATGAAAAAACATCCGAACTGTTTAGTTCGCTTGTCTCGGTTCAGAGCGTGTGTGCGTCAATGGTTCAACATATGCGCAATGTTACCTCAGACAGTGGGTGTCCTTTTCGCGTGAAATAAGAGGTGTGTGTGGACATACGGTAAAGACAGTAAAAGTGGAGTGCTACAGGTCACGTCACGTGTGGAAATGGCAAGTGGAAGAGATAAGGAAGGCTGCCCGGAGTTGGAGGATGCGTCAGCCTCATATAACACCGGCTTCACACCTCACGCGCAAGCAGTGTGTTGGCAGGGCAGAAGCAGTGCGTACGGAGAGTGGGAACCCTGCGCACCCGTTGTGCATTCACACTGGCAGCGTTTGTCTTGTGCAGCTGAACTGTGGCTCGTGTATTGCAAATACAGACGAATATTGTCCATTCTGTCACATTTTCCAGTGTTTCCGACCCCTGTCTGTCTCGTGCTTTGATTTATGATGGGCAGTATATATCTGCTGCAAATGTAACCATGTTCCCCTCTGTCCCAAACACACATGCATATAACATGTTGTATATAAGTAGTTTACATGATAAATGTAACATTAAAGTTAAGATACACTTCTAGTTTTAATAATTTAAACAGGCCTTTGAAGTTTGGGCAAAAGTTGCTCATGCTGAATTAAAGCCACAGTGCTCAATATTGACATGATTAACATGAAAAATGTTACGCCAATGTGTTGGACTCGGTAGACAGTGTAAGCAGGAGACAGCCAGTTAGGAAACAACTTCTACATGATATAACAATTTTTTTTTAATACTGTATCCTAAATTGTGGATATTTAAGCTACATATCATATGCTGAAGTGAATTTCTGGAGTGTTAATGATTAAAAGAAAAAAACAAGAAGAACCGTGCAGAACCAAAAACTGTGACCCTAAAACCGTGATACGAACCGAACCATGGGTTTTGTGAACCGTGCCACCCCTAGTGGAGAAGCGATACCAACTTCTTACTCATCCTACCAGCATACTTTCTGTAACAGCGGCCAGTGGAGAAATGGGATGCGATAGGCGGAGTAGCTCTTCTTCCCCACTAAGTCCGTCAAAGATATAGAATTTTATCAATTCTAAATGCGAGAAGTGTAATAGCCCATTCTCTTTCAGCTATGTCTGCAGACCCTTCCTATGGAAATATCAAAGGAGCATACACTTTTATCTGTCGTATTTGTTAAGGAGAAGTGGCACGTGAGAAAGTGGGAAGCAAAAGAGCTTCAACTTCTGATTGGCACCACTGAGGAGACAATGGCTAAAGAAGTGGGTCACAGGAAGCAGAATAGCCCATCTTCTTTCAGCTGTGTCTGGAACCTTACATATGCAAACCTGAAAGGACCATACACTTAAGGTGATATAAAAGGAAAGGTGACGTGAGGAAGTAGGACACGAGAAGTGGAATAGCCCATCTTCTCCAACTACTGTATGCCGTAGAACATAATACATCTACTTCCAATTACATATATGAATGCAGAAGGATATCATTCTGTGTTAATCCCCAACAAGCGGTAGGAACAGAGGTGGGACATGAGAGAGCATTGTCCATCATTCTGATCCCAACCACGGATAATACAGAGAGAGCATGTTACTTCTATCTCCGTATACACAGAACTACGGAGATGACGTGGGACTCTAGAAGCGAAATGGCACATATTCATCATCTGCACACGTAAACTGAGCATGTTGTGCAACAAGAGCTGCGTGCAAGGCAATCTCGTCCGCTCTTGTCAATGCCGTTACATAAGCATATCACTTTCACTTCCGCACGCACAGTTCCAGAAGGCAGTAAATGAATAAGTGGAACGCGACAAGTGGTATTGCCCATCTTCTCATCTCATGTTATTTAAGCCTATGCAAGTGCAGAATGAGTGAACATGCTTCTTATCACCATATAATCTCAGAAAAAACAGATTTCAGATCTCTTCCTCTATCACTGCAGAGTCATTAGTGCCATGGAGTGAGATGCTGTTGGCGATCGCATACAACCTCGTCACGGCATCATAAGCATGATCGTATGTCTATTATATAAAAAACAGCAACTGACCCCCTACTGGGGAGTGACAGCAAAAATATTACAATCACCAATAACCTTGCATAATGCCCCCTGAACATATTGTGATGGCTGGGGATGGATGCAAAATAAACCTGTATATGTACTCTTTATTTGTGAAAAGACAGTGGTATCATCTATCATTCATTTTAAAAGAAAACTGTACCCAGCACTAACACAGGTACAACCCTCTATTTATCGCTTTCCTTTTAAGGGAAAGACATGCTTTCCCTTACACTCTTTTCTTGAACCCCAACACCCAGAAAAAAAGGGGGTTAAAAAAATTTAAATAAAGAGGGAGAGAAAAAGATATCTCTTGCTTCTTGGAGTCAATTATCTCTCCGAGGTCCTTTCTTCGTCTTGAGCAAGGTCGCTCCTTGAGTTGGAGCCCTAGCGGCCACACTCACTTTCTGCTCCTGTCGTCAGCTGGACCAGGGACAGGCTCAAAAGGGGGGACTAAAGGACATTGTCTGTAGCGCTCGGACGCCGCTGACTTAACCCATGCCTCCCTAAACTTCCAGACCACCATCCTGACTGTGCAGTAACGAAAAGTCTGGAAGGCTAAACCGTGGCGTCAGACAGGTTAAGCCATGAATGCCTCTCTGTTGCAACCATAGCAGCAAGTGAGTGGCCAGTGGCACGAGCCACCTGCTTAGTCGCATGGAGGGCAAGGTCGGTGGGACGGTGGAGCTCCTCAATCGCATTTGGAGCCACACCTCCCGCAGCACCAACGTACTTCAGGAGGTCGGCTTGGTATGCCTGCAACACTGCCATGGTGTGCAGGGCACTGCCAACTTGACCTGTACTTGTGTACGCAAATGTAAAATGGCAGGGCTTAGAGGGCAAAGCAAGAGGCTTCCACAAAGATGCTGCACCAGATGAGAGGTAACCTGCCAGTGATTCCTCCATCCGGGGCATCTTTGTATACCCGTGTTCCTCCAACCCTTTTACATTAGCATAGTTGGACTTGCTGGGATGGAACACACGGGCTGAGAAAGGATTTCACCAAGATCTCAACACTTCACTGTGGAGATCTGAGAGAAATGGAAGGCTTGCTGTGGACACTTGTTTATGACTCACCTCGTCTAGCCTGCCTGGAGAGCATTCATGTTTGTCCACCGTCCAGTCTAAACTCAATCTGGAGGTGGCATGGGTCATCACGTCCAGTATTTCCCCGTGCGCAGGTGACGATGAGAAGGTGCGCTCATATAATACATCCGCCTCAACTCCCATCACATCTAAATGTAAGCATCACGATTGTAAACGCCACACTGCCTGGGGCCGCAGACACCTGGCTCCCTTCCCGTGTAAATAGAGCCAGCCAGGAGCGAAGCTTGATTGCTTGATTGGTCAAGATTGGTGTTTAGCACACATGCTTCAGACACCAGTTCACAAGGAGCTACTGATCTGGAGACTCAGCAACACTCACTATCAAGTACTGATGCTTGGAACCAAGGACTGTGCGTGATCCCAAACAGTAACCAAATATATAATATATATATACTAAAACTAGATTCATTAAAGGTAATATACTGTATCAGAATAACGAAAAAATTAAACCCAATATATAAATGGCGCAGTGTTCGGTCGCCGTTCAGGTCGCTCCGCGAAGACTGTGCTTTTATTTACTATTTTACTTTCTTTTACTCTCAATTTTTACAAACTTATCATCTGCATTGATCTACTATGACAGCAAAACTCTTTTGGACATTGGTTACCTCTACACTGGACTGTTTCAGGACACTTTCGTCGATCCTCTGTGGCCATCTGAGATTCTTCCGAACGCCGAGTTGAACAATGGACAGACGAGTCAACGGCGAAGAATCAAGAAACACCGTGGGAAACGCGCTGGTATCCGTAACAGACTGAGGAAAAGGGCATTCAGTCCTCCTCTCCCGAGCATTCTTCTAGCAAATGTTCAATCCTTGGATAATAAGATGGACGATCTTAGAGCCAGGATAAGTTTTCAACGGGACATGAGAGACTGTAACATCTATTGTTTGTCTGAAACATGGCTCACGCCCACGGTCCCGGACACAGCTGTGACGCCATCGGAGAACAGACGCCGGATGGACAGAACAGCCGAGGCCGGTAAATCCAAAGGCGGTGGAGTATGCTTCATGATCAACAAGAAATGGTGCGATCCCAGGAACATCACGATTCTCTCGCGTTCCTGCTCGCCTCATCTGGAACATTTAACAATCATTTGCCATCCATTCTATCTGCCGAGGGAGTTTTCTGCGGTTGTCGCGACCGCTGTTTACATCCCACCGCAGGCAGACTGGCTTTATCTGGCCTTCATGATGTTGCCAGCGGCATCATAAACAAACATTCCAAATATGGCATTCATTGTCGCGGGCGATTTTAACAAAGCAAACCTAAAGAAAGTCCTGCCAAACTTTCACCAGCATGTCTCCTGTCCTACACGAGGAGCAAACACGTTGGATCACTGCTACTCTCCGTTCAAGAACGCCTATAAAGCGCGGTCACTTCCAGCGTTTGGCAAATCGGATCATGCCGCCATTTTCCTCACTCCCGAATACAAACAAAAGCTCGTTCAGGAACCCCTGGTGAGGCGGGAAGTTAAGCGCTGGTCACCCCACTCAGAGACCGCGCTACAGGCAGCTCTGGATGATGTTGACTGGGACATGTTCCGAGTGAGTTCAGCCGACGTAAACGAGTTCACAGACGTGGCACTTTGCTTCATCAACACGCTTACAGAGCAAGCCACGCAAACAATAACAATAACGACCTTCTCAAATCAGAAACCGTGGGTGGACAATTCAATCCGCGCGGCAGTGAACGCACGCACTGCTGCTTACAACGCCGGTCTCCATTCAGGGAATATGAATGAATACAAATCATCCTGTTATGCTCTGCGGCGTGCAGTTAAAGCCGCAAAGCTCCGATATAAAGACCGAGTGGAGTCTCATTTCCAACTCAACGACTCGCGGCGCATGTGGCAAGGTCTGAGGTCCATCTGCTCGTTTGGATCTAAATCCTCTGCAGAGGTGAGCGCTGATCCGTCGCTTGTGAACGAAGTTAAACTCTTTCTACGCTCGCTTTGACTGTAACGCGGCAACGCGACTCCGCCAAGTGGCGCGTTAGAGGAAATTACTCAGAGCAGCAACAACCACGTGATCTCTGTCTCAGAGAATGAAGTTCGGAGAGCACTCAAGCGTGTGGACGTCAGGAAAGCTGCCGGGCCGGATGATATTTCAGGTCGTGTTCTCGGTCCTGTGCTGATCAGCTCGCCGGGTTGTTTACATCTATCTTTAATGAGTCCCTCGCTACATCTGTGGTCCCCACCTCCTTCAAAAAATCCACCATCATCCCTGTCCCTAAGAACAGTAAACCCTCTTGCCTAAATGACTATCGTCCAGTGGCTCTCACGTCTATAGTCATGAAGGTCTTTGAGAGACTCATTAAAAACACCATTTGCGCCTACATTCCTGACACTTTGGACCCTCTTCAGTTTGCCTATCGTCCCAATAGATCGACTGAAGATGCCATCTCTCATGTCCTCCACTCCTCCCTCACTCACATCCACAGCAAAAGTGGGAACTACATAAGGCTGCTATTTATTGACTATAGCTCAGCCTTTAACACCATAGTTCCCACCAAGCTAACCTCCAAACTCCTGGATCTCGGCCTGAATCCTTCTCTCTGCCACTGGATTGAGGACTTCCTCACTGGCAGGCCTCAGGTGGTGAGAATAGGCCAGTTCACCTCCACCTCCATCACCCTGAGTGTGGGAGCTCCACAGGGCTGTGTCCTGAGTCCCCTGCTCTACTCTCTCTACACACATGACTGTTTGTCCACACACAGCTCCACCTCTATCATCAAATTTGCTGATGATACTGTTGTCCTGGGCCTCATCTCCAACAACAATGAGACGGCATACTTGGACGAGGTGGAGCATCTAACATCATGGTGCCAGGACAACTGTCTCTCTCTGAATGTTGGCAAGACCAAAAAAATTATTGTGGACTTCAGGAAGAGACAGCAACGGACATACTCCCCCCTCATGATCAGCGGGTCACCAGTAGAGAGAGTGAGCAGCTTCAAGTACCTGGGTGTAAACATCTCCGAGGACCTGACCTGGACTGCTCACATTCAGACACAGGTGAAAAAAGCCAGGCAAAGACTGTACCACCTGCGCCAGCTGAGGAAATTCAGGGTTTCACCAGCTATCCTGAAAACGTTCTATTTAGGGGCGATAGAAAGTGCACCACAGCGTGGTATGGGAACAGCACCAGTCATGACCGCAAAGCCCTGCAAAGAGTTGTGCGATTATCCAAGCGTATCTCAGGGTCAGCTCTCCCGTCTCTGCAGGACATCTACACCAAACGCTGCAAAGGTAGAGCTACTAAGATCATCAAGGACTCTAATCACCCTGCAAACCCTCATTTCACGCTGCTGCCATCTGGTAAGCACTTCCGAAGCCTGATGGCCAAAACTGAGAGACTCAGGAGGAGCTTCTTCCCCAGGCCATCAGACTCCTGAACTCAGTCACTTAACACCACGTGACTTCACTTCAGGATAAACATACTGTCATTGCACTGCACTTTCTGTTCTCGTTGTTACTGTGTAACAACCTGTTATAAACCTGTTTGCACGTTATACTCTTTATACATTTGTTAACCACATATTTATAAGTCTACAGTTTACTCACTGCACAGTCTACTTCAATTATTTTATTCCACTTTATTCTTATTTTTTTTTTTTTTTTTTCTCTTGACTTGATTATTTATAATTCTACAGATATATATATATATATATATATATATATATATATATATATATATATATATATATATATATATATATATATATATATATATATATATATATATATAGTACTTTTTATCCTATTTCTATATAATTTCCTCCTTGTGTTTTTAACTGTGAATTTGCACTGTCCATGGAGCGGACCGGTTTACATTTCACTGCCGGTTGTATATTCTGTATATAACTGTGTATGTGACAAATAAAACTCTTGAATCTTGAATCTTGAATCTTAAATACATAGATCCAGCAGTAACCTGATAAGCCTTTGTCATTATCATTCTCATGCTGGATTAATCTGTACATGGTATATACTGATGACTCATGGTTATGATTTTTCTTTATGACAGCAGCGCTTGGACATTCATCAGATAGTGTGCACTGTGACACGGATATCCAGACACAACACGTTTATGAGAACCAAGCATTTGAAGAAGAACCAGAGATAATGGTGCAGCAGGACATCAACAGCCAAGATTAATATACTACTGTAACATATTCCAAATCTTTCTACAGTTTGAATATCACAAACAGCCAAAACAAGTGATTAAAATATGATGGCTGAACAAAACAAAAATTGGATGTTCAAAGTGTGACAGACTATTTATTAATAATTGAGCACTGTTTAATTAAATGTAGATTTTCGTGACTTTTAAGGATTCATTAGGATTCATTACTGTGACACCTGTCATGAGATCAATAAAGCTTGTACTGTAAGTGAATAATTTTTAATGCCATAAGAGGTATCTGGTTTTACACTGATAACTCAATTTATAATAATTCTCCAATACTTGCTGCTAATAGTAGTTCCAGCCAGGTCTTGATTACATTACAATTCCTTATCACTTCGCCAAATTAAGTTATTTCAAAGACGCTTGCAGCCCATCACTGCAACAGAACCACAAAGACACACACACACAAAAAAATTTGAGATTAAGAAAATTTGACAACAGGATAAAAATTACAAACAAGTTTTTTACTAATTGCTACGATATAATCTTTACTAGTCATATATCTCACCATTGTATGGCAAACCGATTTACCTTTTAATGGTCCCAGAGTACTCGGTGTAATTGAATTTCAATTGTAGATCTGGAATTTTACTATTAAGTATTAAGATTAGAGAGATCTACAATTGCATTTTTACTAGTCATATGTTCTCTGCATTGTTGTGCAGGTTGTTTTTTTGTTGTTTATTGTTGTGAACATCTTCCATTGAGTTGAGTTAATCTTGGATGATCGAACAGTGAGCCAGCAGATTAACACATCACCCTGTGGCGTGTATTTCAATGTCTTGATGCATCATCAGTTTATGGACACAGATAAGATATCCCCAGACACTGAACACTTTGGAAATTTTGGGTGAATCAGTGCTAAACTCAACTAATTGCTGATTGTATTCTTTCTGTTGCTGATTGCATATTTGCATACCCTGATTTCATTTTGATGGTATCATTTTTATCATATGTATTGTGTAGGTTGTTGTCTGTAACCTAGATGATGCCATTCATTAATAAAAAAACCTAATAAATAAAACAGTCATAAATATGACCATAGAGAGGAGATGTATTATTTTTACTGAAAGTCTGTCTGTTACATGTTGTAATATAACCTGATAATAGGTTAGGCCATTTAATGGTATTTGGTGGAATTAAGAAAGGGAAGAATAGTAGACTGGATAAACCCAGCCTGATCTGCCGATTTGATTTCGCCCTGCAGCTCAGTCTGGAAACCTGTAAATTCATTTCTACTGTTTCTGTTACACTTTTGCGGGAACCAAACATAGACTGTCCGTAAGCATGCTGAGGTGACGTTTGTTGATGAGTCATGCACCCACTATGGGAAGATGACCATTGCGATGTTAAGATCAAGACTGAGATACCTTGAAAAAGGTAGAGTTCCCTCTGCTATTCCTGGTCTGGTTTTTCTGCACAGTAGAGAGACACTTCAGTTAATACACAGGGTGATCTGAGGATTACAGGGGGGACTCTCCCACCAGGGGAATCTCTGTGGCCCTCCCACCCCTCTTTCACCTCCTTCCCATGGAGGACCCAGCATCTAATTTGTGGCTCCCACGGAGGACCGGATGTTGATTGCTACATCTGAGGGTGGGCTTTAGTCGTCTGGGGATGAAGACTCGGCTGCACTGCCCCCTTCAGGAGAGTAGCATTGTTTGAGTCCAAACCAGAGCTGACTGCCAAGCTTTTCCGGGCCACCGCAATCATCGGGCTCTGTGTCCCGCACACTCGCGGCTGGATGATTGGTTTCTCCCAATTCTGTCCCTTTTCTCCCGGGAAGAGCACAAAGAGGTCAAAGTCATGGAAGGCACATTTTTCTGCCATAAACCAGCTCCGCTGCCTTCTCTGCTCTCACTACCCTTGATGGCGGGGTCAAAGGGTACTTGGAGATCCCTCAGGTGGAGTGTTCATTTGCGGTGCAGTTATGCTCACAAAAGTCTGCATTTTCCATCCAAGGGCAATAAGTTCTTGGCTCCACTTGAAGCCAAAGCTTACGGCACCGCTAGTCAGGAGATCTCTGCCCTGCATGTTATGGCCCTCTTGCAGGTATATCAGGCCTAAGCACTAAAAGAGATGCACGAGGGTAGTTCTTACCCAGGGTTGATGCAGGAGCTGCATACAGTGAGAGACCTCGCCCTCAGAGCAACGAAAGTCAATGCATGATCCCTGTTCCGTTGCGGCCACAGACACAGCCTTCACCCAGGCCACAGGGCCCCTCGCAGGATGCAGATGGCGCCTGTCTCAGGGAAGTTTTTAATGGCTTTTTGGGGGATTTGGCGGGCGCTGAGACAGGCAGCGTTGGCTTCCTGAGGGGAACCCAACACAGAGGCTTCGGGAGATGGCATGGCGGAGAATCGTTTGTTTGTTTGTTCAAAAAAGGTTTATTTATTTTCTGTTGTTGGTTTCACAGCCAGCTGTACCCGAATTCTCAGCAAAAGAGCATTTTCCAGATTCTGCAGATTCTGGGTTGCATAAGATGCGTGTTGAAAGTGAGCAATGCCTTACCCTTTTCATCCTCCTCTTGTTTCGCCTACAGGTAGAAGTCTGCGGTTAGAGGACACACCTTCTCACACATCTCCATCCACTCCCTTACAGGAACCATGGAGCTAGGTAAATGTGCCACCACACTCACGGCCCCCACACCGGGACGCTGTGCCTTCTGAGGCAGGCCCCTGTGCTCCACAGAACTGCCCCACAGCGAGCATGTCTGTTGTACCTCTGGTCCCCTTTTGCACGGTGTCTGGAAGACTGGCTAGTGCTTACCAGCCCGTCTCACTGGGTCATTCGAACAATCAAACTTGGCTTAGCAACTCAGTTTGCCCGGGATCTCCCCAGGTTCAGCAGTGTCCGGTTTACTTCAGTGACCGATTTTGAATCTACGCGTCTTGAGTCAGGCCCTTCACAAGCTTCCGTTCAAGATGCTGATGCAGAAATGCATGCTCACGTGCGCTTGCAGTAATCGGCCTGAAGGACACGTACTTTCATGCTTACTTCCTTGTCATCCTACATCTTTTCGAAGATAGTGTAGGCTGCCCTTACCCTGTTAAAGGAAGTGGGCATTCCCATCCTTAACTATCTTGATGACTTGGCTCATTCTGGCCCAGCTGCAAGATCAGTTATGCAAACACAGGGACCTGGTGCTCAGGCACCTCAGCAACTTGGGACTTTGGGTCAACAGGGAAAATCTCTTTTCTCGGTGTGGAGTTAAACTTGGTTGACATGACAGCACATCTCATGAACAAGTGCACCCAGTCAGTGCTGAACAGCTGGAATTTGTTCACGGGCAGGACAACGGTTGTAGTGAAACTATTTCGGAGCTCCTGGGCCATATGGCATCTGCAGTCGCAGTTCAGTGCTGGCTTCACGACTAGGTCCCGAGATGGGCATGGCACTGCAGCACATATACAACACACCAGCCCATGCTGGATGCATCTGTTGTCACAACAACATGCCTGGACACTTGTTCTAGGGGAACTCCTGCCCGTAGAAATGCAAGGTCTGACCACGGGCTGAAAGTACGGCGGCAGATCGGAGTGATTTAACATATTCCAGAAAGCAGGTTAGCAGGTAAGTTTATATACAAGTAAACGGATAACCTCAACGTTTGGTTTCAAAAACTGAAGCATGGAGGTGCACAGCATTTAGGTACTCTTTCTTTCTTTCTTTCTTTCTTTCTTTCTGTTTGTTTTGTATATGATGGTAATTTCCATTCTGCAGAACAAATTGTCCCCAAGCAGAACAATAAAAGGTTAAAGTCTAAGGTCTAAAAAGTCTAAAGTCTAAAGCATTTCACCAGAAATCATTTCACTTTTAAGGAAACATTACTGTGCAATATAAACTTTGAATGTTCTGTCAACTGCAAATAATTAAATGCCAAATCTAATAAAGTATTTGGATGCTTGTTTTCTCAGCATTGCATATCTAATCAACTCCATCATCACCAATTTAACCATATGCATTAGTACAGGGTTCAGTAAACTACAGCAGGCATGCAAGCATTGGTACAGGGAGGGGTACTCAGGTATTTATTCCTTATGCCCATTTTATTATGTTAGGAGCTATAAATACTAATAAAGTATGATAATTAATCTGCACCAATAAACTGACCAGGCAGGAACTCAAAGCACCTCAGCCTAAACACTCAGGTATCTAGGGCACTGCACCGGTATTGCTGCTAGGCAGGGAGAGTAAGCGGCCAGGAAGCTCAGCTTGCAGGACAGGACTAGAACAAACAAGAGACACAACAAACACAAGACAAGACAACAAGGCAAAGACAAAGTTAGTAAAGCTAACAAATAGCTAGAAAGGAACTACAACTAAAGAAGGGAGCTAATAAGGAGAGGAGAACTAATGCTATGAATAAAGAGAAAGAACTAATATAAATAAAGGTTAAAGGCAGACTACTATGGATAAGAAAAAAACTAAATACTAAAAGTAACTAACAGGGTGGGAGTGGATCTAAAGGATTCCTAGGACAGTTCAGAGGCACGAACTGGCCCCGCTGTGAAATTGATGCACCAGCACTCCTCGACAGGCTCAGGAGAGGACTGCCCCTACACGTGGTCTCCGAGATGGACATGAGCAGTGGGCTCAGGCTTTGGGATGGAGGTGGCTTTTCCCCGCTGCCCTGCTCATTTGCATCTATTTATTTATTTTTACTATTACTTATAGCATGAAACAAACATTGAAACACTGTTCTTTGTTCAGGGAAGGAGGAGGCGGGAACCGGCGAACATTTAAACAATTTTAATTAAATAAATAAACTGAAAGTAACGCGGACAGCCCCTCACGGACAACTGCCACGCACACATATAATAAACCATAAACAAAACACAACATAAAGAGGCCTGGTCCTCTCTCGCTCTTGGACGTCTCTCGCTCGTCAACCTCGCCACAAACATGAATTAACATCGGAGGGTAAGCTTGATAACAGCTTGCAATATCGCACATGTCTCAGGCTACAGGGCCTTATGGCTTCGGGGGTCCAGGTCCTGCCTCTCAGCCTTTTGAGAATGAGGGCGTTCATGAAGTGGGTTTTATCTCTCCTTACGCGATCTGTGCCGCTCTGTCACAGTGATGTGCTTGTGCACAGCCACTGGAAGAATGCAGAATTTTATGCACATGGGACCCCCCTTGGGGCGATCATGTTGCGAAAAGTGGTAACGCCACCAAGGAGGGTAGAACAGTGAATGGTGTGTGACCAAGCACACTAAATTATAAATATAAATTATGTCATTATATATAAGCCCATATAAATTATTTGTAGCTCCTCACTGTGTGGAAGGCTCTTAATAATTTTCTGTCCCACTTGAAGGGGCATCACGTGCTTGTGCGCTGCGACAATACCACAGCTATAGCACATATCAACCGCCAAGGGGGGATGCATTCTTCCAAGCTTCCTGCTATAGATAATTGCTGTTAATATGGAGCAGACAGCACAAAATACTGTTTCCATGAAAGGGTGTACATGGTCTACAACAATGCTTAGGTAGGTGGTACGTGTCAAAGTAACAACCACATGGATGGCAGGACCCAAGGTTTCCCAGCAGAACATTGCCCAAAGCATCACACTGCCTCCGCCGGCTTGCCTTCTTCCCATAGTGCATCCTGGGACCATGTGTTCCCCAGGTAAGTGACACACATGCACCCGGCCATCCATGTGATGTAAAAGAAAATGTGATTCATCAGACCAGGCCACCTTCTTCCATTGCTCCGTGGTCCAGTTCTGATGCTCACGTTCCCACTGTTGGCGGAGCAATAGTGGATAGTAAATAGTGGAGCAATATCAGAAAGGAGTTTCTCAGAGAAAAATTGCAAAGAGTTTGAAGTTATCATCATCTACAGTGCATAATATCATCCAAAGATTCAGAAAATCTGGAACAATCTCTGTGCGTAAGGGTCAAGGGCGGAAAACCATACTGGATGCCCGTGATCTTCGGGCCCTTAGACGGCACTGCATCACATACAGGAATGCTACTGTAATGGAAATCACAACTTGGGCTCAGGAATACTTCCAGAAAACATTGTTGGTGAACACAATCCACCGTGCCATTCGCCGTTGCCGGCTAAAACTCTACAGGTCAAAAAAGAAGTCATATCTAAACATGATCCAGAAACGCAGGCTTTTCTCTGGGCCAAAGCTCATTTAAAATGGACTGTGGCAAAGTGGAAAACTATTCTGTGGTCAGACAAATGAAAATTTTAATTTCTTTTTGGAAAACTGGGACGCCATGTCATCCGGACTAAAGAGGACAAGGACAACCCAAGTTGTTCTCAGCGCTCAGTTCAGAAGCCTGCATCTCTGATGGGATGGGGTTCATGAGTGCGTGTGGCATGGGCAGCTTACACATCTGGAAAGGCACCATCAATGCTGAAAGGTATATCCAAGTTCTAGAACAACATATGCTCCCATCCAGACGTTGTCTCTTTCAGGGAAGACCTTGCATTTTCCAACATGACAATGCCAGACCACACACTGCATCAATTACAACATCATGGCTGCGTAGAAGAAGGATCCGGGGACTGAAATGGCCAGCCTGCAGTCCAGATCTTTCACCCATAGAAAACATTTGGAGCATCATAAAGAGGAAGATGCGGCAAAGAAGACCTAAGACAGTTGAGCAACTAGAAGCCTGTATTAGACAAGAATGGGACAACATTCCTATTCCTAAACTTGAGCAACTTGTCTCCTCAGTCCCCAGACGTTTGCAGACTGTTATAAAAAGAAGAGGGGATGCCACACAGTGGGAAACATGTCCTTGTCCCAACTTTGAGATGTGTTGATGCCATGAAATTTAAAATCAACTTATTTT
This sequence comes from Paracanthobrama guichenoti, assembly GCA_018749465.1. Lineage (NCBI taxonomy): Eukaryota > Metazoa > Chordata > Actinopteri > Cypriniformes > Gobionidae > Paracanthobrama > Paracanthobrama guichenoti. Next base: position 22,018,199 of record CM031956.1, read on the forward strand.
TCCCTTAAAATTATACATTTTCTCAGTTTAAACCTTTGATATATCATCTTAATACACAAGATGACACCCCTTAACCCTACACTCACTGTGACATGGGCAAAAAACGGCCCTCTGTTTATGGCCTCGCCCACTGATCTGGTAGCTCCTCTTACTGTCCTGCAGAGACCTATACTTGCAAATTGGTGGTAAAAAAAATAAAATAAAAATTGTTTAGATTTTATTAATTAAAATTATCATTTCTGAAGTCACGGTTTAGCAAAAGCAAAATAAAAAAAAAGCACAGAAAATGGCAAATATACAGTGGTGGCTAAAATTATTAGAACACTTGGCATCTGGGAGTCGTCTTACTGGACCTGGATTTATTTTCCAAGTGGACAATGACCCGAAACATTCTTCTAACTATTGCCGGAAATACCTGTGACGGAGGGAATCTGCTGGAACACTGAAAATGATGGACTGGCCCTCAAAGTCGGACCTCAACCCCATTGAGCACATTTGGGGTAGTTAATAAACTGTACGGATCTATTGTACATTCAAAGGAAAGCCTTTGGCTTCAGTTGCAGAAGGCGTGGGATAACATTAGTGTGGAAGTTCTCAGAGGAAATACAATGACACTATGCTGCTGTGATTACTGCAAAAGGTGGACATACCAAATATTAAAGTTAACAGTACGACTCACTTCATCTGATGTTTGATGGTCAGAGCAACCATCTGCATGCTTCATGAACATTATGAAATTAAATCATGTTTTGGAGGCAAAAAAAAAAAAAAGGTCAATATTTTCAGATCTGTCAGGTGTTCTAATAATTTTGGCCACCACTGTTTATATCTTTAATTAATTAGATAGTCAGGCATTTTTTCAGCTTTCGACGCAGCCATGGACTCACAGAGATTGACTATTTTCTAAAATAAAAAAATAAATAAAAACATATCTGGGCCGGCATGAGGGTAAGAAAATTACATTTTACATAGGATTTACATTTTTGGCTGGAGTATCCCTTTAATGCATTAACCCCTTTCAAAAGTTAAAGACCTGCTCCAGAGAGCTGGATCCACTATAGAGAGCATTTCACGTGTCGTCTGCCTTTAAATATGTAGCGGGCTGCAGCTCTCGAGTCCAGCTTCTGCTGTTTCAGCTTCAGTGTCATGCGGAAAGCATCTTAAGCATCCCTTGGTGGTTAAAAGCTCTGGTGAGTACCTGACAATGATGCGATTATTGATGTTTTTGTTTTTAACTGTAGCATAGCTGTCTGTTTTGTGTCATGTGTATTTTTCTCATTTTGAAAGATCATTAGGAATGTAACATAGGCCTAATACTAACAATATTTATGTGACACATTGAATTCACCTCACAGTAATCTGTGCAAGTAATCAGGAAGCAAAAACACCGCAGTGTTTACCCGAGCGTGTCAGCATCTCTAATAGACGAAGACAACAGAACTCAAAGCTCTTCTCTGAACTATTTTCTAACTTGGTTAATGCGCGTAGACCAGCAAAAAAGATGCAAAAACGTGGGAACTATTAATAATAACAATGCTCAAAATAATAAGCAGAATGGTTGTGACAATGACGCACTGGACAGTCTTTGTTGGTATATTTACTACGTGCAGTGAATAGAGTAGCCCATTTGGTTTTATCCTCAAAATAACCATAGTTTCGCTATTTCTTGATGACGTGAGATCCTCCTATGCGCATCTATAAATATAGCACTCAAGGTGAGACAATGTTAAACATTGCTTCCTTAAAGTATTGGCTGAGTGCATTTATAATAGTCCCCTTTTGTCTGTTTTACTTGTCTATTTTTATTATACAACTGATACAAATATGAGCCGTTTAATAGCTAGTATTATGCATGAGAATGTTCATCTGGACATACACGTTTAGTTCAGACTCTTCTAATACAGTGTTTGACATTTTTAGTCTTCATAAGTTCATTCAGAAGTTGATTATAAAGTTGAAATCTTCGTGTATGCAGGTCTATAGAGTGCCTCTGCATTTCATGAATATAATTATTATTATTATTATTATTATTATTATGGAAATGAGATTATATTAGATTCTTGTTATTTGTAGTAATTTTGTTTACAGCCGTTCTAATTACACCAATGTGAAAAGACTGGATGCACTGCATTTGAATGACAGTTTAGAGGCCACAGAGATAGATCAGGTTTCAATGATTTGAGGATGAGACTAACCCATGCGTGCAGTGTCATCAGTGCGTGTTTGCTTGTAGAGGTCATGAGAATGCTGAGTCATACTGCAGAGTATAGCTCTCTCATGCTTACCGGCTTTCCTCTGTATTGAATAGAGGCCACACTTTGTAAATCAATCCAATGTCATAACTAATTCAGCAATTTCCACAGAATGACTTTGGGCAAGACGAGCTGGCTACTGGTAAAGGCTCAAAAAAAAAAAAAAAAACACTTTAATTTTTAATTTACCTGATGCTAAAGTCATTAATAGAGGCTGTGCGCGGACATCACTTTCCCGCCAGAACATGCCCTCTCTGTCGGACTGAGTGGCAAAACATCCAGCAAATTGGCTGGTGCTAGTAGAGGAAACTGCTAGAGTAAAACAAATGATTACATGCTTAAATTACAGGCAGATAGACTAGACAGCAATCTTTACAACGTACCAAAGAACTAGTGGACATTGACATGTGGCTATATTTTCTTACATTTAAAATGTAACTGGAAATACACACAGCAAAGCCTGGACGCTTCATCTGCTAGATAACACTAAAAATACAATATAGCTAGATCTAGATCCCAAGGATCACTTATATATTTTTTATCGTCATATCACCCTGCCCTTAGAGCAGTAAGGCATTGTAGGCATAGCATTATGACTATATGTAAATCAATGTGAATTGTGACGTGCTTTGTCATACTCTAAGGCGGGATTTGTTGGTGAAATTAAAATCATGAAACTACCAGAATATTCTTGTATGTCCTCAATATAATCCTCAATAAACAGTGCAGCTATTACCATGAGGCAGACGATACAAAGTTCAGCAGTGCCAGATGGTTTTTCAGTAACACTTTAGAATACTGTTCTGTCATTAATGAATAACTATACAGGAATAAATGAGTAACACAATGAGTCACTGCTATTAACTGACAAGAATCTCTGATTCATGAATTAGTAAGTAATAGCACTCAGTTGTATGTGGTAGTTCACTATTCAATAACTACTTTTTTCCACACCTCCCAGAGGACTACTAAGAACTGCTATATACAGGTTCATAATTAATCTGAATAATGCATAATGTATAATTAATTATAGTTACTGATTAGCTAATAGTGAACTACCACATTCAACTGAGTGCTATTACTTACTAATTAGTTAATCAGAATGTTTACTGTGTAGTTATTCATTAATGATAAAACAGTTTTCTAAAGTGTTAAAGTGACAAAAACTTCATGATTACACAAAATATATTTAATTGATGAGTAACACATACAATATATAACCTAATTCAACACACATGACATAAAACGGCAACAGCAAATCCACATTTAAGGTGTCTGGATTTCACATTTTACATGTGTTTCTATGGCATTCAAGCTGAACACTAACGTCTTTTTGCAATTCACTGGGTGCAACACCTACTGTGACATCATGTGACTAATGTGTTCATATGTAAGATATTATCCTAAGCTGCTTTTCCACTGGCAGGCCAAACCGTTCGCTTTGCTTAACCGTTCCATTCCGTGCCGATTTTGCCGCATAAATGTGCCAATTTGTCTCATATCATTCCCCACTCTTATTGTTACTCACAATGTTAACAATGTAGTTACTCTATGTCTGTCAGGCTTGAAGCAGGAACCATTTAACCAGATTATGAAAGGTACACTTTGTGTGTATAAACTGGCAAACCCAGTTGCCTTATTTAAACTGTTGTTTTGGTGAATGATCATGTGAATGGGTGGAAAATATACTGTACTCCAATAGTCATTCCATTGGCTTTCATGGCAGTTGTTCATGAATAATTTGAATTGATTTGAATGTTAAAGCAACAGAATGAGACACATTTTGCAGGCTGTTGAAGCAGCGTATATACATCAGCGGCTGAGTGAAAACAGAGGGTGTGGGCTGAGTTCCTCTCATCACATGCCTGGATGGCAAGATAAAGGTAGTTGCTAACAGGAAATCTACCCTGATGGAGCTGAGTGGCTGATTATCTCTCTGAGCCAAGAGAGTCAGATGGCGTGACAAAGACAACTTTCTCAGTGCTGGAGAGAAAACAGTTGTGGGTTGTGTGAGCGTTACCTGCCATATAAATGTAACTGCCATCCTTTTGTCCAATTTGCAGCCAACTGCCTTTGCAAAGAAGACAGTGGGATGACAGACCAAGAGATACCCAATGAGGGTGATCCGTCTCCAACATACATAATCTTCCTCCTTGTCTTTTTCTTCTTCATCACTGGCCTTCTGGGTTTCCTAATCTGTCACTTATTGAAGACGAAGGGCTACCGCTGTGAACTGGAAGAGGATGTAGAAGAGTGTGAAGACAAACCGGGGACAGACAAAGATGGCAAGTCATTTCAAACTTTGTTTTACAAAAAACATGCAAATGTTTTATACAAAATCCATACCATTTAAAAAGATCATAGTTTCTTGTCTTTTTATTTTCTGTATCGTTATCTCATGGAGGTTTTATTTCTCTCCAAATTCCTGGCTTAACACCAAGACACCCCTCAGAACTTCACCACTCACCACTTATTATTATTTGCTTGTATAATCTAGTCATATGATCCAAACATAAGCACTATTTTTCCATAGACCCCCAATTTAACTGGGATATTATAATAATAGACTTGCAAAAGATTTCCGCCGTAGTAGTGCACAGAATGAGGATCAATCTCTCAAAATATGATACACAGCACATTCTTGACTTTAATAAAATATGGTAAAAAAGATGCTATTTATATAAATAGTGAGATACTATTTGCACAAGAATAAATAGTTTTGTACTAAATGTAGACTATATGAGCAATGGTGGGTGAAGTTCGTGAAAATGACAAGTTTGGCTATTTGCACAGTTTAACTGCATTAAATAGACACTGCCATAGAGATTGCAAACTCAAGATTGCACTTAATAATTACTTTATTAACTATATAAGTGTATAAATACTCAGCACTTGAGTCAGTTAACTTGGGAGTTAATTTAGTCAACTTGACAATAAGATTAACCTTATGGGAAATTGGGCACGTACCCAGGATTTGAGATTGAGATGCACAGATCTCATTAAAGGGTTCCCAGCAGACAATTTTGTGTTTAAAAGATGTCTAATAGCCATCCGTTCACAGCCCTGATGTCTAGGCTAAAACAAGGCTGTCAGTGAAAATGTAATAGATGACTAGTCTATTCGTGAGCAATGGTTAGATGTCTATGTCAAAGAAATGAAACACCTTGTCATCACTGTTGACTTACATGATGGAATATCATACATCTCGCAAGTTATTTTGCCAAAAACCATAAGCCAAGGTTATTTTGGCTAGAAGTGGGTTACTCATAGCCGGACTATATGGGGTCTATAGTTAAACGAGACAGTGAAATGATGGCTATTGCTTGCTGGGTTAGTTTATCCAAAAATGTACTCACCCTCATGTCGTTCCAAACCTGTAAGACTTTCGTTCATATTTGGAACAGTCTAGGGGTTTCAAGATTCAAGAGTTTTATTTGTATATAACTGTGTATGTGACAAATAAAACTCTTGAATCTTGAATTCAACCAATGTAACCGATGTTTAACCGACGTAAGTGCTTTATTTGCGCAAAAAAAACAAACAAACATACATTTACCACTTTATTGACAAAATATTAATCTTCAATGCGAGTTCATGCAACGTCTGCTCTCGTCAGCACAAGATGCATGCGTTGCGGTGCTCTCGTGAATGCATGTTGGAGATTAATATTTTGTCAATAAAGTGGTAAATTTATGTTTGTTTTGCGCAAAGAAAGCACTCACGTCGCTTCATAAAATTGTGGTTAAACCACTTGGATCACATGGATTACTTTTATGATATCTTTCCTACCTTTCTGGGGCTTGGAAGTGGTAGTTGTGTAGCTGTCAATGGAGGAACAGGAAACTCTCAGATTTCATTAAAAAGATCTTCATTTTTGTTTTAAAGAAGAATGAAAGTCTTATGGGTTTGGATTGGAACGACATGAGAGTGAATAATTAATGACAGAATTTACATTTTTGAGTGAACTAACCCTTTAATATATGTGGAATTCAGAAACCCTTGTTATTAGAGATGCACGGATTACAATTTTCTTGGCCGATTCTGATTTCCGATGCAAGTGTGACCTGCCAATACCGATTTTTGCCAGTTTTCTTTCTAAGAACTATAATTGACAACATATACAAACAGAAAAAAAATCAGTAATAAAATAAGAACAACTCAATAAAGCACAACAGCACAAATAAATGCAATAGAACAGAGGTCTTCAGCCCTGCTCCTGGGGACCCACTGTCCTGCAGAGTTTAGCTCCAACCCCGATCAAAGACAGCTGAAGCTAATCAAGATCTTCAGGAGCACTTGTTGAAAATACACAGGCAGGCGTGCTGAAGCAGGCTGGAAATAATCTTTGCAGAACAGTGGGTCCCCAGGAGCAGGGTTGAAGACTTCTGCAATAGAATAAACTATATTGATATGAAATAAATGACATGGCAACAAACAAGTTTTTCATGTGGGTCTAACAGTAGGTTAGTATTCAGGTAAGAAATACTACAGAAATTAAAGTAATCAAATGTAAAATGACACTGGATAGTCTTTATTGTAAAAAAAAAACTAACAAAAAAAAAACCGCTTGTGGTGTGACCGCGATTCCCAGCGGGAATGACTAAAATTATGCGCAATACAAGCACTGTTTAACCAGAGCGAATGAGACGAGTGAGTGAGAGGAGGGGTGTGTGTCACTTTGCCGTTGGAGAGAAAAGAGCAAGAACGCACAGCTGATGTTATTGCCTGTGCTGCTGGCAGCAAAACGGACAGGAAAGTAAAACAAACGGAATTGGAAAGAAGTGAGACTGACCGGTCGGTCACCGGTCCGATCATAAGGAAAATCAGCTGATTCCGGTCCCTGGCCGGTCTATTGGTTCATCTCTACTTGTTATTATCGACACCGGTGGCCATTTAGTGAACTGCAGCCAGCAACTTATTGCTAGTGCTCACACTCGTGCAAATGCAACATACAAGACACTGAATGTGATTCAATGCCCCGATGCACTCATGGTTGGAAATACCTTTGCAGTGATATAATATTAATTAACATCTAGACGGTCGTCCACGCTGCTGAGAGCAACGTTTAGATGAATATGTAAATATGTGCTGTGTGCTTTCCTCTCAATAACAAAATAAACACAACAAAAATGACAGCGGTGAAAAAACAGCAGTTCAGAAAGCATCTGATCATAGCGATGTGAATATGTTTGCACCAGCTCACGTCGACAGATGGCGTAATTCAAATGACACTTATGTTAGTTGGATTATAAAGTAAATTTGAGACTATAGAGACTATGTGAGACTATAGTTTGAATTAATCCCTTTTCTGTGCACAACATATTGACATTACAGTACAGGGCTGCGTTTCCTAAAAGTTGATCATAAACACCATTGGTGACAATTGTTCTACGATCAATTTAGGATTACGATGCTTTTAGGAATAGCTCTTTAGGCATTATCCTGAACATTGTATAAGCATTAATTTAATCTGTCATAGAACAGAAGAGCATGCGTACACACTACATCCTTTAGAGTCCTTCACATAAAAAGTGGCTTACATAGCCAAGGAATTCAGGGAAGGTCTTGTTTTTTAAGATGTTCACATATTGGCAGTAAAAAGCAAAAATACATGAAAAATCTTACATATAGCCCCTTTAAACTGAACAAATATATACGAGTTTGGTCAGTTCATCCAATTTGAGTCAATCCAGTTCATCCAACATGATTTTCATTACCATAATTAAATATGATATAAAATTACTAACTGTTTTTGCCCAGATGAATCAGAAGACAGTCAAGACACTGTGGAACAAATTCTGAAATGCATCATTGAGAATGAAGGTACAGAGAATTCATTCTGTTCTATTATGTTGTATTTACTATTGAATTGGTATTACGATTTTCACCACTTGTTTTACTATTTTTTGTCATAGCCAATATGGAGGCCTTCAAAGACATGTTCGAAGGCCAAAATGTTTGTGAACATCACGATCCACGGTATGATCATTATATTTGTGATTTTTAAATGTTTTTTTTTTTCTCTATATAAAGAGAAATAGGTAAACACCAACCTAAACATCACAACATCACAAATATGTTGTATGATACAGGGTCGTAACCACCATAGACATTGAGGGGGACAAGTTCCCCCCTATAATTAGAAATATCCAAATTCCCCCCCAATATTTGAAATTTTTGCACTGCTCTGCTGCACTCCATTATGCAGCGTTCTGTATGTTAGGATGACAAAAGGTTTAAAGTCTGGTCTGCCTCAGGTCTAATGGCGCTCAATGTCTGTAATGATTGAGATGGCCAATCAAATCAAAGTAGGCGGAGTTTACATTCTCTTTTGGCTCATGCACAGTCTTCACACAGACGAGTAATATATTTGACACAAATTAATGCAAATATTGTTTGCAAATTGTCCCAAAAGGATTATTTCCCACCTAGAATTAAACCTAGAATTTTGTTCACTGTTCTGTTTCTTTATGTTTTATAAAAATAAATGTTCAAGACATGTTCAAGACATGGTTACGGCCTTGGTATGATATGATGTGATGATTATTTAAGATCTTCCAGTTTGTTTGCAGATATTTTAGTTTGTAATGTGTAATTATTTTAGTACTCAGTTCAACATTGGCCCTACATACCTCACAATGACGTAACACAAGGAAAGACATGTAGATGTGTAAATTAGTTTACACACTGACTGACCTCTGAACTAATGCAAATGTAATTGAGGAATAGTGGCCATTTTAGTTTTACTAAAGTAATTTTTCTTTTCTTTATAACCAGGTTACATCACAAAGATAGTGGAGTTGGTCTTCCCCTTCACCATCATACAGTTCATCTGAGTGGTGAAATCAGCTCTTGTGTCCACTGTATGCAAGGACATATATTAAAAACACGACGCAGAAGCCGTGTGGCTAGAAATAAAGCTCGGCCAGTGGAGCAGACTGTGTTTTCTGTGGGAAGGTGAGACTCTGTTATCTGTTATTATATACCAGTCAGAAAGTTACAGTAATGGACATGCTAAAGTCTTCAAAGACATGAAATACCACAAATGGAAGTGACCATGACCAAAAATGTGGAATCGAAAGCAGTTTAGCTTCATAAAAATATTTGAGCTCTTCAAAAATGAATTGAATCTTGCCTAGATTCTAGAGGTGCATACACTATATTGCCAAAAGTATTGGGACCAAAATCAAATCAAACCCCTCCAAATCATTGAATTCAGACAAATAACACTTCTCTGTCTGGCAATCCGATTGACGAGTCTGGGTTTGGCGGTTGCCAGGAGAACAGTACTCTCCTGCCTACATTGTGCCAAGTGTAAAGTTTGGTGGAGGGGGTTTATTATGGTGTGGGGTTGTTTTTCAGGGGTTTGACTTGGCCACTTAGTTCCAGTGAAAGGAACACTTAATGCTTCAGCATACCAAGACATTTTGGACAATTTCATGCTCCCAACTTTGTGGGAACAGTTTGGAGATGGCCCCTTCCTGTTCCAACATGACTGCGCACCAGTGCACAAAGCAAGGTCCATAAAGACATGGATGAGCAAGTCCGGTGTGGAGGAACTTGACTGGCCTGCACAGAGTCCTGACCTCAACCCGACAGAACACCTTTGGGATGAATTAGAGCGGAGACTGTGAGCCAGACCTTCTCGTCCAACATCAGTGCCTGACCTCACAAATGTGCTTCTAGAAGAATGGTCAAAAATTCCCATAAACACACTCCTAAACCTTGTGGAAAGCCTTCCCAGAAAAGTTGAAGCGGTTATAGCTGCAAAGGGTGGGCCAACTCCATATTAAACCCTACGGATTAAGAATGGGATGTCATTAAAGTTAATGTGCATGTAAAGGCAGGCGTCCCAAAACTTTTGCCAATATAGTGTATGTACATGTTTTTTTTTTTTTTTTTTTCAAACAGCCTTACAGGAGTTCCCATGCATGTTGGACACTGGGACTAAAAAAAATTGCAAATATTAGTCTGATGACAATGAGTATACACGATACAATACAAATTTTATTTTTATAGCACATTTAAAACAACTCCGGTTCACCAAAGTGCTTTCCAGCATAATACAATATAAACAATGGCATACAGTACATCCACACTAGACTTAAAAGCATCCATTTAATTTAATGTACATTTGGAAGAGAGTTCCATAAGCGAGGAGCAACCACAGAAAAGGCCCGATCACCATTTGAATTTAATCTAGCTTTTGGAACATGAAAAATGATCTGGCTGGAAGATCTCACATGCCCTGTGTTTTGATAGGATATCAAAAGGTCATATAAAAAAATATGTTTCGGTGCAACACCATGCAGGCTTTAAAAACCAGCAACAGAACCTTAAACTCAAATTCTGAATTTTACAGGCAGCCAGTGTAAAGAGCTCAAAGCAGGGGTAATACTCTCTCTCTTCTTTGTGCAAGTCAGAAGCCTAGCATTTTGCATTTTGCACTAATTGAAGACAAGAATTGAAGAAAAATACCTATATATAAAGAATGACAATAGTCAATGCGTGATGATACAAATGCATTAATGACAGTTTCCAGGTCTTTTAAAAGGAGAGAATCGATAAAGAAATGGAAAATCTTTCAAATATTTCATTTAAAATACATGCACTCTTTGTATTAATGTTTCATGTGGTTTTGAAAAACCTCCCCTACAGAGGCTAGAGGAGAAGTGGCCCACCGACTGACCATATTTTTTCGACTGATAAGATTTTTTTTTTCTCCATTCTGTTACTTGATAGAATTTGGGTTCCTTACAACTGTCGGCTTTGGCTCGCCTAGTTGGGGTTTAAAAGACATTTAAAGGGTTAGTTCACCCAAAAATGAAAATTAGCCCATGATTTAGTCGCCCTCAAACCATCCTAGGTGTATATGACTTTCTTCTTTCAGCCAAACACAATCAGAGTTATATATATAAAAAAATATCCTGGCTATTCCAAGCTTTATAATGGCAGTGAATGTACCTTGTTATTTAAAAAAAAGTGCATCCATCAATCATAAAAGTAATCCATACGACTCCAGGGGGTTAATAAAGGCCTTCTGAAGCGAAACGATGTGTTTTTGTAAGAAATGTATCCATATTTATAAACTATAATCACTGCCTTCTGGTACTGGCTGAACACGAGTCTAGTTCCGGCGGAAGAGTGACCTCTGACCTCTGGCTTCTCTTCAGAGGGCCTTTATTAACCCCCTGAAGCTATATGGAGTACTTTTATGATGGATGAATGCAGTTATTTGGGCTTCAGAAAACAAGGTACCATTCACTGTCATTATAAAGCTTGGAAGAGCCTGGATATTTTTTAATATAACTCCGATTGTGTTTGGCTGAAAGAAGAAAGTCATAGACACCTAGGATGGCTTGAGGGTGAGTAAATAATGGGATAATTTTTATTTTTGGGTGAACTAACTCTTTAATATCCAGCAATATTATCGATTTGACTGCACATAAGATGAGAACAAAATATGAATTGATTTGAATAATGAACTGAATAATGACACTATTGTCTCCTTACTTTATAGCTGTTATTTATTGTAATTTAAGTAATTTCATGATAAATTCTGCAAAATTTACACTGTTATTTCCTTTTTGTATCTGCAAAGCTGCTTTGTCAGGCATAACATTATGACCACTGACAGGTGAAGTGAATAACACTGATTATCTCTTCATCACGGCTCCTGTTAGTGGGTGGGATATATTAGGCAGCAAGTAAACATTTTGTCCTCAAAGTTGATGAATTAGAAGCAGGAAAAATGGGCAAGCGTAAGGATTTGAGTGAGTTTGACAAGGGCCAAACTGTGATGGCTAGACGACTGGGTCAGAGCATCTCCAAAACTGCAGCTCTTGTGGGGTGTTCCCGGTCTGCAGTGGTCAGGATCTATCAAAAGTGCTCCAAGGAAGGAACAGTGGTGAACCGGCCACAGGGTCATGGGCGGCCAAGGCTCAGTGATGCACGTGGGGAGCGATCAAACAGATGAGCTACTGGAGCTCAAATTGCTCAAGAAGTTAATGCTGGTTCTGATAGAAAGGTGTCAGAATACACAGTGCATCGCAGTTTGTTGCATATGAGGCTGCATAGCTGCAGACCAGTCAGGGTGCCCATGCTGACCCCTGTCCACTGCCGAAAGCACCAACAGACCATGCACACCCTTTCATGGAAACGGTATTCCCTGGTGGCTGTGGCTCTTCCAGCAGGATAATGCTCCGGCCACAAAGCAAAAATGGTTCAGGAATGGTTTGAGGAGCACAACAACGAGTTTGAGGTGTTGACTTGGCCTTCAAAATTCCCCAGATCTCAATCCAATCAATCATCTGTGGGATGTGCTGAACAAACAAGTCCGATCCGATCCAAGCAACTTACAGGACTAAAAGGATCTGCTGCTAACATCTTGGTGCCAGATCCCACAGCACACCTTCAGGGGTCTAGTGGAGTCCATGCCTCGACGGCTCAGGGCTGTTTTGGCAGCAAAAGTGAGACCAACACAATATCTTGAAGGTGTTCGTAATGTTATGCCTGATCTGTGTATAAATAAATGACTTGAACCTAATAAAAGTATTTTATTATCATTTTATAATAATACATTTGAATATAAATAGCTTGAATAATCAGACTCCACGCCACTGGGTTGTCTTGATCTTTTTATATATTATATTATCTTTTAATAAGTAATAATAAAAGATGCCATAAATGTGCCATACCACTTAATAAGGTTTTCTTTTAAATGATTTTGCTCTTTTAATGATTTTGCTCTTTTAGACTTTTTTTATTATAATATTGGTACATGACATTTCTTTTTATTGTATACACTAAAACTGAATCAAAATGAATGTATTCAAGTCAGTGAATGTATGAATTGCATTTATATATGTTTTGATTGAATATGAACAACAACAAAAATTGAGCGTGATCATGATGATCCAGTTTTGTAAAGACATTCATGTGTAAGCATGATTAAAATTTAAACGTTATCCTTTAGGTCAAAAGGATAATGAGAAACATACAGACTTTTGACTGTGTAGACTAGAGCATGGAAGATAATAGTAGACTAAAATCAGCAAAATGCTAAATTTACAGAATAATTTTCTAACTTAACTAATACTTACCTAAATTCACAGATTTCGTGTCACCCACATGGATAAGAGAAACAGCCTACAAGGTTCGATCAACCTTTCTACCTCTAAGCCAGGAAACGCATCAAATGACACAACACTCTCTGATAGCAGGACAGGATTTAAAGACACTTCAAAAAAGGAGGAATACAACATCCAGAACATGTTCAAAGACACTGGAGCAACCAACGGCAAAGTCCCAAATGTAGGCAAACGGAAGAAGAGCGTCACATTGCTCGGCTTCTATAAGGGTGCTAATCCTGTGGAGACCAAAGGGGGACCGGAAGTGTGCGAGGAGGACAAGGAGGGGTCAACCACTGCTGATCCGTTATCTGTCTCTCTAGAAGAAGGCTTGAGCTCAGTTGCGCCGTCTCCCACTGACGAAACGGCTTTAGATGAAAATTCAAATAAAGGTCTTAAAGTAGAGCAGATCAGCCTAGAGAACGAAAAGGCTGATGAAGCGACTTTAAATGTGAAATTGCAAGACAAATTAAGTACAAGCACAACGGAGATAGTTTGTGATCGTTCGAATAGATTTTCAGTGGTACGAACTACGGAAGAGACCGTCATCCCAACTGCAGCCGCTGCTGACTATAGAGATGATACGACAAAACACGGGGATGTTAAGACTGGCCAAGTTAGTCAGGAGGGTACAGACAATCAGCAGATATGATTACAGCGTCACATCCGCACAAGCATAAAAATGGAAAACTTTTTAATAATTTGCCACAACACTGCTTTGACCAAAAATACACCTGGTTCTCAGTTAATTGCATATTAAATATATACATATGATGGGCCTAATCAATAAGCAATGGCTATTAAAATATATTGACAATTTGGTGCTTTAGCCTTCATCCTTCCCTCGGGTCATTTTGACCCGAAACTCATTAAATATAAATATAGAGTTCATAGGAGTGGTCCAAGACCCTAGGACTTTTGTCGCACTTGAACCACGAATGCACACACAAAAAATTAAATAAAATAATTGACTGGATTCGAGAAGTTGTGCTTGAAATTTAAAAAAGTAACAAATCCTTCTCTCACGGGTCAATTTGACCCCCTTAGGAATGCTTCAGTACACATAGAAAAACCTAAAAATGCTCAAAATAAAAAAAAAAAAAAAAAAAAAAAAAAGCTAAAACTACCAACAACAACAACAAAAGATTTTATGTCTCCATGTGTATCTGAATGCATACTGAAGACAAACTGACTTTAGGACCCAGTGGAACAGCTCATGCTTCATATTGAGCTACAAGGCCATCTAGTGGCATGGAAAATCATGATGGATAATTTTTTTCCACAAGAGATCAGCAGACGCCCAATGTGAGATATTTTGAGTTGAATTAACAGGGTTATGCACGAAATTGTGAGTTATTTGGAATTTAATTTGAAAGAATGTGAAGCATGTGCTTAAATGATTATTTCTTTATTATTTATTGATAAAATCTAGTAATTTAAAGGTAAATAAAATGAAAAATCTCCAAAAAGTTGCATTAACAAAACAGAAAAAAATATGATTGAAATTAAATAAGCTTTCTGGACAAGAAAAAAAAAAAAAAAGTACACATTTTAGAGCTTCTGGTCATTTTGACCCGCGATGGAAGGATTTGTTACAAAGTGCGAAGGAGGGATGAAGAAAGCAGCTTAATTCAGGCATAGCTCATATTAAAATAACACTGTACTCAATTGTGTTACAGGGGAATATTTTTCCATGAACTATTTAAACTTGTCAGGTGTCCTTGTATAGAAGACTGCAAAAAAGGTAAATTAATAGAAATGCATTTATAGGACTATATGAACATTTCTATTTATTAAAGACATTTCACCACTCATCCAGATGGCTTCATCAGTTGTGGACAAAATACCAAAGTACATTTGATGTCATGGGCTGGGAATTGTGTGAATATGGATGGGTTTTAAAAGTTTGGCCTAAACAGAAGAGGGACAAACATTACTTGTTAACCACTTACAGCTCATCAAATTATGTAATAGCCTAATCATCAATAAGCACCGGCAATTTTGTGTACCTCTAAAATTCTTTCTTTCTGAAGCACATTTTAATTTGGAGCCAGAGATAAAGTATGGAGAAGTACTATAGTGTCAGCTCGGCCCCGTCTCGCTATAACAATCTGATTCATATTGCACACAAAACTGGAAAACACTTTATCAGTCTATCACAATCTAATCTGCACAGGTCTTTTTAATCAGTTCACTTTTGACGATGAAGTAATCACTGGATTTGCCAAAGTTTTGCAAAGTTAGTGACATAATATTTCTTACAGGTATTTAATTTTGTTTGAGATTATCGTACCATTATTTAGATACATGATTAATAGCATAAAATCCTGGGGTAGAGTTACAACTGACAGATGTAACAAAAGTGCTGCTTGTCTTCAAGCATTAATTGTGGAAAATAGGAACTATATATGTAGTTTTTTTGACATATGTTGGTAAATGTATATATGTATGTACAGTAAAAAGCAAACATATCTCAGTTTCTCCTGTTTGACATTTTCCCTTGGTTTTCCATTGAGTTTCTTTTATTAATTATTTTTCTTTTAGTACAATTTTTGTATACCTGTGTATGTTTTTTTTTTGTTTTTTTTTTGAGAATAGAAAATAAAATATTAAAATTAAATAGTTGAAATAAAAGTTATTTACACTATCCATGTCAGCCAGCCCTGTTACAATGCTCAGTGGTACAAATTTACTGACATTTGATGACCTAGAAATAGTGCATAAAGATAGAGGAAAAGTTGGCACACCACAGCTCAAACCACAGGTGACGAGAACATAAATAAATAGCTTTTTGCCCATGGATGTGCACGCATTGTGTTGAATCTTTCTAGAAATAGTGCATCAATATTATAAATATTTAGCAAAATCACTCTTTGGCTGCATCCGAAATCGCATACTTCACACCTGCTTCTCCCGGCGAGATTCTGAAATTCCTTATTAGTCCAAAAACAGCTTTTATTGTGACCAAGCACAGAGAATGACTCCCTGTGGAATGTGTCGAACGACAGAAGCCTCTGCAGAAGAAAATCAACGCCTACTTCAGAATTGCGACTTTGGCCCCGCCCACTGGTGTGTTAGTGAGATGACGAGGAGAGAAGAGCGATACAGGATGGATTACAAATAACATTACCTTCCAAAGGATCCTAATGCTAGAAATGTGCTTACTTATTTTCAACAATGTGAATGTCTCAGATGAGCATTATTTATTTGTATTCGGTACATTTCACTGTGGATTCTTCTGTAAATCAGTCGCAGCACAGGCTTTGCAGACAGACTTTTACGATATGGACTCGACAGTAATGCCACAACATGTAATGGAATATTCACACTGCATTACTTGCTCTAGGTTAATCACTTCTGCGAATAAAAACATTGCATGATGAAGAGCGTCTTCACGCACATCAGCAACATTTCCTTCTGCCATTTTTCCTGCCATCAACTGCTAACCAGTTCATAGTAATGTAACCACTGACAACACGTCATGCAAATTTCCCGCTGGAGTTAAAATTTTTCAGCTTGCGTGGAAGAGGCAAATATTGCGAGTTTGTGGCAATCACGTCGTCCAATTTGCATCACCTGCGAGAATTTGCATCTGCATTTGCTTTGTATCTTTCTAGTGAGTTTTTCCTCACTATAGTCCCCTTTATCTTGCTCACTGGTGTTGTAAGGCAGTATTCTTAATGCGGCACATAAGCTGCTTACATACATTTATTGTGAAAGTTGCTTATACAAATAATTTTTAATTGAAAATGTTCTTCTTCAGGTTTATACATCCAACATTAAGTATAGCCAATTTAAGTTTGGAAATAACATGTTGTATTTATAATGTGATCGGCTACAATGCTCATCACTGCAACCTTTCATGCCACAATCTAAATATAATGCTCTAGATCTGAATATAATGCTCTAGATCTGAATATAATGCCATACAGTCCCTGACAAAAGTCTTGTCACTTGTGTACAAATTGACCTGAAATGCCGCAGAAATATATTTCTAATCAAGATTTTTTTTTTACAAGAAATGGCTTGTTTTAATCCCAACAGCTTTTGTAATAATGTTTCAGTGCAAAACGAAACTGTCAAAAAGTATTCTAATATTCACAGCTTGGTAAAGCCCATTGAGTAAATTTTTGCAAAGACATAAGTGTTGTCGCCTTGTCATATGAGCTTCACCTGTGACTAATAATGGATCAATTAGGTCTCAGGTGTGTATAAAAAGAACCCCAGTACACTAGACCTTCACATCAACTGCAACTAGACCTCTGCAAACATGCCTAAGATTCACCCTGAGACTAAAGTTTGGATTATCAAGAGGCTGAAGACCAGATCCACTGCTGATGTGGCAGACACCTTCAATGTGTCTCAGCGTCAAGTACAGAGGATAAAAAAAAGATTTGAAGAGACTGGAGACGTTTTTGACAAGCCCAGGTCAGGCAGACCCTGCAAGACAACTGCTTGAGAGGACCGTTTGTTGGCTCGGAAATCCAAGGCCAGCCCATTTTCCACTGCAGCAGAGCTCCACGAGACCTGGTCACCTGAAGTCCCTGTGTCAACCAGAACAGTTTGTCGGATTCTGTCTCGAAATGGCCTCCATGGTCGAATCAGTGCCCAGAAGCCAGCACTAAACAAAAGACAATTGAAAAACCGTGTGGCATTTGCCAAGGCCCACAGCCTGCTAAAAGGATGGACGCTGGAAAAGTGGCAGAAGGTGGATTTTTATTTTTATTTTTTCCAGATGAATCTTCTGTTGAATTACACCACAGGTGCGCAAATATTGCAGGACCTACTGGAGCCCGCATGGATCCAAGATTCACCCAGAAAACAGTGAGGTTTGGTGGCGGAAAAATCATGGTCTGGGGTTACATCCAGTATGGGGGTGTGCGAGAGATCTGCAGGGTGGAAGGCAACATCAATAGTCTAAAATACCAAGAAATCTTAGCTACCTCTTATATTCCCAACCATAAGAGGCCAAATTCTGCAGCAGGATGGTGCTCCATCGCATGCTTCCACCTCCACATCAAAGTTCAAGGCGAAGATCAAGATGCTCCAGGATTGGCCAGCCCAGTCACCAGACATGAACATCATTGAGCATATGTGGGGTAGGATGAAAGAGGAAGCATGGAAGACGAAACCAAAGAATATTGATGAAGTCTGGGAGGCATGCAAGACTGCTTTCTTTGCTATTCCTGATGACTTCATCAATAAATTGTATGAATCCTTGCCAAACCACATGGATTCAGTCCTTCAAGCACATGGATGTCATACAAGATATTCAATTTGGATCTCACAGCACCACTACTTAATTTGCTGACATATTTTTGTATTTGCAGTAAATTTGTTCAATTTCTGTATAGGCGACAACTTTTGTCTTGCCAAAATTTGACCTTTCTTTCTTGATTAAATGATAAATCTTTTTTTCAGTGAAACTAATTTATTTAAGTGCATTAAACATCATTTGGGAGGGTTTTAGCTTTTCATATGAGCTATTTCTAACACCAATTGATTAATTAAAAGTCAGGTTAATAGCAGGTGTTTCTACTAACTAGATAAGCGACAAGACTTTTGTCAGGGACTGTATATCTGAATATAATGCCATAGGTCTGAATACAATGCCATAGATCTAAATACAATGCCATAGACCTGAATATAATGCCATAGATCTATAGATCTGAATATAATACCATAGGTCTGAATATAATGCCATAGATCTATAGATACCATAGATCTGAATATAATACCATAGATCTGAATATAATGCCATCAATCTGAATATAATGCCATAGAACTGAATACAATGCCATAGGTCTGAATACAATGCCATAGGTCTGAATACAATGCCATAGATCTGAATCTGAATACAATGCCATAGATCTATAGATGAATACAATGCCATAGATCTATAGATAGATCTGAATATAATGCCATAGATCTGAATATAATGCCATAGGTCTGAATATAATGCCATAGGTCTGAATATAATGCCATAGGATCTGAATATAATGCCATAGATCTGAATATAATGCCATAGGTCTGAATATAATGCCATAGATCTATAGATCTGAATATAATGCCATAGGTCTGAATATAATGCCATAGATCTATAGATCTGAATATAAATGATCTATAGGTCTGAATATAATGCCATAGATCTGAATATAATGCCATAGATCTATAGATCTGAATATAATGCCATAGGTCTGAATATAATGCCATAGATCTGAATATAATGCCATAGATCTATAGATCTGAATATAATGCCATAGGTCTGAATATAATGCCATGATCTGAATATAATGCCATAGATCTATAGATCTGAATATAATGCCATAGGTCTGAATATAATGCCATAGATCTATAGATCTGAATATAATGCCATAGGTCTGAATATAATGCCATAGCCATAGATCTATAGAATATAATGCCATAGGTCTGAATATAATGCCATAGATCTATAGATCTGAATATAATGCTGAATATAATAGATCTGAATATAATGCCATGATCTATAGATCTGAATATAATGCCATAGATCTGAATATAATGCCATAGATCTAAATATAATGCCAAAGATCTGAATATAATGCCATAGGTCTGAATATAATGCCATAGATCTGCCATAGATCTGAATATAATGCCATAGATCTGAATATAATGCCATAGGTCTGAATATAATGCCATAGATCTATAGATCTGAATATAATACCATAATCTGAATATAATGCCATATCTGAATATCTGCCATAGATCTGAATATAATGCCATAGGATCTGAATATAATAATGATCCATAGATCTGAATATAATGCCATAGATCTGAATATAATGCCATCAATCTGAATATAATGCCATAGATCTGAATATAATGCCATAGATCTATAGATCTGAATATAATGCCATAGGTCTGAATATAATGCCATAGATCTGAATATAATGCCATAGATCTATAGATCTGAATATAATGCCATAGATCTGAATATAATGCCATAGATCTGAATATAATGCCATCAATCTGAATATAATGCCATAGATCTGAATATAATGCCATAGATCTGAATAGATATATAATGCCATAGATCTGAATATAATGCCATAGATCTATAGATCTGAATATAATGCCATAGATCTGAATATAATGCCATAGATCTGAATATAATGCCATAGATCTGAATATAATGCCATAGATCTGAATATAATGCCATAGATCTGAATATAATGCCATAGATCTGAATATAATGCCATCTGAATATAATCATAAATCTAAATATAATGCCATAGATCTGAATATAATGCCATAGATCTGAATATAATGCCATAAATCTAAATATAATGCCATAGATCTGAATATAATGCCATAGATCTGAATAGATCTGAATATAATGTCATAGGTCTGAATATAATGCCATAGATCTAAATATAATGCCATAGACCTGAATATAATCTGATCTGAATATAATGCCATAGATCTATAATATAATGCCATAGATCTGAATAGATCTGAATATAATGTCATAGGTCTGAATATAATGCCATGATCTGAATATAATGCCATCAATCTGAATATAATGCCATAAATCTAAATATAATGCCATAGATCTGAATATAATGCCATAAATCTAAATATAATGCCATAGATCTGAATATAATCTGAATAGATCTGAATATAATGCCATAGATCTGAATATAATGCCATAGATCTGAATATAATGCCATAGATCTGAATATAATGCCATCAATCTGAATATAATGCCATAGATCTGAATATAATGCCATAGATCTGAATATAATGCCATAAATCTAAATATAATGCCATAGATCTGAATATAATGCCATAGATCTGAATAGATCTGAATATAATGTCATAGGTCTGAATATAATGCCATAGATCTGAATATAATGCCATAGATCTATAGATCTGAATATAATGCCATAGGTCTGAATATAATGCCATAGATCTGAATATAATGCCATAGATCTGAATATAATGCCATAGATCTGAATATAATGCCATAGATCAAAGATCTGAATATAATGCCATAGATCTGAATATAACGCCATAGATCTGAATATAATGCCATAGATCTGAATATAATGCCATAGATCTATAGATCTGAATATAATGCCATAGATCTGAATATAATGCCATAGATCTATAGATCTGAATATAATGCCATAGATCTGAATATAATGCCATCAATCTGAATATAATAATAGATCTGAATATAATGCCATAGATCTGAATAGATCTGAATATAATGCCATAGATCTGAATATAATGCCATAGATCTGAATATAATAGATCCATAGATCTGAATATATAATGCCATAGATCTGAATATAATGCCATAGATCTGAATATAATGCCATAGATCTGAATATAATGCCATCAATCTGAATATAATGCCATAGAACTGAATATAATGCCATAGATCTGAATATAATGCCATAGATCTGAATATAATGCCATAGATCTGAATATAACGCCATAGATCTGAATATAATGCCATAGATCTATAGATCTGAATATAATGCCATAGATCTGAATATAATGCCATAGATCTATAGATCTGAATATAATGCCATAGATCTGAATATAATGCCATAGATCTGAATATAATGCCATAGATCTATAGATCTGAATATAATGCCATAGATCTGAATATAATGCCATAGATCTATAGATCTGAATATAATGCCATAGTTCTGAATATAATGCCATGATTTGAATATAATGCCATAGATTTGAATATAATGCCATAGATTTGAATACAATGCCATAAATCTAAATATAATGCTATAATCAACACTTTTCACGATTAGTTAATCTTGAGAGCTGTAATAGAGAGTAATACTAGCTATTTCATATGCAAAGATGTCAGCCAATCACAGCAGTGGGCGTTTACACTGAAGACTCCCAGCAGACACGCCCCTTCAAACAGAGCATTCAAATCAGAGGGCTAAAATTAGGGTAGGAAAAAATGCCTTTTGTTTTTTAATTATTACAACTGTTGACATAAAAATCATTATAAGTGCGCCACAGGTAACATTATAAAACATGCTCATGGCCCCTTTAAATAATATCTAATGCATGATACTTTTTTTTTTTTTTTTTAATCTTCCTCTTTTTTTTTTCTTTTTCCTTACAGATGGTGAGTGGGGAAGATCAGCTCGTGTCTCGTTTCAGGACAGCAGGCAGGCGAGCAATCTCAGACCGGAAGTTAGGGCGGAGCAGACGGGTTTAACCAAACCCACTGCTGGCTTGGCTCTCTTGTGTGTAGAGATACCAAGCGAAAAGCACAATGTGATGTTTCGTTTCTAGTTTCTGTTGAAGTTAGCGCATATGCATCGTATTGTTTGAACGCTTGCAGTTGTTATACATTTATGTAGGTTTGTCCTATTTAGTATTATTACGCCTGTACTAGCTGGGTTTACAACCGTTTGTTAAATTGACAACTATTTTGCTTTGGTCATTCGGAAAGAATGCATATGCCAACTGTAATCGTGTGTATATGATTATATTGACCGTGTGCTGATCAAACATCACACAAGCGTGCTACTGACAAACCCATGGAGACGCACAGCGCTCAGCTGAGCGTGTTTATTCCACTACGCCGCAACTGGACTAATGCATAATAATTAGATAACGTGACTGGACGCCCCAGGAAGCGATAGGTTATTGCTTTTCTATTTTTTTCCCCTTTTTTTTTGTGTGTGTGTGCATAAATACGACGGGGTATGGCTTGTGAATTTCCGTTAGCATCTTATGAGCAGTGGCGTCGACACACCTTTGTCTTGGATCGGTAGCTATACAATGGCTTGCGTCTTAAAACATCTCGGGAGATCATGAGACAACCTCAGATTAGCCTATTTTTTTGTTTTTATGTGTGACGCATCGTCAGTGCGTCAGAACAGTCCCACGCTGTTGTAGTTACAAAAAATGCACAACTTCAGCTCTTCAGCTCAGTGCGGATCTTTATGAGAACACAAATCTGAAAAGGTAAGTGTGAATGATGATTTACCATTGTTACAAGTCAGTGTTATACTCATTCAGTCATGTTTGTGTTGTGCTGTGATGTCACGTGTAATAACTTGCTTGTAGTAGGCTATTTATAAATCAAACGAGCTGCTTTTTGAAATGAAGGGAGTAAACCTGGTTACACTTTATTTTAAAGCGTCTTTGTTACACTGTAATTATACATTTAAAGTACTGAGGGGTAACTATGTACCTACTATAGGTTTAGGGTTAGTTGCATGTAATTATGCAATAAAATATATACACTAGTACACTGCCAGGAAAAAAAAGGTACAGTGCTGTCACCAGGGCGGTACCCTAATTAAGGTACAAAACTGAAAAGGTACTGATATGTACCTTTAAGGTACTGAATGCTCTCTCTTAAAGTACTGATATGTACCTTTACTAGGTGCGCTCTCTTAAAGTACTGATATGTACCTTTAAGGTACTAATGCGCTCTCTTAAAGTACTGATATGTAAGGTACTAATGCGCTCTCTTAAAGTACTGATATGTACTAATGCGCTCTCTTAAAGTACTGATATGTGAGGTACTGCGCTCTCTTAAAGTACTGATATGTACCTTTAAGGTACTAATGCGCTCTCTTAAAGTACTGATATGCACCTTTAAGGTACTAATGCACTCTCTTAAAGTACTGATATGCACCTTTAAGGTACTAATGCGCCTCTTAAAGTACTGATATGCACCTTTAAGGTACTAATGCGCTCTCTTAAAGTACTGATATGCACCTTTAAGGTACTAATCGCTCTCTTAAAGTACTGATGTGTACCTTTTAAGGTACTAATACGCACTCTTAAAGTACTGATATGTAAGGTACTAATGCGCTCTCTTAAAGTACTGATGTGTACCTTTAAGGTACTATCACGCTCTCTTAAAGTACTGATGTGTACCTTTAAGGTACTAATACGCTCTCTTAAAGTACTGATATGTACCTTTAAGGTACTAATGCGCTCTCTTAAAGTACTGATATGTACCTTTAAGGTACTAATACGCACTCTCTTAAAGTACTGATATGTAAGGTACTAATGCACTCTCTTAAAGTACTGATATGTAAGGTACTAATACGCACTCTTAAAGTACTGATATGTACCTTTAAGGTACTAATACGCACTCTTAAAGTACTGATATGTAAGGTACTAATACGCACTCTTAAAGTACTGATATGTACCTTTAAGGTACTAATGCGCTCTCTTAAAGTACTGATATGTACCTTTAAAGGTACTGTAATACTACACGCACTCTCTGCGCTCTCTTAAAGTACTGATATGTACCTTTAAGGTACTAATGCGCACTCTTAAAGTACTGATATGTACCTTTAAGGTACTAATACTTCTCTTAAAGTACTGATATGTAAGGTACTAATGCACTCTCTTAAAGTACTGATATGTGAGGTACTAATGCGCTCTCTTAAAGTACTGATATGTACCTTTAAGGTACTAATACGCTGCTCTTAAAGTACTGATATGTAAGGTACTAATCGCACTCTTAAAGTACTGATATGTAAGGTACTAATGCACTCTCTTAAAGTACTGATATGTACCTTTAAGGTACTAATACGCACTCTTAAAGTACTATATGTAAGGTACTAATACGCTCTTAAAGTACTGATATGTGAGGTACTAATGCGCTCTCTTAAAGTACTGATATGTACCTTTGAGGTACTAATGCGCTCTCTTAAAGTACTGATATGTGAGGTACTAATGCGCTCTCTTAAAGTACTGATATGTATCTTTAAGGTACTAATACGCTCTCTTAAAGTACTGATATGTACCTTTAAGGTACTAATCCGCACTCTTAAAGTACTGATATGTAAGGTACTAATGCGCTCTCTTAAAGTACTGATATGTACCGAGGTACTAATACGCACTCTTAAAGTACTGATATGTAAGGTACTAATGCGCTCTCTTAAAGTACTGATATGTATCTTTAAGGTACTAATATGCTCTCTTAAAGTACTGATGTGTACCTTAAAGTACTGATGTGTACCTTTAAGGTACTAATACGCTCTCTTAAAGTACTGATATGCACCATTTAGGGGTGAGTTAGGTACAAAGATGTACCTTTTCACTGTTGTATATTAGGGTACTTCCCCAGTGACAGCACTGTACTTTTTTTTTTTTTTTTTTTTTCTGAGAGTGTAACTACATGTAACGTTATGACACTGTAAAATAAAGTGTTACTGTAAACCCTTATGTTCTGTTTGGGGGAACTAGACCCACTTTAAGTAGTAAGCATATGAGGCATTGTTTTTATACTGACATTTTGTTAATGTTTCCAATTATAAGATCTTTTCTGAAATGTGATTTCCATTATGACACGACTCCACACAAGTAATGCTTTGTGTCAGTTTGGTACTGAATGAATTAATACACAAGCTCTCTCCCTCACGTACACACCCAAGTCACCTTTATTTACATAGTGCCTTATACTACAGGCTACACATTGTTTCAAAGCAGCTTGGTAACAGGAAAGTGATTCATTTCTGCTGTTCAGCTAAATTAGTCAGTTTACCTGTAAAGCAGTTGTGCAAAAAATGTGTCATCGTCCAGCTCAGTTCCAAAACAGCAGCGTCAGCGTCAGATCAATGGTACTGTTGAAACTTAATTTAACACACAAAGCCTCATACACACACTCAATTCAATTCAGCTTGATTAGTAATACAATTATATTGACAAATCTTGGAATAATGCAAAACACCCATACACTATCTCTCGTATTACTGCATGGTTACACCAACGATATCAAATGTACCGCCATTAATTAAGAATAGTGAAATCGGGCTTGTGTGTGTGGTCCATGATTTCTTTTGGATGCAAAAATTAATCTTTGAAGCATGTGCACGGTTTTGTGCTTCTGAACGAACCAGAGTTGGATGTTTCTTTCAGACTGTGGCATGAAGGAAAATCATATTTAGTATGCAAGTACCGGAAGTATGAAATGCTTTGAATGTGAAGGCCCAGAAACAGGAACTGAGGAACTGGTGATAGCTGATGAAGAAGACACAGTTGTAGTAGATGCGGAGTAGGTGCAGAAACAGTGTTTGGTGAGTTATGTGCAATAACCTGAAACATCAGAGGGCTTTGAAATGAGTAATGACAATGAGATGGTGGATGACGATACTTGGTTCCCAATTTATGGGGGATGTGCGTTGTAGGAAATGAACGATTTCTTGGATGCAACATTTGGAAAAACAATTGAAGTTACACTCTAAAAAATGCTGGGTTAAAAACAACCCAATCGCTGGGTTAATCCATTTTCAACCCAACTTGGGTTGTTTTTAACCCACATTTTTTAGAGTGTACTGTTTTTTTTTTTTTGTCAAAAAGTATGAATGTTTTAAGTTAACTGTTGAGGACATTGAGAAAGGAAGGATTTTATTAACAAAGATAAGAGTTTGGAGTTTTTTTTTTTTTTTGCTTTTGTTAATGTATGACCAACATAATTAATCAGAAGGGTGAGTATTTTTATGAAATTTAATAAATCTCTTAAACTGATGATGGTGTGTGTATTATTGTAGGGGGAGACTGGAATTGTACAACAGTTTTTACTGTTAATTTAATTTCATACTATACAAAATAATGAACATGGTTTGCTGTATGTATGGAGAGTAAGGAATAAACAGGAAAGACAAATCTCGTATTGAGAAGCACCGCAGCTCCTTACTGAACATTTTAAGAGCACAAGCTTAAAATTTAGGGGCACACATTAAAAGGATAGTTCACCCAAAAACGACTCCATGATTTACTCACCCTCCAGTCATTCTAGGTGTATATCAGCGGTTTTCAAACCTGTCCTGGAGGCACCCCAGCCCTGCACAGTTTGTCTCCCTCACCTGATTCAACTCATCAGCTCGTTAGTAGAGACCGCAAGAACTAAATTGGGTGTGTCTGATAAGGGAGACATACAAAATATGCAGGGCTGGGGTGCCTCCAGGACAGGTTTGAAAACCACTGGTGTATATGACATTCTTCTTTCAGACGAATACAATCTGAGTTATAGTAAAATATGTCCTGGCCTCGTCGAAGCTTTATAATGGCTGTTTCTGTTTTGAAGTCCATAAAAGTGCATCTATCTATACATCATAAAAGTGCTCCACACGGCTCCAGGGGGCCTTAGCCTAAAGCAGGGGTGGGGAACGTTGATCCTGTAGGGCCACTCTCTTGCAGAGTTTAGCTCCAACCCTGAAAAAAAAACCCTCACCTGCCTGTAACTTTAGTAATCCTGAAAACCTTGGTTCGCTTCAGGTGTGTTTGATTAGGTTTGGAGCTAAACTCTGCAAGCAAGTGGCCCTCCAGGATCAACGTTCCCCACCCCTGGTGTAAAGACTACAGCCCCATTGACTCCCTGTGCAAATGCATTGATGAAGTTAACAATTGGATGTGCCAAAACTTTCTTCAGTTCAAGACAAAACTGAACTCACTGCATTTGGAAACAAAGATGAAATTCTCAAGGTGAACGCATACCTTGAGGCTAGGGGTCTAAAAACAAAAAATCAAGTCAACTTGGTATGATTTTGGAGACCTGAGTTTCAGTAGTCATGTCAAAGCAATAACTAAATCAGCTTACTATCATCTCAGAAATATATCAAGAATTAGATGCTTTGTTTCCAGACAAGACTGGTTTCATCACCAGCAGGGTTATTATACAGTATTATTGTAATGGACTCACCGGCCTTCCCCAAAAAACATTAGACATCTGCAGCTCATGCAGGTCTCATAAAGGTTTTTACACTGGCTTCCGGTTACATTTAAAATTGATTTTAAAGTACTGTTACTTGTTTATAAATCACTCAATGGCCTAGGATCTCAATACATTTCAGATATGCTCACTGAATATAAACCCAGCAAATCACTCCGATCATTAGGATCAAGTCAGTTAGAAATACCAAGGGTTCACTGAAAACAATGAGAGTCTGCTTTTAGCTATTATGCCAGCCGGAACCAGCTTCCTGAACAGATCAGATGTGCTCCAACAGTAGCCACATTCAAGTCCAGACTCAAAACACGTCTGTTTAGCTGTGCATTTACTGCATGAACTCTGTGCCACTGTACGTCCGACTGATTGCACTTTATGCACTGTCTGTCTTTAGCTCACTTGCACTTTGCACTTTATTGCACCATGCAATTGACATGAATACATTTTGTATATTCCTAGACTTCAGTCTTATTTGGGTTCAGTGTGCGGCCAGCCATTTTTTCTGTTTTGCTCAAGCTTATCTTTTTTGGTTCTACGCACCTGAAGGAAAAGATAATTTTTTTTTTTTTCAACTGAGAGCACAACAGCTTTCTTTGATTAGGGCTGTCTGGGTGAAAGCATTTGGGAGAAGGGTGAGTATAGGCACACTCAGATGTTAAGTGTGAGAAACCAACCTCTGAGAGAGCGTTAAATGCTGATCGAGGCTGGTGGTCTAGGGAAGTGTCATATGCCAGTGCCGTGCCAGTGACGTATAATGTGCGCTCTTGTGTAAGAGAGGTGAAGAAGCGGACAAAGCTTAATGTTACCTACCCCGGTAAAGTTAAAACATAATATGCTTTTGACATATTATAACTGTTATTGAAATCCAAGTTAAAGAATATAACATAAAGACCCGATGGTTTGGTATAACATACTGTGACATACTGTGGGCCGGATTATCCATAGACGGGATTGGGCGAGTGCCCTGGGACACCGGATATGGTATCAAATGGATTGTGCCTTTATAAAACAGCAAAAGACTTTAATTAAGTAGCTTATATAGGCAGTCTGTTTGTGCTGGTGATTTAAAGAAGTGCGCCGTTTTCTCCAAAGTAAAATCTCAAGGGTTTATTTCTTGCAAGTGAAGAAACTTGCATGTGCATCCATACTTCTGCTTTCTTTATAGTAAGCTGGCAGGGAGCATGTGAATAGTTTCTCAAGGGCATGAAAGTTTCTTGTGTGCATGGAAAAGTCTTGTTTTTTTATTTTATTTTAGGGGCTCTGTATGTTGTCGCTGAGAAAATCAGTGAAAATACAGATGACTACTAAGCTGAAAATAATGCTGTATGAACTAAGGATGCACCGATATGAACATTTTGGCCAATACCGATAATTCTTTATATATTGGCCGATAAATCTAAATCCAAATTTTTAATTTTTGAGAGCCTGATTACATAAACAAAAGTCTCTACATTAAAAGCCATGTCCCAAGCACACAAATGTAATGTTTTTTTTAATTTTTATAATTTTATGTAGTCTATATGACAGACTTGAGTTGCACATGTTGTTCTGAACTGATTGCAATCATATTTCAAGCAATTCAAAACCATCATGACATCAGACAGTGCACATCTGAAGGAAATAATCCATTATTTATCAGCTTTAATATATCGGCCAAATTTTCTTATCATGCCGATAACAATAACATATATCGTCCAATACCGATATGGTGGCTGATATATAGTGCATCCCTAGTATGAACAATTTATGTTAACTATGGTCTGAAAATCTACAGAGAGTCTGGAAAAGTATGGAATTTTGAAATGGAAAATGTGTAGGAACCCTGGATCCAGAGGTAGTCTTTGATTTAAAAACGCTTTTTTCCTCAGCTTTTGCTCAAAATGTTGCTTTTTATTTTTTTTTTTTTTTTAATGAAACTTAACTTGAGCATTGATTAAAAAAATGCATGAAGCTAGAATAAAACAGATTTTTTTGCAAAGCAGAGGCTCTGTTCTTTCTTTTGGTATATTGCATATTTATATTTAATAATTATTTGGTATTTTTGTCATGCCTGTTTTTTCCCAGTGCACATGAGTCTGTGGCTCTTTGCGTTTCAACTAGTTATTTCAAGGAATACATTCTAAGAAAGTTTTTCAGGTATTGCAGGGGTGTGTCCTCCCACACCTTCACTAAGTTTAGCTGAAAATGAACAACGCTTTTCATTCCTTTGTCAAAACACACATCCCTACAACTGGTATCAGGGACACGAGAGCATGTTTAATGTTGCGTTCAAAATCTGTAGAGGAACGGAAAAGGTGCGTAATTTTTCTGCCAGGACATCATCCATTAAGTTCATGGATCTTTAACCCTAAAACACAATGCAATGTATAAATCAAAGTACAGGTAAAAACACCTGTGAAAATCAAACCTTTAAGTAAACTTCTTTTTACATTTCACTGCCGGTTGTATATTCTGTATATAACTGTGTATGTGACAAATAAAACTCTTGAATCTTGAATCTTGAATCTTTTAGAAAATTCCTTAATTTTCCTTTTTTACCAACTTTGAGTATATTTGCCTTTGGTCTCAATGGCTTTCTTCAATTTTGCAGCATCTTTTTGGGCATTAAAGTTTGGCTCAGCCTTGACGGTTCCAAAGTACAATGTCTCCGTAGGAGCGCCTTTCAAACCCTGTGATAAAACATAAAAAGAGCCACTAAATATCAGGCCATGGACTAATTATTAATATAAGAAATTATGTTGAGGCATATTTAAATGTGTTTTGGCTTGCATGTACAAAACATTGGTCGCGTGTGTGTATATTCTGTACTTGCCTTACTACTAGGGGTGTGACGATTCAAGATTCAAGATTCAAGAGTTTTATTTGTCACATACACAGTTATATACAGAATATACAACCAGCAGTGAAATGTAAACAGGTCCGCTCCATGGACAGTGCAAATTCACAGTTAAAAACACAAGGAAGAAATTATAATAGAAATAGGATATAAAAAAAGTACTATCTATCTATATATATATATATATATATATATATATATATATATATATATATATATATATATATATATATATATATATATATATATATATATATATATATATGTCTATATCTGTAGAATTATAAATAATCAAGTCAAGAGAAAAAAAAAAGGTAACAA
Organism: Paracanthobrama guichenoti; assembly: GCA_018749465.1. Lineage (NCBI taxonomy): Eukaryota > Metazoa > Chordata > Actinopteri > Cypriniformes > Gobionidae > Paracanthobrama > Paracanthobrama guichenoti. Next base: position 22,049,459 of record CM031956.1, read on the forward strand.
ATAAGGATAAAGTGGAATAAAATAATTGAAGTAGACTTTGCAGTGAGTAAACTGTAGACTTATAAATATGTGGTTAACAAATGTATAAAGAGTATAATGTGCAAACAGGTTTATGACAGGTTGTTACACAGTAACAACGAGAACAGAAAGTGCAGTGCAATGTCAGTGTATCGATGTTTATCCTGACGTGAAGTCACGTGATGTTAAGTTCAGGAGTCTGATGGCCTGGGGAAGAAGCTCCTCCTGAGTCTCTCAGTTTTGGCCATCAGGCTTGGAAGCGCTTACCAGATGGTAGCAGCGTGAAATGAGGGTTTGCAGGGTGATTAGAGTCCTTGATGATCTTGGTAGCTCTACCTTTGCAGCGTTTGGTGTAGACGTCCTGCAGAGACGGAGAGCTGACCCTGAGATACGCTTTCGGATAAGCGCACTACTCTTTGCAGGGCTTTGCGGTCATGACTGGTGCTGTTCCCATACCACGCTGTGATGCACTGAGTTAAAACACTTTCTATCGCCCCTAAATAGAAAGTTTTCAGGATAGCTGGTGAAACCCTGAATTTCCTCAGCTGGCGCAGGTGGTACAGTCTTTGCCTGGCTTTTTTCACCTGTGTCTGAATGTGAGCAGTCCAGGTCAGGTCCTCGGAGATGTTTACTCCCAGGTACTTGAAGCTGCTCACTCTCTCTACTGGTGACCCGCTGATCATGAGGGGGGAGTATGTCCGTTGCTGTCTCTTCCTGAAGTCCACAATCATTTCTTTGGTCTTGCCAACATTCAGAGAGAGACAGTTGTCCTGGCACCATGATGTTAGATGCTCCACCTCGTGGAGAACACAAAATGGCGCCGCTGTGTTTGGTCGCCGTTCAGGTCGCTCCGCGAAGACTGTGCTTTTATTTACTATTTTACTTTCTTTTACTCTCAGTTTTTACAAACTTATCATCTGCATTGATCTACTACGACAGCAAAACTCTTTTGGACATTGGTTACCTCTACACTGGACTGTTTCAGGACACTTTCGCCGATCCTCTGTGGCCATCTGAGATTCTTCGGAACGCCGAGTTGAACAATGGCCAGAGCCAGCGGCGTAGAACAAAGAAACACCGTGGGAAACGTGCTGGTATCCGTAACAGACTGAGGAAAAGGGCATTCAGACCTCCTCTCCCGAGCATTCTTCTAGCAAATGTTCAATCCTTGGATAATAAGATGGACGATCTTAGAGCCAGGATAAGTTTTCAACGGGACATGAGAGACTGTAATATCTATTGTTTGTCTGAAACATGGCTCACGCCGCGTCCCGGACACAGCTGTGACGCCCGTCGGAGAACTTCTCTGTTTTCGGATGGACAGAACAGCCGAGGCGGTAAATCCAAAGGCGGTGGAGTGTGTTTCATGATCAACAAGAAATGGTGCGATCCCAGGAACATCACCATTCTCTCGCCGTCCTGCTCACCTCATCTGGAACATTTAACAATCATCTGCCGCCCATTCTATCTGCCGAGGGAGTTTTCTGCGGTTGTCGCGACCGCGTTTACATCCCACCGCAGGCAGACACAGCGCTGGCTTTATCTGGCCTTCATGATGTTGCCAGCGGCGTCATAAACCAACATCCCGACGCGGCATTCATTGTCGCGGGCGATTTTACAAAGCAAACCTAAAGAAAGTCCTGCCAAACTTTCACCAGCACGTCTCCTGCCCCACACGAGGAGCAAACACACTGGATCACTGCTACTCTCCGTTTAAGAACGCCTATAAAGCGCGGTCACTTCCAGCGTTGGCAAATCGGATCATGCCGCCATTTTCCTCACTCCCGAATACAAACAAAAGCTCCTCCAGGAACCCGGTGAGGCGGGAAGTTAAGCGTTGGTCACCCCACTCAGAGACGCGCCACAGGCAGCTCTGGGCGATGTGGATTGGGACATGTTCCGAAAGCGAGTTCAGCTGACGTGAAGCGAGTTCACAGGCGTGGCGCTTTGCTTCATCAACACGCTTACAGAGCAAGCCACGCAAACAATAACAATAACGTCCTTCTCAAATCAGAAACCGTGGGTGGACAATTCAATCCAGCTGCAGTGAACGTGACGCACTGCTGCTTACAACGCCGGTCTCCATTCAGGGAATATGAATGAATACAGATCGTCCTGCTATGCTCTCAGGCGAGCAGTTAAAGCCGCAAAACTCCGTTATAAAGACCGAGTGGAGTCTCATTTCCAACTCAACGACGCGCGCGCATGTGGCAAGGTCTGAGGTCCATCTGCTCCTTTGGCTCTAAATCCTCTGCAGAGGTGAACGCTGATCCGTTGCTCGTGAACGAAGTTAAACTCTTTCTATGCTCGCTTTGACTGTAACCGGCAGCGTAACGCGACTCCGCCAAGTGGCGCGTTAGAGGAAATTACTCAGAGCAGCAACAATCACGTGATCTCTGTCTCGGAGGATGAAGTTCGGAGAGCACTCAAGCGTGTGGACGCCAGGAAAGCTGCCGGGCCGGATGGTATTTCAGGTCGTGTTCTGCGGTCCTGTGTTGATCAGCTCGCCGGGTTGTTTACATCTATCTTTAATGAGTCCTCGCTACATCTGTGGTCCCCACCTCCTTCAAAAATCCACCATCATCCCTGTCCTAAGAACAGTAAACCCTCTTGCCTAAATGACTATCGTCCAGTGGCTCTCACGTCTATAGTCATGAAGGTCTTTGAGAGACTCATTAAAAACACCATTTGCGCCTTCATTCCTGACACTTTGGACCCTCTTCAGTTTGCCTATCGTCCCAATAGATCGACTGAAGATGCCATCTCTCATGTCCTCCACTCCTCCCCTCACTCACATCGACAGCAAAAGTGGGAACTACGTAAGACTGCTATTTATTGACTATAGCTCAGCCTTTAACACCATAGTTCCCACCAAGCTAACCTCCAAACTCCTGGATCTCGGCCTGAATCCTTCTCTCTGCCACTGGATTGAGGACTTCCTCACTGGCAGGCCTCAGGTGGTGAGAATAGGCCAGTCCACCTCCACCTCCATCACCCTGAGTGTGGGAGCTCCACAGGGCTGTGTCCTGAGCCCCCTGCTCTACTCTCTCTACACGCATGACTGTTTGTCCACACACAGCTCCACCTCTATCATCAAATTTGCTGATGATACTGGTGTCCTGGGCCTCATTTCCAACAACAATGAGACGGCATACTTGGACGAGGTGGAGCATCTAACATCATGGTGCCAGGACAACTGTCTCTCTCTGAATGTTGGCAAGACCAAAGAAATGATTGTGGACTTCAGGAAGAGACAGCAACGGACATACTCCCCTCATGATCAGCGGGTCACCAGTAGAGAGAGTGAGCAGCTTCAAGTACCTGGGAGTAAACATCTCCGAGGACCTGACCTGGACTGCTCACATTCAGACACAGGTGAAAAAGCCAGGCAAAGACTGTACCACCTGCGCCAGCTGAGGAAATTCAGGGTTTCACCAGCTATCCTGAAAACTTTCTATTTAGGGGCGATAGAAAGTGTTTTAACTCAGTGCATCACAGCGTGGTATGGGAACAGCACCAGTCATGACCGCAAAGCCCTGCAAAGAGTAGTGCGCTTATCCGAAGCGTATCTCAGGGTCAGCTCTCCCGTCTCTGCAGGACGCCTACACCAAACGCTGCAAAGGTAGAGCTACCAAGATCATCAAGGACTCTAATCACCCTGCAAACCCTCATTTCACGCTGCTACCATCTGGTAAGCGCTCAAGCCTGATGGCCAAAACTGAGAGACTCAGGAGGAGCTTCTTCCCCAGGCCATCAGACTCCTGAACTCAGTCACTTAACATCACGTGACTTCACGTCAGGATAAACATCGATACACTGACATTGCACTGCACTTTCTGTTCTCGTTGTTACTGTGTAACAACCTGTCATAAACCTGTTTGCACATTATACTCTTTATACATTTGTTAACCACATATTTATAAGTCTACAGTTTACTCACTGCAAAGTCTACTTCAATTATTTTATTCCACTTTATCCTTATTTGTTACCTTTTTTTTTCTCTTGACTTGATTATTTATAATTCTACAGATATAGACATATATATATATATATATATATATATATATATATATATAGAGAGAGAGAGTACTTTTTTTTATATCCTATTTCTATTATAATTTCTTCCTTGTGTTTTTAACTGTGAATTTGCACTGTCCATGGAGCGGACCTGTTTACATTTCACTGCCGGTTGTATATTCTGTATATAACTGTGTATGTGACAAATAAAACTCTTGAATCTTGAATCCAAGTATGCCGTCTCATTGTTGTTGGAAATGAGGCCCAGGACAACAGTATCATCAGCAAATTTGATGATAGAGGTGGAGCTGTGTGTGGACAAACAGTCATGCGTGTAGAGAGAGTAGAGCAGGGGGCTCAGGACACAGCCCTGTGGAGCTCCCACACTCAGGGTGATGGAGGTGGAGGTGGACTGGCCTATTCTCACCACCTGAGGCCTGCCAGTGAGGAAGTCCTCAATCCAGTGGCAGAGAGAAGGATTCAGGCCGAGATCCAGGAGTTTGGAGGTTAGCTTGGTGGGAACTATGGTGTTAAAGGCTGAGCTATAGTCAATAAATAGCAGTCTTACGTAGTTCCCACTTTTGCTGTCGATGTGAGTGAGGGAGGAGTGGAGGACATGAGAGATGGCATCTTCAGTCGATCTATTGGGACGATAGGCAAACTGAAGAGGGTCCAAAGTGTCAGGAATGAAGGCGCAAATGGTGTTTTTAATGAGTCTCTCAAAGACCTTCATGACTATAGACGTGAGAGCCACTGGACGATAGTCATTTAGGCAAGAGGGTTTACTGTTCTTAGGGACAGGGATGATGGTGGATTTTTTGAAGGAGGTGGGGACCACAGATGTAGCGAGGGACTCATTAAAGATAGATGTAAACAACCCGGCGAGCTGATCAGCACAGGACCGCAGAACACGACCTGAAATACCATCCGGCCCAGCAGCTTTCCTGACAGCTTTCCTGAGAGGTCTCGTCGAGGTGAAAAGCTGTCTATTGTCATGATGGAGTTTGGGGGTGAAGTTGGGATAGAATATGCCACCGCTGCGTTTACATTACACCTCCACTGTCATTTTGGAGGATTCATTGCGCAACAGAAGCGTCAGACAAATGTCTTGTATTTTAAAATGTGCATTCAGCACCACCATCACGATTGCAAAAGTGAACGTAAACCAGAGCACGCATTCAAACGTGATTTCAATACGTTACCGCTGTTTGAAAGCACCTCCCTGAGGCATGCGAATATCTCCCAATATGAAAACTATCTTAGGCTTGGCTGTGTAGTTGTAAACATCTCTTAGCTCTGTATCATGCTTGTAGAAAAATTTCGTCTCTATTTGCACTTTGAATATTGAGAGAGTACTTTATGTTTGTTTGCACTTAATATCTATGATCAATTTGGTCAAAAATGGAAAGGAGTTCAGTTAGGAGGTTGCAGAAGTTCATAAATCATGTGCAGTTCTAAGGTCTGAAGAGACGATCATACAGGAGAGAAGCCAGGCAGTTGAGTTTGTGACACAACCTTTTACAGTGCTTGAGTATTGTTGTCTTTTACTGCATATGATAATTCATACTCAGAAAGCAGAACTGTTGAAGTTGATGAGTTGTAACATTTCAAAATGCACCTGCAGACTATTTTTCTAGTCATGTATTTCATCATTGAGGATTTCTTAAAAATACTGTGTAAAAATCGTTCTCGTGAACCCAATCTCATACTTTCATCACACTTTTTCTGGAAGAATGCCATAGTTTTTTATGGAAGAATGCCATTTTTTATGGAAGAATGCCATCCTTCAACTGCCTGGCTTCTCTGCTGTAGCCCAAACAATAAGAGCGTGGCCCTAGCAACGCCAATGTCATGGGTTTGATTCCCAGGGAAAGCAAGAACTGACAAAATGTAAAAATGTGTACTTTGAATGCAATGTAAGTCGCTTTGGATAAAAGCGTCTGCCAAATGCATAAATGTAAATGTAAAACCTTTGTAGGCCTACCTATAATAAGCAATGTGTTTCCATAACTTGTACACCCTGCTCACACAGATATCACGCATCATCGGCGTGTTTCATGCTTTGCAGTTGTATTTTTGTTTGCCGCCTTTTCAAGTTCCTCCTGAACCAAAACAACCAGCTTGTGCAAACAACACCGAAGTTGCGCATTTGTGGTTAAACAGCATAAACATTTTTTTTTTTATTACTGATCGGTTCGCTCGATAAGTCCCTATTCCTCAGCTGGGATCTTTTTTGAAATGTGCATGCCTACATTTAAGGGGTTAATGATATATAAATATTTGTAAACGTTAAGGAGTTTAATAATCTCAGTGGTAAAATATATTTACCAGGTGAAAAAAAACAAAACAGATTTATAATTCATAATTATAATTCCTATTGAAACTTTAATCCGGTCCCTGTGACTCCCAACCAATGAGGAAGTCAAGTGGATCTCAACAAAACATAAGAGTTAAGGATGTTACAGTTTTCCATAACATTGTTTTTTTGTTTGTTTATTTTCAACTCCATAACTCACTCTTTTTTTTAGCACGGTGATGTACTGCCAAGATGACAGTGGCCAACTTTAGGCTTCAAAACTGCTCTTCAGAAACCTACAGGTGCTATCATGGACACTACTATATTTTTTTTTTTACAGTCTATGTTAAATAAACATACTTGTGTGTCAAAGTGTTCATGTCTTTGCAAGTAAACCAACATTTATATATTAAGTGAACATAAACAGCTGAGAAAGAAAACGCACGAGTATATTGAATGTGTGCATTCAGTCTTAAAGTGACAGCATCCAAATGTACCTGTTGTCGTTATTAATGTTAATCAAACAACAGAAAAGAGAAAATCTCTCGCTGCTCTTGACTGAATCACCTTTTGTAACTTTAAGAATAAATGTATATTTAATTTACACAGTGAAGACTATGCAGTTTTTTTATATATACATTTGATTATATTGATGATATTTCTAGTGTTTGAAGTTTTTCAGGTTGGTCTATTTCATTTGTGTCTGTGTTTTATTGTAGTTTGTTTTCCTATATGCTTGTAATTGTTCTTTCTTTATCACTTTATCTCTGTTTACTTGTCTTAAGTAAGCTTGAGTTTTTTGGCTAGTATTAGTGTTTTGAGATATATTGAAAATGGTTACAGGAATTGTGAAATTTCAGTGGCATCATACATTTTGATATAAAAACCTTATTTAAAGCAAAAATAACTATATTGTGATTGTATATATTGCTAGCCTGAAATAAAATGACTCCTATCATGATATAAGATTTTGGTTGTATCGCCCACCCCTAAGCTAGCGTACATTTTATTCCAAATGCAGCTATTAAAAGCTCTACTATACAATACTGACATAACAACAACATAATTAAGCAGTTTGCTTTTACACTCAACATTTTCTGTGCAATTTCATAATTAACACACGTCAAATGCGGGTAAAAAAAAACTGTGGTGGCTGACGATGTGAACTAACCAGTTTGGTTGGTTATGATTTGCAAATTATGTTCACTCAGTTTGCTGGTTAAGTCTATGTAATCTGCACAGATTTGGCGTACATTATAAACACATGAGTCATTATGAATATTAAATAAAGGGCGAATTGCGCAGCACCTGCACATGTCTGGCTTACTTCAACACAACTGCCACTAAGCAACAAATAAAGACGCACTGGTTTGTTTGCTTTGAAGGGAATAGCACAGACCAAAGAAAACATAATAATGTGGGGTAAGAAACCCCAGTGTACCACCTGGCAATCAAGGAGCACATCTACCAATTTTTATCAGACCCTATTCTGTCTATTTGGCATTTTTATGAGTCAACAGCTTTTTTGTTCTGGTGGTGTTTGGTTTTCTTTTCATTTATTTGTCAGAATATAGTGCAACAGTGCATCAGCTTTGTGCTATTTTAAGTGATCAGTCTGGTTTTGGTTCTGCTTTCAGGTGTCATCTGTCACATGTGGATGCGAGGACCTCTTGTTTTGGGCAGCAGAAGTAAAGCGAGGACTTGTTGGTCCGATACCACCATGAGGAGAGCTGTCAAACCATGGCTTTGTCAACCCAGGTAAACGAATATATTACCTGTAAACCATTAAAACATGTTTAACATTCACCTACATATGTCATGTTACTAATGTTGTTAAGTAACTGTCCCTTTTTACCTTAGGAAAAGGCTGCTTATTCCTCTTCTGAGCTTGGCATTGATTTCGCTGGCACTTTTAAAACTGCCTCTCTTTCACACGGACCCAAAGCCTGTTGAAGTGCCAGTAGACCCCATCTACCGAGAGGTATGACTTCCTTTAATTTCATTTTACATCGGATTTAGGAAGTATATACTTTAATTTCTATGGTCAACCTAAATTACAATTGTGGTCAGAATTATTGGCTCCTCTGGTAAATATAATTAAAGATGGCTGTAAAAATTAATTTGCATTGTTTATCCTTAGGAGCATGAAACTGTCCAGTCATGACTTCCTGTTCCACAGGAGTATAACTGAGGAAACACAAAGGCCAAATTCCCTTAATCATTCGTCAAAATGAGTAAAACCACAGAATATAGTTCTGATGTGCAGCAAAAGATGTTGAGCTTCACAAAATAGAAAGTGACTGTGGGAAAATAGCTAAAGCATTGAAAATCCCAATTTCCACCATCAGGGCAATAATTAAGAAGTTCTGATCCGCTAAAGATGTTATGAATCTGCCTGGAAGAGGACGTGCGTCTGTATCGTCCTAACGCACGGCGAGGAGGAGAGTTTCCGAGGATCACAGATGAAGAATAGCAGAGATTAGTTGAGTCTTGGAGTCAGAAAGCCTAAAAAACTTTTTATTAAACAGCCTCTACATCAGCACATGTTGTTTGGGAATCCTTCTCGCTCATCCCAAATCAAACTCCAGAATATTCAGTTGTCAGTCACGACTGGACCATCAAAAGGGACCTTGTTCTGTGGTCAGATGAAACCCACCAGATGGCTTTGGTGCAAACAGGGATCAAAATTACCCCATGTCCATGGTTAAATACACCGCTGGATCTTTAATGTTGTGGTCCTATTGTTTTGCTGGAGGTCCTGGACATCTTGTTGTCAAGATTCAAGAGTTTTATTTGTCACATACACAGTTATATACAGAATATACAACCGGCAGTGAAATGTAAACAGGTCCGCTCCATGGACAGTGCAAATTCACAGTTAAAAACACAAGGAGGAAATTATAATAGAAATAGAATAAAAAAGTACTATCTATCTATCTATCTATCTATCTATCTATCTATCTATATATATATATATATATATATATATATATATATCTGTAGAATTATAAATAATCAAGTCAAGTAGAAAAAAATAAAGAAGTGGAATAAAATAAGTGAAGTAAACTGTGCAGTGAGTAAACTGTACATTTCTGTTAACCGCATATTTATAAGTCTACAAAGAAGTATAATGTGCAAACAGGTTTATAACAGGTTGTTACACAGTAACAACGAGAACAGAAAGTGCAGTGCAATGTCAGTGTATCGATGGTCACGTGATGTTAAGTGACTGGGTTCAGGAGTCTGATGGCCTGGGGGAAGAAGCTCCTCCTGAGTCTCTCAGTTTTGGCCATCAGGCTTCGGAAGCGCTTACCAGATGGCAGCAGCGTGAAATGAGGGTTTGCAGGGTGATTAGAGTCCTTGATGATTTTAGTAGCTCTACCTTTGCAGCGTTTGGTGTAGACGTCCTGCAGAGACGGGAGAGCTGACCCCGAGATACGCTCGGATAAGTGCATGACTCTTTGCAGGGCTTTGCAGTCATGACTGGTGCTATTCCCATACCACGCTGTGATGCACTGAGTTGATACACTTTCTATCGCCCCTAAATAGAAAGTTTTCAGGATAGCTGGTGAAACCCTGAATTTCCTCAGCTGGCGCAGGTGGTACAGTCTTTGCCTGGCTTTTTTCACCTGTGTCTGAATGTGAGCAGTCCAGGTCAGGTCCTCGGAGATGTTTACTCCCAGGTACTTGAAGCTGCTCACTCTCTCTACTGGTGACCCGCTGATCATGAGAGGGGAGTATGTCCGTTGCTGTCTCTTCCTGAAGTCCACAATCATTTCTTTTCTCTTGCCAACATTCAGAGAGAGACAGTTGTCCTGGCACCATGATGTTAGATGCTCCACCTCATCCAAGTATGCTGTCTCATTGTTGTTGGAAATGAGGCCCAGGACAACAGTATCATCAGCAAATTTGATGATAGAGGTGGAGCTGTGTGTGAACAAACAGTCATGCGTGTAGAGAGAGTAGAGCAGGGGACTCAGGACACAGCCCTGTGGAGCTCCCACACTCAGGGTGATGGAGGTGGAGGTGAACTGGCCTACTCTCACCACCTGAGGCCTGCCAGTGAGGAAGTCCTCAATCCAGTGGCAGAGAGAAGGATTCAGGCCAAGATCCAGGAGTTTGGCGGTTAGCTTAATGGGAACTATGGTGTTAAAGGCTGAGCTATAGTCAATAAATAGCAGCCTTATGTAGTTCCCACTTTTGCTGTCGATGTGAGTGAGGGAGGAGTGGAGGACATGAGAGATGGCATCTTCAGTCGATCTATTGGGACGATAGGCAAACTGAAGAGGGTCCAAAGTGTCAGGAATGAAGGAGCAAATGGTGTTTTTAATGAGTCTCTCAAAGACCTTCATGACTATAGACGTGAGAGCCACTGGACGATAGTCATTTAGGCAAGAGGGTTTACTGTTCTTAGGGACAGGGATGATGGTGGATTTTTTTGAAGGTGGATTTTTTTTCACAGATGTAGCGAGGGACTCATTAAAGATAGATGTAAACAACCCGGCGAGCTGATCAGCACAGGACCGCAGAACACGGCCTGAAATACCATCTGGCCCAGCAGCTTTCCTGACGTCCACACACTTGAGTGCCCTCCGAACTTCATCCTCCGAGATCACGTGGTTGTTGATGCTCTGAGTAATTCCCTCTGATGCGCCACTTGGCGGAGTCTCGCTGCCACGATTACAGTCAAAGCGAGCGTAGAAAGAGTTTAACTCATTCACAAGTAATGGATCAGCTCTGACCTCTGCAGAGGATTTAGATCCAAAAGAACAGATGGACCTCAGACCCTGCCACATGCGCCGCGAGTCGTTGAGTTGGAAATGGACTCCACTCGATCCTTATAATGGAGCTTTGCGGCTTTAACTGCACGTCGCAGAGCATAGCAGGACGATCTGTATTCAGTCATGTTCCCCGATAGGAGACCGGCGTTGTAAGCGGCAGTGCGTGTGTTCACTGCAGCGCGGATTGAATTGTCCACCCACGGTTTCTAATTTGAGAAGGACGTTATTGTTATTGTTTGTGTGGCTTGCTCTGTAAGCGTGTTGATGAAGCAAAGCGCCACATCTGTGAACTCCCTTACATCAGCTGAACTCGCTCGGAACATGTCCCAGACACATGGTATCATGGATTCTAGCAAATACCAACAGATGATAAATCTAAACCTGTTGCTTCTGATAGAAATCTTATAATGGGCCGTGGCTGGATCTTCCATCAGGACAATGATCCAGAACAAACATCAAAATCAAGCACAAAATCAAGCTTCTGCCACTCACTCCTGTCCCACTCCTGACCTGAACCCTATAGAAAATGAGTGGCTGAACTGAAGAGAAGAGCTGGGAATCTGAAGGATCTGGAGAGATTCTGTATGGAGGAATGGTCTCCGATCTCCAAACTCATCAGGCATTATAGGAGACAACTCAGCTGTTATCTTGGGAAAAGGACATTGCAAAAAGTATTTAATAAAAGGGTGCCAATAATTGTGGCCAACATTTATTTCATAATGTGATTTACCCCTACTTTCAATTATTTTCAGTTACATTTTTGCAAATTTTTTGCTTGAAAGATCAAAAGGATAAACAATGGAGATTTACTTTTACAGCCATCTTTGATAATATTTACCGGGGTGCCAATAATTCTGACTACAATTGTAATTTAGCTTCTATGGGCTTAACATAATCAAAACCTTTTACAAATGCAAAATGACAAATCTAAATGCATACATTTGTAATGAACACTATTTGGGTCTTTTTTTTCTTGTGAGAATTCTGTGGCATTGATCCACAGATATATAGTCTGGATGGCATTTGTAGTGCCAGATTTGGACTTGAGCTGTCGGTGCTTAAAAGTTGAATAGAGCCTTGGACCGAATCTTTGTGGCACATCATACTTTAGGCCAGATATTTTTGCCAAGTGGTAGCAATCTGTTAGGTAGGATCTAAACCGGACTACTACCCGTTAATGATTGGCAAAACATGAAATTACTATTTTTGCTGATGCCCCTGTTATATAATACATATGGTAAAAATTAGTTGGGTGCAATCGATTAATCGATTAATATTTATATAAATATATACATGCATATGTACACACATATATTAAGAAAAAAATTATATTTATATATACGATTAAATATATATACAGTATATACATGCAAATATTTCTTAAATGTAAAGTTTGTGTTTACATAATATGTGTGTGTACTGTGTATAATAATTATGTTTATATAAATACACACTCAATGTATACATTGAGTGTGTATTTATATAAACATAATAATTATACACAGTACACACACATATATTATGTAAACACAAACTTTAATTTTGGATGCGATTTAATGATGATTGATCGATTGCCCAGCACTAGTGAAATATATACTTTTTTTTTTTTTTTTCAATTTGTGTTGATATGGGGATTTGCATTTAAGCACTGTATTTTCACTTGCAGCGCATCCATTCCCATGTCAGAGAGATACTGGCCAAAGAATGCAGACCTTCTTTTGCCCGACAGAGAATGGAAGCAGAACATTACAGCTCCAAACCAGTGTTAGAGCCCTTTTTGGACAAGAACACTCATTTAAATGAAAAAATATTCCAGTATCCCCCACCGTTTGGTTTCAAGGATATGAAGAGCAGGCTTCAGGAAATCTTGAAGCTCCTACCAGTCCCTTCTGAAGTGAGACATGGAGGGCGAGATTGTCGTCGATGTGTAGTGATTGGAAATGGAGGGATACTGAAAGGATTAAGACTTGGACCTCTTCTTAATCAGTTTAATATCGTCATCAGGTGAGAGCCTGCTCTTATTAATTTGTGTGATTTTTAGTCAAAGAACCTTTTGATAAATGGTAAAAGGACAAATGCTGTGCAACGGTCGCTTTTGTCACGTCCAGTGTAGACCACTTCTACCTGTTGTGGCGTGGCGCGACGCAGCAACGGTCGCATCCGGTGTCGACACGGTGTAAGAGAAACAATGTGAAGTTGAGCATTTAGTCACTGGTTTGATTTACTGACACCTAGACAAAGAACATCTGACTGTACATGAATCATTACATATCAAAAATCACTGGTCTCAGATCAGCCATTAGAATTAACACGGTTACTGACGAGTCCATATTGTGTTTGCAACGTATTCTGTTTGCAAAGCCTGCACTGAAATTGCAAGTGATTTACCAAAGAATCCACAGTGAAATGTACCGAATACAAATAAATAATGCTCAACTGAGACATTCACATTGTTGAAAATAAATAAGCACATTCCTAGCATTAGGATCCTTTGGAAGGTAATGTTATTTGTAATCCATCCTGTATCGCTCTTCTCTCCTCGTCATCTCACTAACACGCCAGTGGGCGGGGCTAAAGTTGCAATGATAAAGTAGGCGTTGATTTTTGGAGGCTTCTATCTTTCGGCTCATTCCACAATGAGTCGTTCTCTGGGCTTGGTTACAGTAAAATCTGTTTTTGGACTAACAGAAGTTTTCAGTTCTGAAACTTACAGGATATTCATATAGTATGAGCTCAAGTTCATGACCCTTTAATGTTCATTTCAGCATTTACTAATACATTATTAAAATCAAAAGTTGTATTTGTTCGTTAGTTCACAGTGCATTAACTAGTTACCAATCAATGAACAGTTGGATTTTTATTAACTAACATTAACAAAGATTAATAAATACTTTAACAAATGTATTGCTCGTTGTTAATGTTAGTTGATAGTATATATTAACAAATGAGGCCTTATTGTAAAGTGTTACCAAGTTAATAAATCACAGGATATTTTAGTATAATATTCAGCATATGTCAAAATGTCTAAAAGCGCAATATTGTTATAATATATTGTTTGCATTGTATAGAATTGCGATAATATAGAATCATTGTGCCCACTCCTAGTAGCCACTGCAAGCAGCTTCATGAAAGTGGCTAATGTTTAGGTGCATTTCTTAGTTGTTGTTTTTTTTTGTTTTTTCTTTCTCTCCTCAATATCTGTACTGCAACCTGTCCTATTACTGAGTTTCACACTTGCCTAATGTTTGATTGTAAATATGTAAAAGAGCAAAGGAAACTTGTTTCTATGCAGATTGAATAGCGGCCCAGTCCGAGATTTCAGTGCAGATGTTGGGAACCGCACCTCCTTCAGGATGAGTTACCCTGAAAGCTGCCCAAAGGTTTGGGAAGATATGGATTCAGATCTCAAATATGTGGCTGTGATCTACAAGTCTGTGGACTTCCACTGGCTCCATGCGATGATTACAAAGACATCCATTGTGAGTGCTCGTTTATGCATCTGGCAGATGATTGTCTTTCAAAGTCTTGTTCAATACAGTATGTCTCAACATCAAGTTTTAACATGTAACTTTTCAGTCGCTGTGGGACTGGCTGTTTTTCTGGCAGAATGTGCCAGTAAGTGTTCCAATCAATGCCTCCCAGTTCCGTCTCCTGAATCCGGAGATTATTAGAGAGACGTCCTCAGATCTACTTAACTATCCCAATGCTAGACAACGGCTCTGGGGCTGGGACCAGGTGAGTTCCTTTTCATTTCTTTTATAGGAGAAAACAAAATGGATGTATATTATAATCCCCCCCTGTTCCCTCTCTAGAATGTTCCTACTTTAGGAGTCTCTGCTCTCAACCTGGCAACATACATATGTGATGAGGTGAGCTTAGCAGGCTTTGGCTATAACCTCAGCCAGAAAGAGGCTGCTCTTCATTACTATGATGACAGACCCATGACATCCATGTTAAAGGAGGCCATGCATGATGTACAGACCGAGACTGTTTTTCTTAAACGTCTGGTGACTTCAGGCAGTATTACTGACCTCACAGGTGGGATACACTGCAGCTTCTGTTCAAGCTAAATGTCTTCTCTACCACCCAACACTTTTGTGGGTCAAGCTTTCACAGTAACAGTGTGTAAGAATTTGTGGAACGTGGAGGAATAACTTGAAAACTATCATTGGAAAAACTACTAATGAAGTACTGCTGAGTGTTTTAGTAACCTTAAAGCTGTGAGACTGATGCTGTGACTGTTTTGTTTTAGGTTGAACTTTTAATTTCCATTTTAGTCTTTTGTTTTAAAAAGATGTTTTGCTAAAATACAACATTCTGTTGTTTATTTAAAGCAGTTTGTTGGGTAACCAAAGCTCGGTTTTTTTTTTCTTTTTTTTTGTTAAATTAAATTTTTTTTATTCTGATCATGCTTAAAATCATTATGTATAGTTCTATTAGGACCACTATCATCAAAGATGATTGACAATTAGCACATAGTTTGGATTGGCGGTATGGTTCTGGGTTCTATGGCAGGGAGAGCAGCGATAACCCCCCTTAGGGTAAACAGAACAGAACCAACAATGTATTGCAGATATCATTAATGTCAATATTAAAATGTACAACATAATTCTGGAATTTAGTCTGATTCAGGGGGAATCAGAATGTCAAATCCTGACTGACGAGAGGAACTGACTGTTTATCCTTTTGATCTTTTATTCAAATCACAAAAATCATTGAAGTAAAATAATTGAAATCACATTATGAAATAAATGTTGGCCACAATTATTGGCACCCTTTTATTAAATACTTTTTGCAATGTCCTTTTCCCAAGATAACAGCTGAGTTGTCTCCTATAATGCCTGATGAGTTTGGAGATCGGAGACCATTCCTCCATACAGAATCTCTCCAGATCCTTCAGATTCCCAGCTCTTCTCTTCAGTTCAGCCACTCATTTTCTATAGGGTTCAGGTCAGGAGTGGGACAGGAGTGAGTGGCAGAAGCTTGATTTTGTGCTCGATTTTGATGTTTGTTCTGGATCATTGTCCTGATGGAAGATCCAGCCACGGCCCATTATAAGATTTCTAGCAGAAGCAACAGGTTTAGATTTTTTATCTGTTGGTATTTGCTAGAATCCATGATACCTTGTGTCTGAACAAGATGTCCAGGACCTCCAGCAAAACAATAGGACCACAACATTAAAGATCCAGCGGTGTATTTAACCGTGGACATGGGGTAATTTTGATCCCATCTGGTGGATGTGCTATCATTTTTTTTAGTTTCATCTGACCACAGAACAAGGTCCCTTTTGAAGTTCCAGTGACTGACAACTAAATATGCTGGAGTTTGATTTGGGATGAGCGAGGAGGATTCCCAAACAACATGTGGTGATGTAGGTTGTTTTGATAAGTTTTTTTAGGCTTTCCGACTCCTCTAATCTCTGCTATTCTTCATCTGTGATCCTCGGAAACTCTCCTCCTCGCCGTGCGTTAGGACGATACAGACGCACGTCCTCTTCCAGGCAGATTCATAACATCTTTAGCGGATCAGAACTTCTTAATTATTGCCCTGATGGTGGAAATGGGGATTTTCAATGCTTTAGCTATTTTCCCACAGTCACTTTCTATTTTGAGAAGCTATATTCTGTGGTTCTACTCATCGTGATGAATGATTAAGGGAATTTGGCCTTTGTTTCCTCATAGTTATACTCCTGTGGAACAGGAAGTCATGACTGGACAATTTCATGCTTATGTGCTAAAAATGTAATTATGAATGGGAATATACCGCAGAGATATTTTACTCATAAAAAATATAGGGGTGCCAGTAATTGTGGCCGTGTTTTGGAGAAAAGCATTTATTTCATAATGTGATTTTCCCCTCACTTTTTAATTGTTTTACTTCAATGAAAGGTTAGATTTTTGTGAGTTTTTTGACTGAAAGATCAAAAGGATAAACAATGCAGATTTACTTCCACAGCCATCTTTCATATTTACCAAGGGGGTTGATAATTCTGACCACAACTGTATGTAATAATTTGTCACTGTAATAGCTGTACTCTTCCAACAGATGGAGCAGTTGTTGTAAAAAAGAAACTGAAATACTGAAAATACACTGAACAGCCTATTAAATGACTTGCCTAGTAAAAAGAAACTACATTCATCTTTGCTATATCCTTCATGTGAAGTCGCAAAAAGTCCACCAGACTCTCCCACAATACATTTGACATTTGATTTCTGGCTGAAATATTTCAGCCAAATTGCCTTATGTGGAGAAACGTGTTTGTATACAAGATAATAGTTTTTTAATTTTTTTATTTTATTTGAGAAACTGTAATGAGCTAAAAGTGTAGCTCTAAGGACTGTATTAGCCGGTACACATGGTTTTTAGTCTTCCTGCAAGTGTTGATCTTTTCGATTTGGTATTATAATAATAATAATTACAAACACAAATAATTTATATGTGGCTTGTTCTTTGACATGAAGGTGCTGGATGAGGTTTTAGGTTTTTAGTTAGTAACTTAAGTCAAATTCCATATTAAGATACATTGTTAGTTCTCTCATGTTACTTGTAATGACTGAGTTGAATTATGTGTTGTATTTTTCATGCCGTTTAATTATTGCAATAAATACAAAATAAAATAAAGAAACATTGTGATTTATTAATTTTTATTGTAGGTAGGTATGATGTGGGTCATCAAATATGCCACTGTGCATTTTGGGTAATCTGTTGAGGCATAATTCACTGAATACTGTTTCGGTCTGTTTCGAGTAAGAATACTCCCCTAACAGTCGTTTATGTGCATTATGTATTTATAGCTCATATTTAAGCTAAGCTTTGAAAAACTCAGTGTATATACTACAGTCGTACAGCATCCCAGACTGGTGGGCTGAGATTTGGGTATGAAGATAAACACCGCAAGCATGCCATCAGACGGCTTTTATTTGTACCTTATGTCTCTGTTTTAGATGCATCTGTTTATACTTTAGCTGATGACACAAATTGTGAAATTTTGTTTTATCTCTGTCATATTATTTGATATCGGTCCTATACACTCACCTAAAGGATTATTAGGAACACCTGTTCAATTTCTCATTAATGCAATTATCTAATCAACCAATCACATGGCAGTTGCTTCAATGCATTTAGGGGTATGGTCCTGGTCAAGACAATCTCCTGAACTCCAAACTGAATGTCAGAATGGGAAAGAAAGGTGATTTAAGCAATTGTGAGCGTGGCATGGTTGTTGGTGCCAGACGGGCCGGTCTGAGTATTTCACAATCTGCTCAGTTACTGGGATTTTCACGCACAACCATTTCTAGGGTTTACAAAGAATGGTGTGAAAAGGGAAAAACATCCAGTATGCGGCAGTCCTGTGGGCGAAAATACCTTGTTGATGCTAGAGGTCAGAGGAGAATGGGCCGACTGATTCAAGCTGATAGAAGAGCAACTTTGACTGAAATAACCACTCGTAACAACCGAGGTATGCAGCAAAGCATTTGTGAAGCCACAACACGCACAACCTTGAGGCAGATGGGCTACAACAGCAGAAGACCCCACCGGGTACCACTCATCTCCACTACAAATAGGAAAAAGAGGCTACAATTTGCACAAGCTCACCAAAATTGGGCAGTTGAAGACTGAAAAAATGTTGCCTGGTCTGATGAGTCTCGATTTCTGTTGAGACATTCAGATGGTAGAGTCAGAATTTGGCGTAAACAGAATGAGAACATGGATCCATCATGCCTTGTTGCCACTGTGCAGGCTGGTGGTGGTGTAATGGTGTGGGGGATGTTTTCTTGGCACACTTTAGGCCCCTTAGTGCCAATTGGGCATCGTTTAAATGCCACGGCCTACCTGAGCATTGTTCCTGACCATGTCCATCCCTTTATGACCACCATGTACCCATTCTCTGATGGCTACTTCCAGCAGGATAATGCACCATGTCACAAAGCTCGAATCATTTCAAATTGGTTTCTTGAACATGACAATGAGTTCACGGTACTAAAATGGCCCCCACAGTCACCAGATCTCAACCCAATAGAGCGTCTTTGGGATGAGGTGGAACGGGAGCTTCGTGCCCTGGATGTGCATCCCACAAATCTTCATCAACTGCAAGATGCTATCCTATCAATATGGGCCAACATTTCTAAAGAATGCTTTCAGCACCTTGTTGAATCAATGCCACGTAGAATTAAGGCAGTTCTGAAGGCGAAAGGGGGTCAAACACAGTATTAGTATGGTGTTCCTAATAATCCTTTAGGTGAGTGTATCTCATTGCCTAGACAGCAACTTTTCCAAGTAGGTTGTGAATGGGTGTGAGAGGTCAGTTAAACTACTCTCCCTGACATGGAAAATGGACAGCCAGATGATATTCTTTTTCTCCATTTAAATCATTTGTGTATTGAAAACTGGTTTTGACAAAACCCTGACTGGGATGATGCTCACTATGACCAATCTGTGCCTGTATAACTGGGTTCAGTGATGTTATATACACTATATTGCCAAAAGTATTGGCACAACCAAATCATTGGCTTCAGGTGTTCCAATCACTTCCATGGCCACAGGTGTATAAATCAAGCACTAGGCATGCAGACGCTTCTACAAACATTTGTGAAAGAATGGGTCGCTCTCAGGAGCTCAGTGAACTCAAGCGTGGTACCGTGATAGGTTTCCACCTGTGCAATAAGTCCATTCATGAAATTTCCTCACTACTAAATATTCCACGGTCAACTGTTAGTGGGATTATAACAAAGTGGAAGCAATTGGGAACAACAGCAACCCCAAGTGGTAGGCCACGTAAAATCACAGAGCAGGGTCAGCGCATGCTGAGGCGCACAGTACGCAGAAGTCGCCAACTTTCTACAGTCAATAGCTACAGACCTACAAACTTCATGTGTCCTTCAGATGATCTCAAGTGACAGTGCGTAGAGAGCTTCAAGGAATGGGTTTCCATGGCCAAGCAGCTCATCCAAGCCTTACATCACCAAGTGCAATGCAAAGCGTCGGATGCAGTGGTGTAAAGCACACCGCTACTGGACTCTAGTGAGAAGTCACACCAAGGCCAATGGCAGTAACTTGCACATTATCAATATTTGGTTGCTGATCACCATTTACAAAATCATTATAGTAACACCTGTATAAAATCTAGTGATCATGGCATTTATTTTGGATGATTTATATTTGCTTTTTTTATATGGAGCAGTTTGGTAGCCTGTTCACTGGATGGCTGACTAGCCTATTTATGCTATAAGCTGCTAGCTAGCTAAACGAGGTAGATTGAGGTCTGTTTAATGCATCTTTTGTGCATTAAACAGACCTCAATTTCTTACCTTGACCTTGATGTCTGCGTTTCATAGCCATCTCAACCATCCTTAAACACTATAAAACAACCACTCAACTATTTGTTTTACCTGCACTTTTATTCAGGCATCGTGTGTGTCAGAAGTGCTTCAGTGACAGATGTATGACACAGGCTACACCGTAATTTAAACGCAGCAAACTTTAATGGACAGTAAAACAAAGGCAGAATACCGTAACTCCAGGCAGACACAGTAACTTCTAAACAATAGCAGAGTACACTAACTCAATTTAAGCTTTCTAAAACAAAGCCAAAGAACAGTAACTGGTGTTATGGTGTTCAGCCTTGGTTTCTCCTGGGCTTTTGGAAGTTACTGTTAAGACAACCCATTATTTTTTCTCTATTAATAACTAATTTTTGACCAAAAATGAAGTTACTGCCTTTTGCCTTTGTAGGGCAGTATTTTACCTCCCATTTTCCTTGTACTTGAGACAACATCAGTAATATTCTGACCTCACTTTAAATCATTTAACAGACATGTCTGATATTTCATTTTCACTAAAAGAACAATTTTCAAAGTAATTCAATGAAACAAGAAAGTGGTTATAATGAAAGTGAATAGTAGGTGTAGTCTTGACAGACTAGATTTGCTTATGCCTGTTGCTGACTGTTAAGACACACAGACGTGTTGATCTGCACTGTAAAAAAGTATATGATCAGTAAGTTACGACAACATAATGTTTTTAGCATTGATGTTAAAGCAATGTAAAAACATAAGCAATTTTTTACTTTTTATAAGTTGTACAAGATTCAACACATTAAGTCAGTTTAATGTAATTAGATGCCAAGCACCGAAGGTGCGATGACACCTATTGTATCCTTTAGTTTTCTTCTTCTTCTTCTTATTATTATTATTATTATTCCGCTTCTTCTGCTCTGGAAGTCTATGGCAGCCGTATGACAGTCCAGCTATACTTAAAGTTGAAATTACTGTCACCGTCACGCTAGCTGGATGCTTGGCACTTTTTTTTTATATCATATCATATATTTTAGTAATCATTATGAATTAGGTATCATTTGAAAGTTTACAATCTCAAAACCGTTTTGAAACTGGACCTTATGTTACCATAGAAACAGTACTCTGATTTCTTTTAGCAGGCTCCTCCCCTAATGGGCGTCGTCATGTTTCATATTACAAAATTTATTTTAACTTTTTATAGTCAAAACCTTTTGTAATCTTGACAAAACACATATTGTCAGAAAGGTCTGAGTCTCAAGGTTCTATATGCTGTGACAGAAGTGATATTTTGACAGAAATGTATTCATTTGTTACGGGAAAATGCAAAACAAAATTTAATGGAATGTGTGCATCACCCGGTGGCTATTTTTGGTATTACGCCTAAACAAAATCTCATCAACTTCAAATTTGGAACACTACTTGGGTAGACATATGGCTTTGTTTTTTAGTAATTTTAGCGTAAAAAGTATTTTGTACAAACCCGATTCCAAAAAAGGAAAGCAATAAATTACAAATCTCATAAACTTTTATATTTTATTCACAATAGAATATAGATAACATATCAGATGTTGAAAGTGAGACATTTTGAAATGTCATGCCAAATATTGGCTCATTTTGGATTTCATGAGAGCTACACATTCCAAAAAAGTTGGGACAGGGAGCAATAAGAGGCCAGAAAAGTTAAATGTACATATAAGGAACCGCTGTAGGGCCAGTTTGCAACTTATTAGGTCAACTGGCAACATGATTGGGTATAAAAAGAGCCTCTCAGAGTGGCAGTGTCTCTCAGAAGTCAAGATGGGCAGAGGATCACCAATTCCCCCAATGCTGCGGCCAAAAATACTGGAGCAATATCAGAAAGGAGTTTCTCAGAGAAAAACTGCAGTGCATAATATCATCCAAAGATTCAGAGAATCTGGAACAATCTCTGTGCGTAAGGGTCAAGGCCGGAAAACCATACTGGATGCCCGTGATCTTCGGCCCTTAGACGGCACTGCATCACATACAGGAATGCTACTGTAATGGAAATCACAACATGGGCTCAGGAATACTTCCAGAAAACATTGTCGGTGAACACAATCCACCGTGCCATTCGCCGTTGCCGGCTAAAACTCTACAGGTCAAAAAAGAAGCCATATCTAAACATGATCCAGAAGCGCAGGCGTTTTCTCTGGGCCAAGGCTCATTTAAAATGGACTGTGGCAAAGTGGAAAACTGTTCTGTGGTCAGACCAATCAAAATTTTAATTTCTTTTTGGAAAACTGGGACGCCATGTCATCCGGACTAAAGAGGACAAGGACAACCCAAGTTGTTCTCAGCGCTCAGTTCAGAAGCCTGCATCTCTGATGGTATGGGGTTGCATGAGTGCGTGTGGCATGGGCAGCTTACACATCTGGAAAGGCACCATTAATGCTGAAAGGTATATCCAAGTTCTAGAACAACATATGCTCCCATCCAGACGTCGTCTCTTTCAGGGAAGACCTTGCATTTTCCAACATGACAATGCCAGACCACACACTGCATCAATTACAACATCATGGCTGCGTAGAAGAAGGATCCGGGTACTGAAATGGCCAGCCTGCAGTTCAGATCTTTCACCCATAGAAAACATTTGGCGCATCATAAAGAGGAAGATGCCACAAAGAAGACCTAAGACAGTTGAGCAACTAGAAGCCTGTATTAGACAAGAATGGGACAACATTCCTATTCCTAAACTTGAGCAACTTGTCTCCTCAGTCCCCAGACGTTTGCAGACTGTTAGAAAAAGAAGAGGGGATGCCACACAGTGGGAAACATGGCCTTGTCCCAACTTTTTTTGAGATGTGTTGATGCCATGAAATTTAAAAATCAACTTATTTTTCCCTTAAAATGATACATCTATGTTGTATTCTGATTTTTGAAATGTGAAACTTCCACATCATTGCATTCTGTTTTTATTCACAATTTGTACAGTGTCCCAACTTTTTTGGAATGGGGTTTGTAAAATATATACTATATTTAAAATAAAAAAAATATTTAGTACTGTACATTTATAGTTTACAGTAAATTTAAAGTTCCATAACTTTTTCATACTTTGAAGTGCTTTCACTTCAGCTATACTGTGCTGAGTGTCTTCTTTAAAACAAGATCAAACGTCTGATTACGTCTGTATTCCAAAGCATTCTTGAATTACAACTATTTATGTCACTTTTTTTACAGTGTAGTCAGGTGGTGCTGGGGAGGAAGGTGTCAGAGAGAAAGCTCCCATAACACACTGCAGTGAGCAGCAAATGACTCGGGCAAGACTATGCTGTGCTGAGTTTCATGACTGAAATCAATAATCATGTAACATGTCCAAAAAGATAACATTGTGCCGTTTACAATCTTAAAATATGTTTGGTTAACAAAGTAGTTAAAATGCTTATAAACACATTGGTCAAACACTAATCAATCAACAACCTGATCTTCATTTTCTCATTGGTGGAACAGAACTTTATTCATAACAAATACATACAATTAAATACATTATATAAACTGCTCGGCCAAAAAAAAGAAAAAAGTCACCTTCTGAATTTAAATAAGTAAATACTATGATTGGATCATTATTGCAGTGATTAATGTGTTTCTGGCATGTATATAAACACATAATACTGATTTTGGCATAGCTAAAACATTCATTAAGGTTTGATGATGCAGAAGTTAGGTGTTCGTGACCTGCTGATCAGGTCAGGTCACTATGTTCAGATCTGTTTCGTCTTGATGTTTTTGGCAGATCACCAACAATTGCTAACTGCTGCCTCCAAAGAAGAACTTCTTCAGTAATGAAGATGAATCCTAACTACAACATAGTTAAGTATTTTAACAGTAAATACATGTATAAAATACAGACAAACATAAGCAACTGGCTGACAAAGCCACATCTCAGATACATTTTCTAAAGTATAGGCTCCTGTTTACAAGAATGTTAATGTTAATACAAACCAGATGGAAGACAGGAGATGAGTGTTCAATTAATGATATGCCATTTTCATTCATATCAGTGTTTATAATGTAATTGATCAAATTAAAAAATAACAATTATATGAATTTGAAAGAAAAAGAAAATGTGTGCTTTCTTGATCTAGCACATGCAGGACATTCTTGACAGAACATGCACAGGAACTTATAGATGCACTCATAAAAATGAAGGTTCTTCATTGGCATTGATGGTTAATGCACGAAGAACGTTTAACATCCGTGGAATCTTTCCATTCCACAAAAGGTTCTTTATAGTGGAAAAGGGTTGCTTAGATTATTAACACTTTCCCCGCCAAACACAGAGTTTTCCGGGTTTCTGTGGTTTCACTGTTGTACGCTAAGGGGGCACTAGAGTGTTGCCAAGTTTTCCCGAGGAATTGGGCCACTGTTGCCGGGGCTAAAACGACCCCAGTGCAACCCGATAATGTGATATTTAGACCCGGGAATGTGAATTTAAGCACGAAACCCGCAATTTTTACCGGGGGACCCCTTGAAACGCGACTGGGCTAGTTTTGAGCAGCAATTGGGCGGGTTTTGTAGAGAAAACCTGGCAACCCTGGGGCGCTATGATGGTTTCTGAAAGAATACTACATCTCCTGATCAAAACACAAGCGATATCATATGTAATCATATGCATATGTAAAATAATGCGATCATCAACATTAAACAGCATATAAATCAAAACTGCCTAATGTTACCGAATTAAATGTCGATCCAGAACGTGCTATAGGACCGTGCAAGCATTAGTGGTGTTTGATGGACTCCATCTGCGTTTTGATCAAATGTGATTTTTTCAGCTTTTTGCTTTTTATATATATATATAAAACTTACCCATATTCAAGTGTTGATAAAAAAAGAATGCATGAAGCTTTTTTGGTTTTGTTTAAAAGTATATTCTGGTGGCAATGAAATTTTTGATCAAAAACGCTGGTGGTGGCTAGTAGCTTTTTTCTTTTTTAAATGCTGGCGGGGAAAGAGTTAAATCTTCATGCTAAGAAAAAAAAAGGTTCTATTAAGAACTATTTACTTAAAGCCAAGTAAAACCAAAAATATAAATTCTATGAAATCGAAGCAAAAAAAAACCCTTTTGGAACCTTTATGTTAAGTGTATTTGTTAAACTGTATAAGAACACTGCAAATCAAACTAACGAAAATAAATAAAAAATCAGTCCGTAACTGCTGCACCCGGTTATGCAGCAATGGAAAATGAATCTGTTTGAAAAATGTTTGTGCTGTGCAAAAGTTGTAGAATAGCATATTTAGATCCGTTACGGGTTTATAGGGGTAGCTGTAGTAAAGTCAATAGTGCAGTGTAAAACTCACTTTACACTTTCATTTTCCCACATGGGGAAAGTGTCTTCATGTTAATTGATTGAGTTCCTTCTTTCTCCAAAATCCTTCTTCATTTTATTCCTAATTGTGAACAACAACAAAAATGCATTAGTTAGGTGTCAAAAATACAGACAAAAGAAAAGATCATATTCTGACTAGATATAGTGGTCTAATTGTTTTTTTGTTTTTTGAGAATTGCAACACTCATGCACATTTCCATGTTCACTCAGTGCTTTTCAACGCTCTGCTTTGCCAAAACATTTTTCCCCTCAGACTCACTGGCTCTACTTGACAAAGGGATTTCTTTCTTGGACGGTGCCCCTCCTCCAAACCCTCCTCCTGTTTCCCCCTCGCCTCTGTAACAGCTGCTCTTTGGAGCCGTATCCTAAGAGAGTGATGATCGGTGCTTTTTTATTTCAAAGTGTTTTTTTGGAACAGATGGCCAAGGGAGAACTGGGGAGTCAGCCAAGACCGCGCTGGGGAATGTGCCAATTCCTGTAGTGAGCGAGTTCTCTGGGCTCCAGCTCGCGTGCCTTCCCTCTGCCCTCTGCCCTGAGTGGCGCCAGCAGGACTTCCCAACTAGTGCTGCGAACATCTGGTGTCTGGCTCTGAAGGGGGGAGGGGGAGGCGCACTCAACCAGCTTCCTTTGCTGAAGGAACGTATTAGCTCACACAGGGATGGAGGTTCGCACATAATCTGTTGGGCTCCTGAGGAACCTTCATGCCTAACCTAACTATTAGCATAAGCACTGATTAGATTTGTCACAGCTGCTCTTTTCTTAATTGTGAATTTCATAAAAACGTTCCATTCTTTCCTACGAGAGGATCACGGAAACTATATGGTTAACTGTACACAAACCATGAGCACATCATTACCGAGGGAATGCACATGTTGATATAGGATAACGCTGCAGGAAATAGGGACTACATAGATGACTGTGTCATAAAACTCCCCGCAAAAACACATCAATCACTCCATTTATTCGCCCGGGATGCTTTCTCAGGAAAAAGCTGGCGGAACACCCAGTCCTGTCTCTGACAAAAGTTGATGATAATTTCATTTAATAGGATCATTATTAGGCAAGGGGGGGGGATTCTCTCCAATTTTGTATGTATACACATAATGTATGTATGTTCTGCCTTGGTTACCACTATCATTATTTTTGAAGAAAATAACTAATGCATGACAGAATTATGGGTGTGTTGTTCAGTTCGCTTGGTACAGACAATAAAAAAAAAATTAGTTGTTCATATTGCCATTTTCATTACAGAACCTAAAGACATACGTTCACCACCTAATTGGTCGGCTTTTATGACGTATTGCCTATTTTGTGTTAACCTAAATGCGCTCGTTGTGTGTGTGTGTGTAGCCACATATGATGGTATTTTGACCAGCTGTAAACTCGTGAAGAGTTTATAAAATGTGTAAAGGAGTCAGAATAGGGGCACACACAAACCAAGATCTGCTGCGAGATGCGGTTCTGACGCCTTTACCGAACTGTGATGGGCAAGCTATGATGAGAAAACCCGATATGCCTAAGCATTCTGTCCTTTTTAAGGTCTCATCTTCCTGTTTTTGGTTCATTTACATGTCTTTGGTCCGTGTTGCGTTATCAGTCGAACCACACCAGAGTTGGTTTGGAAGCAGGCCGAGACCCATCTTTTCGCTTGTTTGGGTTCAGATGGCAGCGTTCACACTTGTTCAAATGAACCGCACTAACAGAGCAATCGCGGTTTGTTTTAATCGAACATGCCAAGTGTAAACACACCCTAAGAATACACAATGCATTTCTGCCTGTCTATAATTATTCAGTTTGCTGGGCAAATGTCAAGGTTCACATGAGAGCAACATGCCTTTCTAAAGACATAGGTTTGCTTTCTTTTCAAAAATAATATAATACAGATAACCACTTGCAAATACTTGCACAACATGATCGTTAAGAATAAATCAAATATGGGAAATGTGGTTTGTCTCCTGGTTTTATCATATAAGAGCCCTACACACAGCATACAGTAGCCCTTCATGAGACACGGGAAAACTTCTTCCCAACTGACTGTTTACCTTCCTCTTCTTGGAGCGACCCTCGGCCTGTAGAGTTCTAGTGCACTGCTCCACACACTCTCTGAAGCTCATGTTGCGGTGGTCTGGCGAATAGTCCAGGTCGGCAAGCTGAGCGAGGGACAGTATGTAGTTGCAAGCTATTCTTAATATAGCCAGCTTGGAAAGCTTCTGCCCATAAGAGTAGCAGGGTACCTGTAAAAGTAGATTAAGGTGTCGTCAAGCGAGAAAAAGCAGGCTGTGAATATAAAAATAAATAGCTGTTTTAATTACCCTTCAAATTGCACACACTGAAAATACACCCAATAGAAACGCGTCAATTTCGCAGTATCTTGCCAAAACGTGAAAAGTGAAGCCAAAACGTTTCGATCACCCCAAGGTGGTCGGTCCCAGTATAGGTCATAAATCCCGCCCCCACCATGTATTTTAATGGGACGCGAGATGGGATCTTTTTTTCCAAAGATATTTTTTTTTGTCATTTTAGGCATTTTATCACGCTAATGTTAGTTCAAGTGTTCGTTTTTTAAATAAGTTTGGTTTTAGTTATAAGTTTTGTAACTAAGTAAATAACTAAGTTTTAGTTATTTAGTTTTGCTATAAAAATTGGGGGTGTGACGTCATGATTGACAGCTTCTCTGAGTGAAGTAGTCACTGAGGCACCAACTGACTTTTTTGGGGACTTTCGGGAGGAGATTGGAGCTTTAACTTTAATTTCTACATTTCCATAACTGTTTATTTAACACAGACATAAGGAGTTGTTCTGCAGTAAACTGGACTAATCGATTCTGCGGGAGTGTGGGCAGGGCCTTGATATACCGCGGTTCCACTTCACGCTCAGGTCCCGCATTCACTACTGCACAGACGAGGGTCCCAAATCAGCGCAAGATGTCAGCGTGATATTGGGACTACTATGAAAGAAAGTGAAGTTTGTCATCCATATATTTTACAGTCTATGGTTTGGACAGAAGACGAATTGTGCATTGCACAGGTTAAAAAAGGTTGGTCTGTTCATCCGGAAATTCTGAATCCAACGTTTCTCTGTGAAATCGTGTACTATAACCCGCTGGGTTAAAACAACCCATTTACTGGGTTAAAACAACCCAATCACTGGGTTAAAACAACCCAATCACTGGGTTAAAACAACCCAATCGCTGGGTTAGTCCATTTTCAACCCAACTTGGATTGTTTTTTAACCCAGATTACAACCCAAATTACACTTTATTCGCATAACATCGGTTAAATGGAAACGCGGTCATTTCGCAATTTAGAAAATATTGCAAAAAGTTTTGCAAAAATCTGTAATGGAAACCAGGCTAATTACATTCTACACTCGTTGGGTTAGTCCGTTGAAAATGGACTAACCCAGCGACTGACATAAACATTTAACCCAACCGCTGGGTTAAAACAACCCATTTACTGGGTTAAAACAACCCAATCGCTGGGTTAGTCCATTTTCAACCCAACTTGGGTTGTTTTTTAACCCAGCATTTTTTAGAGTGTATGTTATGATTATGAGCACATAAGGCCTAAAAAGTCTATTTCATGATTAAGTAGCCCCTTTAGGCCTTATGTCCACTAGATAGCACAGGTACGTCTGTAAGATGTCTGCTAAAGATCTGCTAATCTGGAAAGCATCTGCTGTGTAAAAACATCTGATAAACGTCTTTCGAAAAAGCAGTTTTACATACATTCTAAACATCTTAAAGTTATCTTCTACATGTCTATATGACAACTAATAGGATACGTCCTAGAGATGCATTGCAGATGAGCAAACACTCTATAAAATGCATCTTGCAGATGTAAATGCAGACATCAAATAGATGAGATCTCCTTGTGCTATCTAATAATGTACTATAGTAATTCATCAAAGGTCTTCTTCACAAGGTTACTGTTACAATAAAACAAATTAGGTGTTTGCTGCGATAATTCAACACTGTTAACGTTTAACCCGTAAATGCATACCTCGGGTCTTTAGTGACCCGGGACGTCATTCACAACCCTCCTCCTCCTCATTCATTTTTTAACGTTAGACATCAACCTTCTTAGTATTCCTCAATCAATTCATTATAAACAAGATAACAAGAAAACAATAATAAAATTATAAAGGAATTCCTGTTTTCCTATGTATTTTTGTAAAAATGTGATAGGGTCACTAACGACCCAAGGTGTGTAAGAGTGTACGTATATTTATTTCTGCACAACAATAATTGAATCTTTGATGACTGAATAAGTGCAGTTCACCTTTATTCCACAAGGTGGCAATGTCTGACACACAATGATGGAGTGACGTTTCACTCACAGTCACCGCAGGCAGAAAACAAAAGAATAGGAAGAACCATCAGCAAAACTTGAAATGGCTCAGAGATTTACTGCAGATCAAGTACTGAACGCAGTCAAATATTACTGTCACTCGATGGTGGATCTGGTGAAGAAGCTGTCAGCGATCAAAATGTCGATTCTGAAGATGTTGAAAATGCTAGTTTTGAGAATATGTTTGAGATGGCGAATATGAGGCAGATGCAGAATGCACTGGGAAATGAACTCTGAGGAGGACAGTGATGATGGGATAAAACATCTCAAACTGAACCCTTCCAAGCTCCAAAAGGTCACAAAGTATGCTTTATTTTATTCTACTGTAATTGTTGCCCTAATATCAGGAGCGTTATATTATCGCGACAATCCGTGTTGGATGTAGATCCAACATGGATATATGTAATAATGATTGGCGAAACATTCATGCATTTAAGGGCTAATAATTATTTGTTTGGCTATCTTCTATCTTCCCCCCCCCCATAATTTAGACGTTTGGTTTGTGGTGATAAGATAATTTGCAATTATGCACCAAAAAAAAAAAAAAAAAAAAAAAAAAAAAGTATGTTTACTAAGTTATTGGCAATAGGACCATTTCTTTATTTTGTTGAAAGAATCTTTACAGCTAAGCACATGTGCATTCCTGAAACTTGGGATATCACTGACCTCTACATTTCTAGTCCGTGTGACTTTAATGCGTTACACTCCGTGGCACTTCATGCAGCACTGAAGTAATACTGCCTGTGGGGATTTACCTGCTTTCTGAGCGCCTCAAAGGCTGCACTGATGGTGTGCACACGCGTCCTCTCGCGTGCGTTCGCCAGTAGCCTCCGAGTCTGCTGAATGGCTTTGATCTCCGTGACGACGCCAGACGGCTCTCCAGCGCGTCTCCTAGGTGATTCCGAGCTCTCGCTCCTGCCGCTGGTCGCAGGCGCCTGGGAGACTGCGCGCTGAGACAACACAACGCGCTCCAGCGGAAAAACCTGCGAACTGCTCAAAGCCGAGTGTTTGTTATTGACAGTCTTCTCGGAGAGAAGTTTCGAGTCATGTACCTCTCCAGAAATCACGGTGTTAATCCGCATATCTACGGCTGTGTTTAAAATTTCGACGGTTTCCGAACCGTGCGTCTCTTTTTGACACCCGTCTCCAAGTGTCCCGGGCATTAGATGCGAGCTCTTATACAATTTGAAGTAAGGTAAATGATCCTCACTGACACGCTTAATTGGCTCTCGTGCTTTCCGTTTTAATTTCTTGTCTCCTGATACCGTGTTTAGGATCTTGCAATGACCGTTTAGATGTGGATTCTTCATTTCGGATGTCCAATAAAAAAATAAAAATAAAAAAAATAAATAAAAAAATGAATGTTGTTGACACAAATCACGCTGTAAGTGTCAGATCAGCGCTCGGTCAGTCAAGTCTTCCAGGACGAGCATGCCCGCTTCGCTTGTTTAAATCTCCATGTCAGTGTATTTTTGAGGTGACGCGCTTCTCCCGTGGTGTCCTGAGTCCTGTGAAGTCAGGCAGACATTGCCAGGACATTTTTGTGAATGTGCTCGACAGTTCATCTGTGTTTATTCAGCCTCAGTTAACACAGAAGCCCCTGTTGGTGAGATAAGTCAGCGCCGAGAGACCGCCCAAAATAAACCCTCAAGAGGACCTGACACATTACCAATGAAAGCAGTCTCTGATGATGATGATGATGATGATGATAATAATAATAATAATAATAATAATAATAATTTTACGACGTTGTCATGGGCTACTTAATATGAGCCCTTGTTAAAAAGTAGGCCGTACCGAATGAATAGAGGTTTCATAATTCATAAACAAGGAAGACTGCTACTACTTTTTATAATATTATACATTAATAACCTAACATAGGGGCACAACCTAACGCTTTTTGACTTTCTCAGTTTGTGTAAAAAAAAATAATTTCCCCACATTAATTTCACACACGTCTAGTACACTTATGTGGTTTTGTTTCATTAATACAGTGTATACTTTTTTTCTTGATTTACCTCGAAAGAATGGAAATGTGACAACATGCCCCATAGGTGGGGTACAGTAACATGTGAGGGGCAGATCGTAACATGACCAAACGACAGCTTAACATGTTACCTGATATAATCAAAAACTAAAATATTTTGTCAATAAAATACAATTATTAACTTTATAAAATAAAATAATGCCAGTTTTTAATCATTAAAAATACATGACAACAAACATGTCGTTAAACACAGCTATACAGCATAGCTCAAAACATAATAATAATTAATCATTTCTGAACACTGACTCTCATTCACCCCTTTCTCATGGTTTCTCGATAGAATTCATAAAAGTATAGAATATGTAGTTCTAATAGGGGCTCATTGTGACAACATGCCCCGTCTGCTCCACTGGGATTTAACCGAGGCTCGTGTCTTCTGCTGTCGGATCAGCATTAAAGAACTGTTAAATAACAGATATAAGATTACTTTAATTCTTATTTTAAATAAACACAAAAAAACTGAGATGAAAAATAAGCTTAAGTAAGAAATTTACTTTTGCTTTGGTTAAATAAATGTTCAGCGATATCTCCCAAAGATTTTAAAATTTAACACTAAGTTTCATCATCCTGGCATGTGTGGAAAGTGTGCGTTACACCTAACCCCGCGCTAGGTTGTGCCCCACGCTCCCCTATCCGGGAGCATGTTGTTTACACCTGGGTGTAAACATCTCCGAGGACCTGACCTGGACTGCTCACATTCAGACACAGGCGAAAAAAGCCAGGCAAAGACTGTACCACCTGCACCAGCTGAGGAAATTCAGGGTTTCACCAGCTATCCTGAAAACTTTCTATTTAGGGGCGATAGAAAGTGTATTAACTCGTGGTATGGGAACAGCACCAGTCATGACCGCAAAGCCCTGCAAAAAAGTCGATGCGCTTATCCGAGCGTATCTCAGGGTCAGCTCTCCCGTCTCTGCAGGACGTCTACACCAAACGCTGCAAAGGCAGAGCTACTAAGATCATCAAGGACTCTAATCACCCTGCAAACCCTCATTTCACGCTGCTGCCATCTGGTAAGCACTTCCGAAGCCTGATGGCCAAAACTGAGAGACTCAGGAGGAGCTTCTTCCCCCAGGCCATCAGACTCCTGAACCCAGTCACTTAACACCACGTGACCATCGATACACTGACATTGCACTGCACTTTCTGTTCTCGTTGTTACTGTGTAACAACCTGTTATAAACCTGTTTGCACATTATACTCTTTATACATTTGTTAACCACATATTTATAAGTTATTTATTTCACTTATTTTATTCCACTTCTTTATTTATTTATTTTCTTTTCTACTTGATTTATTTATAATTCTACAGATATAGATATATATATATATATATATATATATATATATATATATATATATATATATATATATATATATATATATAGTACTTTTTATCCTATTTCTATTATAATTTCCTCCTTGTGTTTTTAACTGTGAATTTGCACTGTCCATGGAGCGGACCTGTTTACATTTCACTGCCGGTTGTATATTCTGTATATAACTGTGTATGTGACAAATAAAACTCTTGAATCTTGAATCTTGAATCGTCACACCCCTAGTAGTAAGGCAAGTACAGAATATACACACACGCGACCAATGTTTTGTACATGCAAGCCAAAACACATTTAAATATGCCTCAACATAATTTCTTATATTAATAATTAGTCCATGGCCTGATATTTAGTGGCTCTTTTTATGTTTTATCACAGGGTTTGAAAGGCGCTCCTACGGAGACATTGTACTTTGGAACCGTCAAGGCTGAGCCAAACTTTAATGCCCAAAAAGATGCTGCAGTAGATAAGATCTCAGTAGATTTGCACAGTTTAAAACTATATAACTATATAAACTGTAAATGCAAACCACTCTCAAATGTTTGTCTTAATATTTATTTAAATGTATTTTCCACTAGTTAGGTTAAACAAGGTTATTGTTTACTGTAACCCCCAAAGTCGTTATTAATAAACCAATCAAGTGGTCCTAATTAAACATCACATAAAATGTCATACGTCATTAATAAATCCAAGACTGTACACACACTTTTTTTTTAAAGGTGGTTGCACACAGAAATCCTATTTATTTTTAGTTCATCATGCTGCTATTATTATTATTATTATTATTATTATTATTATTATTATTATTATTGCATAGTTAGAGCTCCTTGAATTTATTTCTTGAAAGTTATTCAGAGCTTATTAGAATCATGTAGATTGTACTTGCATAGATTTACTACACTCAAAAATAATGTGCTTAATAAACTCAGATATATTAAGGAAAACATTAAAATAAGAATAGTCTGTTTTGATTTTGTGGTGTCAATCAATTTTCTTTATTTTTTCTTTATTTATGCATATTTATTTATTTTGAATGTAGGCCACATTTACGACATGAGGGTAAGAATCATTTACTCAAACGTGAAGCTCAAGCGTGCTGCGTAACACGAGAATTAACCTCATTGGTTCTTGCTGAAGCTCAAACGTGCTGCGTAACACGAGAATGAACCTCATTGGTTCTTGCTGAAGCTCAAGCGTGCTGCGTAACACGAGAATGAACCTCATTGGTTCTTGCTGAAGCTCAAACGTGCTGCGTAACACGAGAATGAACCTCATTGGTTCTTGCTGAAGCTCAAACGTGCTGCATAACACGAGAATAAACCTCACTGGTTCTTGCTGAAGCTCAAACGTGCTGCGTAACACGAGAATGAACCTCAATGGTTCTTGAGGAAGCTCAAACGTGCTGCGTAACACGAGAATGAACCTCACTGGTTCTTGCTGAAGCTCAAACGTGCTGCGTAACACGAGAATGAACCTCATTGGTTCTCACTGAAGCTCAAACGTGCTGCGTAACACGAGAATGAACCTCATTGGTTCTTGCTGAAGCTCAAACGTGCTGCGTAACACTAGAATGAACCTCATTGGTTCTTGAGGAAGCTCAAGCGTGCTGCGTAACACGAGAATGAACCTCATTGGTTCTTGCTGAAGCTCAAGCGTGCTGCGTAACACACTAGAATGAACCTCATTGGTTCTTGAGGAAGCTCAAACGTGCTGCGTAACACGAGAATGAACCTCATTGGTTCTTGCTGAAGCTCAAACGTGCTGCGTAACACGAGAATGAACCTCATTGGTTCTTGAGGAAGCTCAAGCGTGCTGCGTAACACGAGAATGAACCTCATTGGTTCTTGCTGAAGCTCAAACGTGCTACGTAACACGAGAATGAACCTCATTGGTTCTTGCTGAAGCTCAAACGTGCTTACTAACACTAGAATGAACCTCATTGGTTCTTGCAGAAGCTCAAACGTGCTGCGTAACACGAGAATGAACCTCATTGGTTCTTGCTGAAGCTCAAACGTGCTGTGTAACACGAGAATGAACCTCGCTGGTTCTTGCTGAAGCTCAAATGTGCTGCGCAACACGAGAATGAACCTCATTGGTTCTTGAGGAAGCTCAAACGTGCTGCGTAACACGAGAATGAACCTCATTGGTTCTTGCTGAAGCTCAAACGTGCTGCGTAACACTAGAATGAACCTCATTGGTTCTTGAGGAAGCTCAAACGTGCTGCGCAACACGAGAATGAACCTCATTGGTTCTTGAGGAAGCTCAAAGCGTGCTGCGTAACACGAGAATGAACCTCATTGGTTCTTGCTGAAGCTCAAACGTGCTGCGTAACACGAGAATGAACCTCGCTGGTTCTTGCTGAAGCTCAAATGTGCTGCGCAACACGAGAATGAACCTCATTGGTTCTCACTGAAGCTCAAACGTGCTGCGTAACACGAGAATGAACCTCATTGGTTCTTGAGGAAGCTCAAACGTGCTGCGTAACACGAGAATGAACCTCATTGGTTCTTGCTGAAGCTCAAACGTGCTGCGTAACATGAGAATGAACCTCATTGGTTCTTGAGGAAGCTCAAACGTGCTGCGTAACACGAGAATGAACCTCACTGGTTCTTGCTGAAGCTCAAACGTCCTGCGTAACACGAGAATGAACCTCATTGGTTCTTGAGGAAGCTCAAACGTGCTGCGTAACACGAGAATGAACCTCATTGGTTCTTGCTGAAGCTCAAAC
This sequence comes from Paracanthobrama guichenoti, assembly GCA_018749465.1. Classification (NCBI taxonomy): domain Eukaryota; kingdom Metazoa; phylum Chordata; class Actinopteri; order Cypriniformes; family Gobionidae; genus Paracanthobrama; species Paracanthobrama guichenoti. The sequence goes on from CM031956.1 coordinate 22,085,673, forward strand.
GTGCTGCGTAACACGAGAATGAACCTCATTGGTTCTTGAAGAAGCTCAAACGTGCTGCGTAACACGAGAATGAACCTCACTGGTTCTTGCTGAAGCTCAAACGTGCTGTGTAACACGAGAATGAACCTCATTGGTTCTTGAGGAAGCTCAAACGTGCTGCGTAACACGAGAATGAACCTCACTGGTTCTTGCTGAAGCTCAAACGTGCTGCGTAACACGAGAATGAACCTCATTGGTTCTTGCTGAAGCTCAAACGTGCTTACTAACACTAGAATGAACCTCATTGGTTCTTGCAGAAGCTCAAACGTGCTGCGTAACATGAGAATGAACCTTATTGGTTCTTGCTGAAGCTCAAACGTGCTGCGTAACACGAGAATGAACCTCATTGGTTCTTGAGGAAGCTCAAGCGTGCTGCGTAACACGAGAATGAACCTCACTGGTTCTTGCTGAAGCTCAAACGTGCTGCGTAACACGAGAATGAACCTCATTGGTTCTTGAGGAAGCTCAAGCGTGCTGCATAACACGAGAATGAACCTCACTGGTTCTTGCTGAAGCTCAAACGTGCTGCGTAACACGAGAATGAACCTCACTGGTTCTTGCAGAAGCTCAAACGTGCTGCGTAACACGAGAATGAACCTCACTGGTTCTTGCTGAAGCTCAAACGTGCTGTGTAACACGAGAATGAACCTCATTGGTTCTTGAGGAAGCTCAAACGTGCTGCGTAACACGAGAATGAACCTCACTGGTTCTTGCTGAAGCTCAAGCGTGCTGCGTAACACGAGAATGAACCTCATTGGTTCTTGCTGAAGCTCAAAGCGTGCTTACTAACACTAGAATGAACCTCATTGGTTCTTGCAGAAGCTCAAACGTGCTGCGTAACATGAGAATGAACCTTATTGGTTCTTGCTGAAGCTCAAACGTGCTGCGTAACACGAGAATGAACCTCATTGGTTCTTGAGGAAGCTCAAACGTGCTGCGTAACACGAGAATGAACCTCACTGGTTCTTGCTGAAGCTCAAACGTGCTGCGTAACACGAGAATGAACCTCATTGGTTCTTGAGGAAGCTCAAACGTGCTGCATAACACGAGAATGAACCTCACTGGTTCTTGCTGAAGCTCAAACGTGCTGCGTAACACGAGAATGAACCTCACTGGTTCTTGCAGAAGCTCAAACGTGCTGCGTAACACGAGAATGAACCTCATTGGTTCTTGCTGAAGCTCAAACGTGCTGCGTAACACGAGAATTAACCTCATTGGTTCTTGCTGAAGCTCAAACGTGCTTACTAACACTAGAATGAACCTCATTGGTTCTTGCAGAAGCTCAAGCGTGCTGCGTAACATGAGAATGAACCTTATTGGTTCTTGCTGAAGCTCAAGCGTGCTGCGTAACACGAGAATGAACCTCATTGGTTCTTGCTGAAGCTCAAACGTGCTGCGTAACACGAGAATGAACCTCATTGGTTCTTGCTGAAGCTCAAGCGTGCTGCGTAACATGAGAATGAACCTCATTGGTTCTTGCTGAAGCTCAAACGTGCTGCGTAACATGAGAATGAACCTCATTGGTTCTTGAGGAAGCTCAAACGTGCTTACTAACACTAGAATGAACCTCATTGGTTCTTGCAGAAGCTCAAACGTGCTGCGTAACATGAGAATGAACCTTATTGGTTCTTGCTGAAGCTCAAACGTGCTGCGTAACACGAGAATGAACCTCATTGGTTCTTGCTGAAGCTCAAACGTGCTGCGTAACACGAGAATGAACCTCATTGGTTCTTGCTGAAGCTCAAACGTGCTGCGTAACATGAGAATGAACCTCACTGGTTCTTGCAGAAGCTCAAACGTGCTGCGTAACACGAGAATGAACCTCATTGGTTCTTGCTGAAGCTCAAACGTGCTGCGTAACATGAGAATAAACCTCATTGGTTCTTGCAGAAGCTCAAGCGTGCTGCGTAACACGAGAATGAACCTCATTGGTTTGTCCATGATGCACATATCTTGAAGGAGAGTACTCTATAGCATGATATTATGCTGACCGGATGGCATAGGAGACCTGTCCACCTCTACCTGGCAGAATGAACCTCATTGGTTTCTCTCCGTTTACCACAAATGATGTGCAAGTTGATTAATGTTTATATATGAATAAAAGTCTAAATTAAATCTGTTCATCATATAAAGTGATCATGTCTCTTCAGAAAAGTTGGACTAAACCGATCAATTCATAAGGATTAGTTTTACGATCTCTTTATGAACTTTCTGAACCGTCAGAGTGGTAGTTGCATAACTGTCAAAGATGAACGAAAAAGGTTTCTTACAGGTTTGGAACGATATCAGGGTGAGTAATTAATGACAGAATCCCTTCAACAATCCCTTTAAGATTGCCCCACTTTTCTTTTTTGTTTTGCTTGAGAAAATGGTACTCAAACAAATCAATTCATCTTAATTAGATTTTTAACAAAGCCAATGCAAATTGCACTGTGATCAGTTCAAAAAGTTTGATCTGGATTAGAATAATCTGGATTTGGAAATCCCATGTTTTGCTATCCAGGATCACGTAATCCATTTTACTTTTGTGTCAGTTTATCAAAGCACAACTGGATTGAATCACTCTGATCCAGATACTTACTTTTTCAGACTACCAAATACCAGTTCTCTGAATGAGACTAAATATCACAACGTAGCTACAGGTAGATCATTTAGTCACTTTAAGTGTTTTTATTTGAATAGGCGCAAAACAGCACAATAAAGTATACAAATATCCCCCAGTCAGACCCTCAACAAATAAATAAAACAAACAAATGTACATTACTCACAAGTACAGTGCATGTTTCACATTAAAATGCATCAACACATTTTAAATCATAAAAGGGTAATGTGCAATAGTTAACAAAATCAAGAATATTCCGAATTCTTCATTTGTGGAGAGACCAGCTAAAAGCAGATTTCATGCGTGGCTTTGGTTTGCAGTAGTTTGGTATGAGTGACTTGTTCCTCTGCCTGACAAATCTGTACCTCCACGATTTCAGTTTCTCATTTAAAAAGTGGCTTATAGGCATCATCATCCTTGTTTTGCAATGATTTTGTTTTCAAGCCTTTTTTCTGAGCTCCTGTAGAAAAAAACTATTGATACCAGTGAGTATCCACCTTCTTGCTCAAAAACATGGCTGAGATCCAGAATAAATGTTTCCTGTACATTAGGAGGAACTGACTCACTTTTCCTCTACTCTCTCGGGCTCACCGTCCCAAACAACACCAACAACACCTCCAATAATGTCAAGAACAACATCTGAGTAATCACCTCTCCTAAAGGGCTTGTTGCCTGTTTGGGTGTTGTTGTTTTTTTGCTTCAGTATGGCCCTAAATTAAATCTTAAATTCACTTGCTCCATCGTTCTCTTCTGTCCAGACCCCATTGCATTCACATTTTGGGTGATTTCAAATTTCCTTTTGTTAGTCACGTCTACTATTGAAGCATAATGGGATCTAACACCCCCCAGGCTCCAGCAGTGAGTTTCTGCAACAGTGAAATTAGGTAGTTTTGAGTCCATGCTTCCACCTTTTTGATGTAGTGAATCTGGAAGATTATAGGCCTCGAGCATGATTGATTTAACTGAACAGAAGCCAAAAGCACATCAGCTAATGTGTTTGTTTAAAAAGACCAATTGTTGCACAGACATATTATTTAGCCTTTCTCAGAGGACATACAGAGAGGCACTGACATAGCGAATATTGTCCATAGCCACTGCCATTTTGGTAGGAGGTTCATTCCTACGGTTTGGTGGATTTTATATCCCCATGAAACAATTCTGCATATTTCACATAAAATGTTCATCAACTTTAATGCAACATGGCTTTTCATGTATAGATGTACCAAATTAGCAATTTTGAGTATTAGTATATACATTTACTTATTCTCACAAAAAAATACATTGTCATGCCTATTTTTTATTTATTTATTTTTTTTATGTGTAAAATCATTAAATTAGTTTGTGTCCCTCAAACTCTTGCCCTTTAAAATCTTAAGTGCATGCCCTAAATCACATGACTTGGCAGAAGTGACATCATTTCCTTGGAGGGAAAGCAACTTCAACAACAAATTAAGAATAAGTCATAAACTTTTCTCTGGTTTCCTAATTTTTTGAAGATTTATCTAATAGCGTAAAACATAAGTCCACCCTGTTGTGTCAATTTATACAGGACATGAAAATGTTTGTATATATATATATATACATCAGATCTTCAGCGGATGGAGACGCTGATCGCTTTTTGGGGATCTTCTTCACAAATCAATCGTTAGGCCTCAAAACACTTATTATATACACTGACCTAAAGGATTATTAGGAACACCATACTAATACTGTGTTTGACCCCCTTTCACCTTCAGAACTGCCTTAATTCTACGTGGCATTGATTCAACAAGGTGCTGAAAGCATTCTTTAGAACTGTTGGCCCATATTGATAGGATAGCATCTTGCAGTTGATGGAGATTTGTGGGATGCACATCCAGGGCACGAAGCTCCCGTTCCACCACATCCCAAAGATGCTCTATTGGGTTGAGATCTGGTGACTGTGGGGGCCATTTTAGTACAGTGAACTCATTGTCATGTTCAAGAAACCAATTTGAAATGATTCAAGCTTTGTGACATGGTGCATTATCCTGCTGGAAGTAGCCATCAGAGAATGGGTACATGGTGGTCATAAAGGGATGGACATGGTCAGAAACAATGCTCAGGTAGGCCGTGGCATTTAAACGATGCCCAATTGGGACTAAGGGGCCTAATGTGTGCCAAGAAAACATCCCCCACACCATTACACCACCACCAGCAGCCTGCACAGTGGTAACAAGGCATGATGGATCCAAGTTCTCATTCTGTTTACGTCAAATTCTGACTCTACCATCTGAATGTCTCAACAGAAATCGAGACTCATCAGACCAGGCAACATTTTTCCAGTCTTCAACTGTCCAATTTTGGTGAGCTTGTGCAAATTGTAGCCTCTTTTTCCTATTTGTAGTGGAGATGAGTGGTACCCGGTGGGGTCTTCTGCTGTTGTAGCCCATCCGCCTCAAGGTTGTGCGTGTTGTGGCTTCACAAATGCTTTGCTGCATACCTTGGTTGTAACGAGTGGTTATTTCAGTCAAAGTTGCTCTTCTATCAGCTTGAATCAGTCGGCCCATTCTCCTCTGACCTCTAGCATCAACAAGGCATTTTCGCCCACAGGACTGCCGCATACTGGATGTTTTTCCCTTTTCACCCCATTCTTTGTAAACCCTAGAAATGGTTGTGCGCGAAAATCCCAGTAACTGAGCAGATTGTGAAATACTCAGACCGGCCCGTCTGGCACCAACAACCATGCCACGCTTAAAATTGCTTAAATCACCTTTCTTTCCCATTCTGACATTCAGTTTGGAGTTCAGGAGATCGTCTTGACCAGGACCACACCCCTAAAAGCATTGAAGCAACTGCCATGTGATTGGTTGATTAGATAATTGCATTGATGAGAAATTGAACAGGTGTTCTTAATAATCCTTTAGGTGAGTGTGTGTGTATATATATATATATATATACACACACAGGTGCTGGTCATATAATTACAATATCATCAAAAAGTTGATTTATTTCACTAATTCCATTCAAAAAGTGAAACTTGTATATTATATTCATTCATTACACACATACTGAATTTGGGATTTTCCTTAGTTGTCAGTTATAATCATCAAAATTAAAAGAAACATTTGAAATATATCAGTCTGTGTGTAATGAATGAATATAATATACAAGTTTCACTTTTGAATGGAATTAGTGAAATAAATCAACTTTTGATGATTTGTAATGATATGTGTAATATATATATATATATATATATATATATATATATATATATATATATATATATATATATATATATATATATATATATATATATATATATATATTAAATATAGCTAGCTCTGTCCGAGCTAATAATGGGCTTCATACACTTTAAAAGTCCACCCTGTTTCAAAATGCATTGTAAAAGTGTCATGTAACAGGGTGGACAGAGAATGTGAAATGTGAAATATTTTGTCAGAATGAATAGGTCATCATACTAGCCTGAGCTTGACCAAGGTTTTTCATGATAGACATTTTCTCCCTCTGACAAGACAAAAAAAAGTTGCATTTTAAAGCCGCAGAACCCGAAGAAGTCACAGTCTGTTTGTAGAACAACAATGCCCCATTGCTCTGCGCTACTACGCATCTGGGACTTTCTACCAAGCTTTTGGAGACCATATGAGTGGACAAATCAACTGTGTGTGATGTGGTGTAAGCTGTGTCAATCACACTGGCCAGCCTGGTCAATCCGTTTGTCTCATTTCCAAAGGATGACCATATTGCCAAGAACAAACTGTGGTGAGGTGGGCGAGTGAGAGACGTGGGAGGAGCGAGCGAGACCAGTGCGTGATTGAGAATGAGCGTCACCTGCGAGGCACACCGGTCTCGGCTCATTCTCAATCACGCACCGGTCTCGCTCGCTCCTCCCACGTCTCTCGCTCGCCCACCTCGCCACACAAGCATACTTTTTTTTTTCTTTTAGAAAACATGCCCAATACTATTGGGGTTATCGACTGCACTCATGTGCATATACAAACACCTCATGAGAGAGAGTGGGAGTGTCTACTGGTAGGGGAGGCACAGAATCAACATCCAACTTGTGGGTTACGCTGACTTCATCACAATCTGCATCATGAAGTGGCCTGTGTCTGTCCATCATGCACATATCTTGAAGGAGAGTACTCTATAGCATGATATTATGCTGACCGGATGGCATAGGAGACCTGTCCACTTCTACCTGGCAGAAAACATCCCTAAGCAGGCACGCTCAAACACTGCTCATTGCAAAACAAGATGTGCAATTGAGTTCTAAAAAGGTGCTTTGCTACTTGCAAGTGAAACCAGGAAGAGCATGCAACATAATACTGGCCTGTATTGTCCTTCACAACATCACTGTGTGTGATGTGATGACGGTTATGATGCACCTAAGCTTGTTGAACACCCAGCCTAACCTCCATCAGAATGAGGGAATGACTGGACATGCAATAAGGGATGCAATTGTTAAAAACAACCTTTAAATGGTTAATCTCTGATGATTGAATATACAGGGAAAATAACTTGATGATGATAAATGAAACCGAACCGGAAAACCGCAATACACCACCCACGGTACATACCGCGGTACTCTCACAAACACCTCCCACACCCTGTTACCCCGGCCCAGCCATGGCCCATTGCTGACCTCACTTTACCTTATGTCGCAAAACTAAATTCTTCCTTGGCATTAAATAGTAATTGTGTAACGCTGCACGTATTCGTCCCACAAATTTCCGGATACAGCGCTGAAGCCTAACCACCATTAACCACCAATATTCATGATAAGCTCTGCATTTTGTTACTTTGATAAGAAACAATGTCATCTTTCAAATTCTGTCCGTTTTATCATGAAATTCAAACAAAAAAATGCAGTTTGACGCTCTTTAATGAGGCGTGACAGATCACTGTATATAGGCGCCTCAGTTCAATCATCTCTCCCTCTTTAGTTACAGAACAAACATGAATGAACAGGTATGTTGAAAGATAACGTTTTAGCCGGTTTAAACCATTGGCTGTGTCTGAAACCTAAAAAGTCTTCAGAGCTGTATAAGGAGGTGGGAATTAAGATATCAAGCCTTTTCTGAATCAAGTCTGTGTAACATGCTATCCTATCCAATTAAGATGCCTTCGTGTGGTCATTTTCTTAAGGGCGGTGACATCTGTCAGCTCACTGGATGTCCTCCAGTAAAACGTACTGTACCAGTGAGGGCTTTAACATTTCAGTCACTCCAAACAAGCAGAAGGTAGCATCTTGAGCACATGCTAACTTATCAAATACTCATAACCTCCTGCTTGTTAAGTTTGACATCATGTGTCACGTCCAAACTCTCTATCAGAAGCCAACAGAAATCAACGAGCAGTGCTAATATGCACTCACTATGTGATGTAATACTACCTAGAAATCATATCCATACTGAAATCCCAGATGCTCAGACAGTGATTCATCTTTTATAAATCGTATTTGGGTCCAGGACGCCGTGAGCCTGGAGAATGTGTAATGTGCACCGCAAGTTTTTAAATGCTTAGCTTAAATGTGCAATATGTAGTAAAAATAAGTAGTGCTCATAAAAACGGCTGTTGAGATGGTACTCTCAAGTAAATCAGGTAGAGGCTAATGCTGCCTTCATGTGCTATCGGAAATGTCCTATTTCCCGTGATTACGACCTCATTGCATTCAAATTTTGAGTGCTAGTTCATGTCCTATTTTTTAACTGGGAAACTAGTATTTACGATAGCACGTGAAGGCAGCATTAGACCCAGAAACAGCATTTCTTAAGTCACGACTTATCAAGTGGATAAAGTGGTTCTGTTGCTCCTAAACAGCTGACACCAGTGAGATGAGGTAAGCCACCTTGGCATATGATCAGTGTAGAGCTCAGCTGCTCATAATTTAATGCTTGGCAGCCTGGGTCATACCTGGGTCACTTCTACGTCACTCTGAGGCTAGCAACTGGGATAAGGCAAAATCAATGGGGAAAGACTATTCATATTCACTGAAACAATGAGGGCAAATTCCAAACTGCGTTTTTGCCCCTTTGAAGGGCACTTTGGGAAGGGGACGCAATTTGTAGGAGCGTTCCAAACGAAAGTGAACAACTGAATCCCTTCACAAAGGGCCCTTCCACAGGTCCGTTAGCAGGGGAACATGCAATGGTCACTTCAAGGAAGTAATTTAATCATTTATGGTCATGTTCTGCCCTTCGGAGTGAGTGCCATAGGGATGCTCACTTCCGATTGGAATTTGTCCTGACAATCTGAAGTGGTGAGGGTTGCTGGATCTGTTGGATGTGTTGCTCAGGTGTGCCAACTACTTGACTGACTGAGAATGAAGCTAAACAAGCTCAGTTCATAGTGGCTCAGATGTGCTGTTACTCTGGTGGTTGGCACTCCATGGATTGAACAAAGACCTGTTAATGTAAGTCTTGAACTAAGATCTGAGCAGACTGGGAAAGTAGCAAGTCGCCATTTAATGGATGCTCTTATCCAAAGTGTCAGGGTTCTGTCACTCTAGTTGGTCTTTCTGACATTCATGCTCCATGTTTTGTCTTTCATTGTGAGCACATGGACCAAGTGCTCACCGTGCGCTCGTGTCTCGCGTGCTTCGTCTTGTTTTGTGTAGCATGCAGTTTGTGTTTTTCATCTGCCAAGTGCTATCATGTTATCATGTGGGAGCTCTCATTAGTCGCATGTTCTTGTCTTTTGTCAAGTCAAGGCACCTTCATTTATAAAGCGGGGCCAGTTCTCCTCTGGCCAACAAACGAACATGGTGTGATTATGACTGCATTACAGGTCAGAAATGGGGAAAAATAACTCATTGGCAGGTCCTGCTCACTGAATGAACTGCATACAAATGCCCTGGATATACATCTGCTTACAAACTGCAGCAATACAGCTCTGAAAGCCCTGAAAGATATGTGAAATGTGACAAGCCAGTTACTTAAAATATGAATATTTATTATTATTAGTGGTGGTTGCCAAAGGCAAAGCATCACTATCATTATTCATCATACTTATTCTTCTAGACAGAACCTTTACACAAACTTCAGCAAACAGCCAATCACCTTCAACACTTCCTAGCCACGCCCTAGAAACCATTGCAGAGCACCCTAGCAACCTAAACCCAAAGAGGGATATCTTCGATTCTGAATATCATGGAGGCATTGTGGGTTGGTTTATATCATTCACAAGCAGCCTTTGGAGTATCATCATTGGCAGCTGCCAAGCCACTCCCTAGCAACAAAACAGAATACCCTAGCAACCATTCAACAAGACCTATATCTCAGTATCGGAACATCGTAGAGACACGTGGGTTGGCTCTTTTGCAAACAGGACTTCCAACATGCTACACATGCTAGCAGTGAATAGCTACATGCTAATAGCGATTAGCTTAGGGTTAAAACAAAGTCAAAATGTGTTAGTATCATGTTAGCATTTTGTTAAAAATATGTTCGTGTTACCATAATGTTAACAACATGCTAATTGTGTTAGCATCTTGCTAAAAACATGCTTGCAACATGATAATTGTGTCAGCATTATGTTAGCAAAATATTAATCGTGTTAACATCATGCTACCAACTTGCTAATTGTATTAGCATCATGTTAACAAAATGCTAATCGTGTTTGCATTTTGTTAAAAACATACATGCAAAATGCTAATCGTGTTAACATCATGTTACCAACGTGATAATTGTGTTTGCATCTTGTTAAAACATACTAGCAACATGGTAATTATGTTAACATCATGCTAGCAAAATGCTAATTGTGTTAACATCATGCTAGCAAGATGCATATTGTGTTAGTATCTTGTTATAAACAATGCCAGCAACATAATAATCATGTTAGCATTATGCTAGCAATATGGTAATCATGTTAGCAGCATGCTACCAACATGCTAATTTTGTTAAAAACATGCTTGCAGTGTAGTTGCGCATGGCAAGCACCACTCACATTTTCTTCATCTACTTATTATTACTATTATTAATATTAATAAAAGTACAGTGAGGCCAGTGTTTTTCTTCAGAGAGAACACACATGCTTAAACATTGCTTGACTTTATTACCCCCTCCAAAACATAAGGGCGCCCGTTTGTTCCTGGGCAATGTGCCAGTCATCCAGCGACCTGCTGTTCCTCTGATATTACATTCCTCTGGCACTGACTGTGCCCTGCCTGACGCCAGCGCTCCACAAGAACTCACAAGTAAATATTTCCAGCTGTCAGTGCTGTTATGCTCTCTAGTGAGGTCATTCATTGTATTCTCACACATTCACAATGTTTGAAAAGGGTTCAGTCTGTTTATTGCATTCAAATGTACATTGCATCAACTTTAGATTGTCACGCGTTCATGCTTGTGCTGGCGAGATGAAGTCAAAGCAATGAATCATAGTCGGGGTCAGCTATTTTCCAATAAGACTGTAGGTTAATGCAGTTTTGGTGCAAATGATTTATTCACTGCTGTAAAATCTCAACACATCCCACATTCAAATATATTTGAGATAAATGCAACAATAAAAATAATCATATTGGGAAATGTACTTCAATATAGAATGAATAAAAGTATTCCCTGTTTGAAATCACTATCATACACAATCATCATTCTTCTGAGGTGACAGTAGAGTCTGTAAGTCCATTTGTATAAATATGAAGGAGTTACAGGTCAAAACCTAATTTTTGGTAGGTTGTACTTGGCACTTCAGTTTCACCCAGACACAAGATCTTATAAACATTCACATAGCAGTTACAGACATTTAAGTAAAAGCTATTACAACACCCTTATTCTTCCCTATACATGTATACGAAAATACTTAAACTATTATAATAATTTACTTGTGTTTAGGTTAAGTCTTGCTGATGTCAGGCGAATCATTCAGTGCACCTTATAGCACTATTATGACATCTAGTGGTAAAGATTAATAGTTCATGCCACTTCCCCAACCCACTATGAATTTTAATTAAAAGCAAAATATTAATTCAGAAAGAGCCTGATAAAGACTATGCCAGAATTAAACAGCCGCATACGTTTGGTGTTAACTTTTTACAGATGTTGTTGTTGTTGTTAATAGCAAGAGGAAATCGACTGCATCCTAAATCAAAACTACCGTTTTAAATGTCAAATGTGCATTTCTGTGTGATTGCTGTGGACATGTGATTTTATGTTCCCTTGTATAAGTGTATGACGGATCGTCTTTTAAGCATTATACATTTCAAAATTCTCTTGGCATGAATGTTTGTTAGTGGGCAGCTGGGAGCCATGTGTCTATCGTAAAAAGGCAACTGCGAACAGTTTTGTAATAGGGAAGAATATAGACACTAGAATCAGGTGTTTGTGGCAGACCGCAGACGTTCACCATGAGCCACATCACTGAGCTGCTCTTGTCTCACTTCCTTTGAAAGTGTGTTGCAGACTGCAACTCCCACTCTGAACCCAATGCAGACAGTCAATGCATCTTCTCTCCAAGACCTGTTTTAGATAATAATGTAGTGTGTGCTGAAATGCTGGAGAAAGTCACAGGGACGACACTTTTACAGTGTGAAAATCAGAGCGAGTTCAACAGTTCCAGACACATCAGGCAGGCCTTGAGCACTTTGTGTTTTCTTCCAGTGCAGACGTCACACTCCACATGTCCAGCTCCAGCATAACAGGAAGCAGGAAAAACAGCTTGGACTTTTGTCTTCTTGACTTTCTCCAGCATTTCAGCACACACTACATTATGATCTAAAACAGGTCTTGGAGAGAAGATGCATTGACTGTCTGCATTGGGTTCAGCTGCAAACGCTAAAAAAAAAAAACTAGGTTAACACTGGGTTGTCACGTCTGACCCAGCACCTGGGTAATGCAAAAAACTACCCAAACACCTGGTTGTCACATCTGACCCAGGATCTGGGTTACACAAACACTACCCAAACACTGGGTTGTCATGTCTGACCCAGGACCTGGGTAATGCAAAAAACTACCCAAACACTGGGTTGTTATGTCTGACCCAGGATCTGGGTTACACAAAAACTACCAAAACACTGGGTTGTCACATCTGACCCAGGACCTGGGTTACACAAAAACTGGGTTGTCACGTCTGACCCAGGATCTGGGTTACACAAAAACTACGACTGACCCAGGTTCTGGGTTACACAAAAACTGCCCAAACACTGGGTTGTCACGTCTGACCCAGGATCTGGGTTACACAAATACTACCCAAACACTGGGTTGTTACGTCTGACCCAGGATCTGGGTTACACAAACACTACCCAAACACTGGGTTGTTACGTCTGACCCAGGATCTGGGTTACACAAAAACTACCAAAACACTGGGTTGTCACATCTGACCCAGGACCTGGGTTACACAAAAACTGGGTTGTCACGTCTGACCCAGGATCTGGGTTACACAAACACTACCCAAACACTGGGTTGTTACGTCTGACCCAGGACCTGGGTAACGCAAAAAACTACCCAAACACTGGGTTGTCACGTCTGACCCAGGACCTGGGTTACACAAAAACGACGTCTGACCCAGGATCTGGGTTACACAAAAACTACCCAAACACTGGGTTGTTACGTCTGACCCAGGATCTGGGTTACACAAAAACTACCAAAACACTGGGTTGTCACATCTGACCCAGGACCTGGGTTACACAAATACTGGGTTGTCACATCTGACCCAGGATCTGGGTTACACAAAAACTAGGTTGTCACATCTGACCCAGGACCTGGGTTACACAAAAACTACCCAAACACTGGGTTGTTACGTCTGACCCAGGATCTGGGTTACACAAAAACTACCAAAACACTGGGTTGTCACATCTGACCCAGGACCTGAGTTACACAAATACTGGGTTGTCACATCTGACCCAGGATCTGGGTTACACAAAAACTAGGTTGTCACATCTGACCCAGGACCTGGGTAACGCAAAAAACTACCCAAACACTGGGTTGTCACATCTGACCCAGGATCTGGGTTACACAAAAACTACGTCTGACCCAGGATCTGGGTTACACAAAAACTACCCAAACACTGGGTTGTCTCACGTCTGACCCAGGATCTGGGTTACACAAACACTACCCAAACACTGGGTTGTCTCACGTCTGACCCAGGATCTGGGTTACACAAACACTACCCAAACACTGGGTTGTTATGTCTGACCCAGGATCTGGGTTACACAAAAACTACCAAAACACTGGGTTACACAAAAACTGGGTTGTCACGTCTGACCCAGGATCTGGGTAACGCAAAAAACTACCCAAACACTGGGTTGTCACGTCTGACCCAGGACCTGGGTTACACAAAAACTACCAAAACACTGGGTTGTCACATCTGACCCAGGACCTGGGTTACACAAAAACTGGGTTGTCACGTCTGACCCAGGATCTGGGTTACACAAAAACTACGACTGACCCAGGATCTGGGTTACACAAAAACTGCCCAAACACTGGGTTGTCACGTCTGACCCAGGATCTGGGTTACACAAATACTACCCAAACACTGGGTTGTTACGTCTGACCCAGGATCTGGGTTACACAAAAACTACCAAAACACTGGGTTGTCACATCTGACCCAGGACCTGGGTTACACAAAAACTGGGTTGTCACGTCTGACCCAGGATCTGGGTTACACAAACACTACCCAAACACTGGGTTGTTACGTCTGACCCAGGACCTGGGTAACGCAAAAAACTACCCAAACACTGGGTTGTCACGTCTGACCCAGGACCTGGGTTACTCAAACACTACCCAAACACTGGGTTGTCTCACGTCTGACCCAGGATCTGGGTTACACAAACACTACCCAAACACTGGGTTGTCTCACGTCTGACCCAGGATCTGGGTTACACAAACACTACCCAAACACTGGGTTGTCTCACGTCTGACCCAGGATCTGGGTTACACAAAAACTACCAAAACACTGGGTTGTCACGTCTGACCCAGGACCTGGGTTACACAAAAACTACGTCTGACCCAGGACCTGGGTTACACAAAAACTACATCTGACCCAGGATCTGGGTTACACAAAAACTACCCAAACACTGGGTTGTCTCACGTCTGACCCAGGATCTGGGTTACACAAACACTACCCAAACACTGAAAAAAATAACCCAATATTTTCTAGCATTCTGATACTGCTGGTTGCAGGACAGCTCTCACAGTAACTGTGAATGGGAACGGCCACCGGATCCCTCAGGAGATCCGGACATGCTAGACAGCTGAACTCAACAGCTCAACAAGGGTTCAGTTTCTTTAAACACAGATAAATACATGCAGAACAGCTCAACTAAGGGTTTGTCCTTCTCTGAGCCAGAGTTTCCTCGTTCTGTTCGACTAGAAACTGAAACTAGTTTCTAACCGTGGCAATAAAATGTTAGTTAGCTGATACATGGCACTTGAACTTATAGTATCTTTTATGTTTAGTGCTAAAGACTTGAGAAATGAGTTCAGTGGCCCAGTGTGGCACATCCGTCCATCCTTTCCCCAAAGCACTTGTCCTCTAGAAGGCCTGGAGTCTGTCCCAGTGTCTCGGACCACAGGTGGGGGAAACACCCTGGACAGATGGACGTTTTACAAACACATGCACATCTATCTGGTTGTGGATTGTGGAGGAACCCAGAGCAGCACTGGGAGAACATGTGTATAATTATCTTTACATTAAATGTTTGATAATGGGGATTTGTGGACACAGCAATTCAAACAAACACTACTATATTTATGTTGTGAAGAAGTGATGTTTTTGAAGTCTCTTCTGCTCACCAAAGCTGCATTTATTTGATCAAAATACAGTAAAAACAGTAATGTCAAATATTATTACAATTTACAGTTTTCTATTTTAATACATTTCAGAATGTAACTCAGTCCTATGATCATTTTCAGCATCATTACTCCAGGCTTCAGTGTCACATGATCCTTCAGAAATCATAAAACGAATAGATAAGAGAACATATTTCACAGACATGGCATGTCATCATGGCTCCTGATGAATTACATTAGACACAGACACTTTATTCATGACTCAACATTTGATAGATACTTCAGAAGCTGGTACAAAAAACAATAACACCACAGTAAGCTAAATAAAACAACATGGCTTCTGAACTCGATTGCTACTACCAGTCGCTCAAAATGAAATCTAAGAATGCATCAATATTAACAATATATTCCAGGTTTTGACGGACTCTTTAAATCACTTTGATGGCTGGTTCAGTGTCTCTGACGTGTGGCCATTTGAATCGTCTTCAGGCAGAGAAGTCATGCTGGATGTTGGATGTGCAGGATTGAGGATGTCGGGCTGGGGATTGGACTGGGGCAGGAGGCTTCTTAACCCTGCAAACAGCTGGTTGACCAAGGCCTCCATAGAACGGGTGTGTTCAGTCAGCACTCTAGCAATGAGCCGTTCCTCTCGCGCATGGCTCTGTTCCCACTGCCGCTCCAGCCACGTGTTTTGTGTCTGCTGCATTCTTTCAAGAAACTCTTGATACTGGCCGTGCAATGCAGCGCAACAAGACCTTCTGCGTCTGAACATACCTGAAAGAAAAAAAAACACCAAAGAGAGAATACACACCGTCAGCTGAATGACATTTTATCGTTTCATGTTAACAGATATGTATTGTTGATTTCAACAGTGTTGCATTACAAGTAACTTGAGTTACGTAATCAGATTACTTTTTCAAGTAACTTTTCCACATTTATTTGACTGACCGCTCTCCTGTCCCCATGTTGAGAACAATCGAGAGCAAGTGCAGAGGCGTTGTGTGTAAACATGTTACTGTAGTTCTAGACTAAATGTGAGCATTTATTTATTCATCTCACTTGCACAAAGATTCAGTACTCCTCAAGATGAATAAAATCAGAAATCTATGCATTTAATCTAACCTTTATTGACCAATGTCTTGCTGCTAACCTTCAGTTAAACCATGAGCATTGTTTTTTTTTTGCTTTTATTGGTAAAACTTTTTTCTCCTGCGTCCTATTCTTCCATTATCCAGAATGGCAGCACAGCTGAAAGGTTTGTGCATGTACTGTACATGCGTGAATTTGCATTTTTTACCTCAGCCTGAGGCTTATTATTTCAATTTTGGTATGAAGAGGTCTTTAAATTTGCACAAAAATAGAACTTTTGTGTTACAAAAAACCAAAAAAACAAGCCCAGCCCAGGTGAGAAAAAGTAACGAAACGCATTACTTTTCTTAAAAAGTAACTCGGTTACTTTTTAAGGGAGTAACGCAATACTGTAATGCATTACTTTTCAAAGTAACTTTCCCCAACACTTGTACTGCTTATTTGGACCAGCTTGCTCCTCAGAATCACAACCTGCAAGTATGAATAATAATTTATGTATACATTTTCTACCGGGTTCAAAACACGTAGTTTTGTGTTTTATATTGTGTACGTTTCTTACTGAAATACTTCTGCTCGTCAGCTGTGGGCCACCATCCCCTAAAACTGAGTCTACTGATGCAGATTGTCTGTCGTTACTGATTTGAGTAAAGATAAAGGATGGAGCAAGGTTTGTTTTACAAGCGTTTATGTTCCATCAGTCATTCACGTTAATGCTGGGCTAGCGTATGCGCTGTTATGAATACAGTTCCTGCATGTGCACCGCAATACTTTAGAAATATACACATGGGTTTGTTGACGGACGCACACTTGTTAATGCTGATGGTGAGGAATTACAGCTGCAACATCTCATAATGAACCTCAAAATGAGTAGCGCATCGCTGAGAAACGTCCCGCTCAAGTCGTCCTTGTGATGGAGGTTGAATAACTAGTTCTTCAATGTTTCATCATCGATTCGGACCCACGCTCGGATTGAAGTAAAATAGACGTCATCGATACTGTCTTTACAGTGTGTACAATCGCTGAGCTTTAGGAAGCTTCCGGAGCTGAAGTTCAGTTATGGTAATGGGTGTTTCGTTTCTGACATGCGCTGTAAACGGTAGACCGATCACAACAGATCTGGCCAATCAGAGCAGAGTAGCTCACGGAAAGGAGGGATTTAGAGAGACTGATTCATCCATTGAGTCGTTTGAGAACAATGTGGTGATGTGCAATGTGTATTATGAGAAACCTGTCGTAGGAGACACCAAAACAACATCAGGAGCACTTTAATGTTCATATTTAAAGCTAAACTAGGATGAGAATTGTCTAGCAGACCTTGAGCAGGAGGCTGCTGGGAAGTGGACGGCTGTGTGGATGCGACGCTGTCTGCAGAAGTGAACGGCTGGGTGGGTGTGGAGCTTTCTGTAGAGGTGGAGCTCTCATGAGACGCGTGCGTGAGGATGAGCGGTTCATTCTCCGTTTTCACTGAGTGGACTTCTTGAATTCCACCTTCCGTGTCATCCACGCCATTATCTTTAAAACACACACACACACAGACAAAAAAAAAAAAAAAACACACACACACACGTGAGGTTAATAATAAATCTTTAACTACAAACCGCTTCTTCTGAAAGCGGAGCACTGTTACTTTTTATTGCACTGCATTGTTATTTCATGTCCTTGTATTCATCCTTATTCATTGCTCAAATTAAATTTAACTCATGCATGTCTATGAATAATCTCACCTCGGCTAAATCTTGGTGGGTTTACACATACAGCACATTACAGTCAGTTATTGTTAAAATCTGCATGTTTAGTGTAGTGCATATTTTCTCAAGAAAACTTAGTACCATGGTGGTGTATCATGTACTTAAGATACATGATAATCACATGGTTGTAAAACAAACCAAAAAAATTAATAAATAGATTCTCTTCTTCTTTGAAGCACGCATGCTGGTTACAATGAAACTCACCATCATCATCACCATCACCATCATCATCATCATCACCATCCTCAAAAGTGAAGCATTTGCTGTCCGACAAAGGGGATCTGTCTTTGAAGTCATTGCCAACTCCTGTTTGGGTTGTCATAACAACTAAAGGTCTGTGTCCAAAGATTTCTTCCATTGTATCAAAGTGTCTAAACGCCGCATTGGAGCTGCTGGCGTTTTGTTTCTTGGCCTTATAGTAAATGGATTTGAGGGTTTTCCAGCGATGTTTGACTTGATCACACGAGCGAGCAAAGCCTGCCTCCTTATGTCTGGCGCACACCTTCCTGAAGATCAGGCTGTTGCGGTGCTTCCGTCCGTCTCGGTATCGGTCTATGTTCATCTCTTTTAAAGTTTGCAAAAGGAAATCTGTCTCTTCCTCGCTCCAGAAATGTGTGCTTCTTCGATTGCTTGACATCTCTTGCCTGGATCTCGCAGAAGCCGCGATTACTTCGATATTAACGGGTATTCCGTTATAGTCTAATTGGGTATTCAGAATAAGATGTTCAGATGAGACACAATTCAGTTGTTTGATTCGGAGTAATGTATAGAGAACGGAACGGTGCCCGTGAGGCTGCGGATTTAAGCACACAGCCAATCACAGTGCTGCGTCCCGCCCCAATGGCCATCTCTAATTGGTTGTATACTTCAGGGCGCAGTCTCATTGGTCGGGTGGTCTGTCAATCAAATGTCGGTCAACCCTTCTGACGGCAATCGGATTATAGCGCTCACATGACGAATATATAATCCGACACGTAAAAATATGAGAAACATTACCCCAATACGTGCGGGGAAGACAAAAGTGCAATGGTGTTCTTATTGGTAAACAAGACATCACTTTTGACTTTCATCAGCATTATTTAGTTTTTATTCACTGACATTTTGATATTACTATAATCAGTATAAACAATTTTGCTTGTATATAGTATATATAAACAACTTCTGACCCATATGGATGCTGCATGAAAATTAACGAAACAACAATAAACAAACCCTCACACTATTATAAACAGTGCTGATCTCAACTTGCATTCATCGAGACGTAATTACGGAGATGGTTATGAATTTGCAAATAAACATGGGGATATATATATCCTATAACTTTTATTTTATGTTTCAGTGCGCCTGTGACTTTTAGCGATGGGAGAACCGAAGCTTTTCAAAGCTTCGAATCAATTGAACCAAATGATTCGCAAAAACGATTCACCATTTCGAAGCGTTCGTGTGGCTGGTGACCCCTGCTGGTCAGAACTGTGTAAATGCAACAACAACTCAGGCCAAACATGCATAAAAACACCGTTTACAAACCCATTGTAAATGTTTTATCGAAAGTAAAGTCTATAAAATGCAATTAACTAATCATCTAATAAGATTAAATATCAAGCCTCTGTATAATGTGTTCTTATATCAATTTTCAGGGTTGTTTAACTACTATTATTCCTTTTAATTATATAAAACTGTATAAAATTGTATAAAACTGATCAAATATCAGTTAAAACCTATACTTGTTCAATGGTTCTTAGTGAGTCCGCAAGATGAGCAATGCTTTAGCAAAAACACCATAGCAACGCCCTACCAACCACCCTGAACACCTTAGCAACCGCCTAGCACAAACTCAGTACACCCTAGCAATCGAGTGCCGCGTTTCGCCACTGCAAGCACCACTCACATTTTATAACGTATCGAAGTCCTCTTGCCTAAATGACTATCGTCCAGTGGCTCTCACGTCTATAGTCATGAAGGTCTTTGAGAGACTCATTAAAAACACCATTTGCTCCTTCATTCCTGACACTTTGGACCCTCTTCAGTTTGCCTATCGTCCCAATAGATCGACTGAAGATGCCATCTCTCATGTCCTCCACTCCTCCCTCACTCACATCGACAGCAAAAGTTGGAACTACGTAAGGCTGCTATTTATTGACTATAGCTCAGCCTTTAACACCATAGTTCCCATTAAGCTAACCGCCAAACTCCTGGATCTCGGCCTGAATCCTTCTCTCTGCCACTGGATTGAAGACTTCCTCACTGGCAGGCCTCAGGTGGTGAGAGTAGGCCAGTCCACCTCCACCTCCATCACCCTGAGTGTGGGAGCTCCACAGGGCTGTGTCCTGAGCCCCCTGCTCTACTCTCTCTACACGCATGACTGTTTGTCCACACACAGCTCCACCTCTATCATCAAATTTGCTGATGATACTGTTGTCCTGGGCCTCATTTCCAACAACAATGAGACGGCATACTTGGACAAGGTGGAGCATCTAACATCATGGTGCCAGGACAACTGTCTCTCTCTGAATGTTGGCAAGACCAAAGAAATGATTGTGGACTTCAGGAAGAGACAGCAACGGACATACTCCCCCCTCATGATCAGCGGGTCACCAGTAGAGAGAGTGAGCAGCTTCAAGTACCTGGGAGTAAACATCTCCGAGGACCTGACCTGGACTGCTCACATTCAGACACAGGTGAAAAAGCCAGGCAAAGACTGTACCACCTGCGCCAGCTGAGGAAATTCAGGGTTTCACCAGCTATCCTGAAAACTTTCTATTTAGGGGCGATAGAAAGTGTTTTAACTCAGTGCATCACAGCGTGGTATGGGAACAGCACCAGTCATGACCGCAAAGCCCTGCAAAGAGTAGTGCGCTTATCCGAGCGTATCTCAGGGTCAGCTCTCCCGTCTCTGCAGGACGTCTACACCAAACGCTGCAAAGGTAGAGCTACCAAGATCATCAAGGACTCTAATCACCCTGCAAACCCTCATTTCACGCTGCTACCATCTGGTAAGCGCTTCCGAAGCCTGATGGCCAAAACTGAGAGACTCAGGAGGAGCTTCTTCCCCCAGGCCATCAGACTCCTGAACTTAACATCACGTGACTTCACGTCAGGATAAACATCGATACACTGACATTGCACTGCACTTTCTGTTCTCGTTGTTACTGTGTAACAACCTGTTATAAACCTGTTTGCACATTATACTCTTTGTACATTTGTTAACCACATATTTATAAGTCTACAGTTTACTCACTGCACAGTTTATTTCACTTATTTTATTCCACTTCTTTATTTTTCTTTTCTTTTCTACTTGATTTATTTATAATTCTACATATACATATATAGTACTATTTTTCGCAGTTTGATTCACGCTCCGAATCACCGATTCGAAACAAAAGATTCGAAGCTTCATGTAGCAGTGATTCGAAATCGCCCATCACTAGGGGCTTTTATTTTGAAAACATCATTGCCACGTCCACGGTTGTCATTTAATAGCTTAAAACATGCTGATTGCGTTTACTGTGTTTAAGAGCTGTTCACGGACACGTCTTAATTATTCATAGTTATTTATGTTCGACAAGAGGGATTAAAAAATAATAAATAAATCGAGGATATCCGTTGCTTTTTACGAGTTATCGTCCTTTAGTTTCAGGAAGTTGCATCCGGCTTCACGCGCGTGTTAGATGTAAACATGGACAGGCCGGACGCCACGTTTACTCTGGCTTATATGGTATTCGCGTTGTGTTTTGTTTTCACACCGAATGAGTTTCGTTCGGCCGGTTTGACGGTCCAGCACATGTTCTCGGAGTGGCTGGGCAGTGAAGATATCAGCTTCATCCAGCACCACATCAGACGAACGACACTCACGGTGCTCTTCCACAGCTTCCTGCCGCTCGGTATGACACTGTAAACACACCTTTCTCTAGTGGGTTAAAATAATTGATGTCGGTATGTATTAGAAAAATCACAAAGTTTGAAGTCCTCGTGTTGTTGAGCTACCGAAACGTGGCAGTATAGACAACAGTTGTTATGTTTTCATTCTACACAGATTGCTAAAACTGCCCATATTGTTGTCACATGACCTCGTCACGTGCAGCTGTAGCTCATCCATGCACTATGTCCCTATACGAAATCAGATTTTAAGGATTCGATGGGATAGTAGTAGTATCTTCTTAACTCTAAATGGAACCGTTTATTAAATATTTAGACATTTCAGTATTACTCAAACTTCTGATATCATGTGGGTGATTCTATAATTGCAGGTACATGTGGTGTCCAAAGTCTTTTTTTCCCCCTCCAAATGTTTATATTTTTAATTATTTTAATAATTTGTTACTCATTCAAATACATCCACTTTGTAAGATGAGACAGGCTATCAGAGTGTCTAAAGACTTTGCATTTCCTTTTTGATCGGCATATAAATCTGCGTCGTCAGCAATGAAATGGCATTCTGTGTTGATCATTTCGAGGGTAGAGTCGTCTATAGGGTTAATGCTTCAGATCATGTGTTTTCTAGGGCTGGGTATTGATCCAGATGTTCCATTTGGATTCAAATGCTCCAATTCGATCCAGACGTTCCATTTGGATTCAAATGCTCCAATTCGATCCAGACGTTCCATTTGATTCAAACGTTCCACTTCCATTTGATTCAAACGTTCCACTTCCATTTGATTCAAACGTTCCACTTCCATTTGATTCAAACGTTCCACTTCCATTTGATTCAAACGTTCCACTTCCATTTGATTCAAACGTTCCACTTCGATACAGGCGTTCCATTTGATTCAGACGACCCACTTCATTACAGACTTTCCATTTGATTCAAACGTTCCACTTCCATTTGATTCAAACGTTCCACTTCCATTTGATTCAAACGTTCCACTTCCATTTGATTCAAACGTTCCACTTCCATTTGATTCAAACGGTCCACTTCGATACAGGCGTTCCATTTGATTCAGACGACCCACTTCATTACAGACATTCCATTTGATTCAAACGGTCCACTTCGATACAGGCGTTCCATTTTGATTCAAATATGCCACTTCCACTTTGATTCAAATGTTCCAATTCTAGCCATATGTTCCACTTCAATTCAAATGTTTCCAATTCGACCCAGATGGTCCAATTCAATCACGTTTCAATTCGTTTCAAATGCCCCAATTCAATTCAAACATTCCAATCTGACTTAGATGTTCCAATTTGATTCGATTCAACTCAATGAATATAGTATTTGTATTAAATCTATAGGTTTTTTTATTTATTTTTAAAAAGAACAGTGAACATAAGTTTACAGGTGGGTAAATAAAAAGAAATGAAGCGCCACAAACCTGTATATTAAACTCTTTTTATTTTAGGTACAGTCGGGTACATTAAAACAGAACCCATCTCTAGATTTCAAATGCATACAATTGTTAAATACGATACAATTTTGCAACTTTATTCTAAAAGATTTATCCGAGAAGTATTTTGTTATTATTGATATTTTGATATATTTATTCTAAAACATAAAAAGGATATGTCGCCCGTCATCTGTGCAGATGCTTTTCATTCACGAGAAGCGCGTTCATATCGGGACACGAGTGGTTGCCGTGGTAACAAACAGCAATACCTTAACGTGCTGACTTGCGTGGACTAACTTTTTTAATTTGAGGAAATCTGTTTATAATGTAAGCTATTAGGTTTGAATTATTGGTCCGGCGTTGTCTATTGACTCGGTTGATTTGAATAAGTTTATAATGGCTAAGCACATACGTTAAGTGAACGCTCAAGTTTGATCATAATGATCTATTAGTGATCTGTTTTTGGTCATTTGTGTGCTCAGCTGTGGGGGTGTTGCTGGGTGATGATGTCTCATCTAATGCTTCCGCAGATTTGTAGTATTGCACAGCATTACCTCAGCATTACAAAAGGCGACAACACACCGGAAGCCGCCATTTAATCAATGAATGAATGAATGAATGAATGAATGACAGGCGTGCCTTTGTAACATTGCGCAAGGCAAATAAGAGGGTGACATCTAGTGGAGAAGACTAGTACTTAGATTTACGTTAATCTTATGTTCAATGTTAGAGGAAATAAATATGGAAAAAAAAAAAAAAAAAAAAAAAAAAAAAATGAGAATCGATTTTGAATCATTTTTAAAAACGATTCATCGAAAAATCTTTTTTTTTTTGCCAGCCCTAGTGTTTTCCTCACATGAACATGGTTTCTGAATCCATGCTTTTCTTCTATTGCAGGATACTACATAGGAATGTGTTTTGCAGCTCCTGAACAGAATCTCATGTACATCCATCATGCAAGTCATGGATGGCAAATATACTTTGGGCTGTCACTGGCCATCCAGCTTTTGAGTTGTGCACTTGCTTTCTATTGGTCCAGACGTGGATGGGCTAATCATCCGATATGCCAGGCGCTCAGCACGCATGCCTTACAACGCTCCAGCTGGAGGGCAGTCGCCTCATCCATCAATATAGAGTTTCGCCGCATCGATAAATTTGCTTCCGGTTCTACTAGCGCAAGAGTGATTGTCACCGATACTTGGGTGATGAAGGTCACGACGTACTCCTTGCACGTCGCCTTGCATCAGGACTGTCATCTGACCGTCACAGACTCCAAGCATCACAGCCTGTCGCCTGAATTAAACACGCCGGTGCAAATTGTCACCATCACTGTTGCCAGTATCAATCCCAAAGTCAAGCCTTTTGACATAAGGTAATTTGATGTTTAGGAAACGGATGTGCCTCCTTTCATTTTCTTCAGTGATGTGCAAGGGTCACTGTACTTTCCCTTGCAGGCTGAAATCCACAGAGTACGTCGAGCTGCAAGAGAAACTGCACGCACCCATCAGGAACGCCGCCAATGTGGTCATCCATTTGACAATGAGTGAGCTCTTTTTGGAGACCTTTAAGTCATATGTGAGGTTGAATGAAGTCTACAGGTGTCCAAGTGGCCAGGTGAGCACTAAAACAACCAGCACACACTCTTCTCTCGTTCTTTTATAGACATTTCACAGACTTCTTTACTAGATTTTGAAGACTTTGAACTAAAGCAATCAGGAAGCAGCACATCAAGTACTAATTCATACTATGATGACAAAACAATGATGTGATGTAATTGGTAATGTAAGGTGCTACTTTGAACCAATAGTTAGGGAAACAATTCATTATTCAGTCATTTGTCTGACTCCAATATGTA
Organism: Paracanthobrama guichenoti; assembly: GCA_018749465.1. NCBI lineage: Eukaryota > Metazoa > Chordata > Actinopteri > Cypriniformes > Gobionidae > Paracanthobrama > Paracanthobrama guichenoti. The sequence goes on from CM031956.1 coordinate 22,111,034, forward strand.
TATATAATCAGATTAAAGTTGTTAATTCTTCAACCTCTTACCTTTTAAAGGATTAAAGTCTTCCTTTGAACTGATAGGAAAACGTAGGATTTAACTTGAACGCTCAATAGCAGCGTAAAACCCCTTAACTGTCACCCTCCTTTTTGAGAAATTAACATCCTCTATGAACATCATACTATCGGTGAGCTAAATAAACAAAAGATTGAAACGCTTTGATTAATCATGACTAAATGCATCACATGTTTGGAAAGATGTTTGACGCGTGTTCAAAGATTTTAAAGAAGAACAGTTACCTTTCCTTATGCCCTGAGCAAAGCATTACACATGAGTGGAATACCAACACCAAAAAAAAAAAAAAAACACAAATTTATCATTAAGTTTATCATAAAAAAAAAAAAGCAACATTGAGCAAAAAGCTGAGAAAATCGTTTTTTTCAGATTCAGACCGATGATCAAATAGCCAGACCCACATCAAGATGTTGGCTCTGGGAACTCCCCATTGGCAGGGCTCAATCCGAGAGGCGGGATAAACGGTTGTCTTTCAAATTCCCTCTGCACGCAATAGGATAGCGCTACAACCAACCAGAGCAACGAAGAAGGTGAAGCCGAGCTAGTTGATAGATTAAACTTTCACCGTATCCGGCCGGCAAAACTTGGAGGATGTCTTCCTTTCTTAAGAATGACTCCAGTGCCGTTCTTTGTTCTTTTCTCAAAGAAAAGCTTAACAAGTCTCCCAAAGCCAATTCGAAAGACCGCTGTTCGCCAGCTTCTGTTTTCAAGTAACACGCAAAACCCCGGCAACTCTACCGTCATTATGTTAAGCAAGCCCACCGACTCTATACACAATGTCGCGGTAAATTAGATTTGCTGCCGCAAGGGTGCGTCTAGATTTTTAGGCTAATAATCAAACACAGATGGAGTAGCTCGAGTCCATCAACACCACCAAAGCTTCACAGTCCTATAGCTTGTCCTGGGTCAATATTTTATTCGGTAACATTCGGCCGTTTTGATTTATATGCTGCTTAATGTTGATTAGGGATGCTCATTTCGGTTAATTTTCCCGACCGACAACCGATGCTCATGCCGATGCTCAACTGATAAGATAATAATATTGAATTGGCATTAAATGAAAATACAATTGACGAGTGTCTGACCCGTTAAAAAGCCTTTTTTCATGGGTTTATTTCACCGTGCAAAGAGAACCTGGATTCACACATTATCAAATTTTCACACACCTGCAGCGTTTCTGACAGAGAAAAACAGATTAAAATCATACAAATAAAAAGCAAAAAATAAATAGGCCTACAAGAAATATCTTTCACTTAAATAATTACCAAATTAAGATGACAAAACGAAAATACACTGAATCCGTTTGAAGCGGATTGTCAAATAAAAATAACAGGCCTACCTCAATCCACACCTTGACTGTTTTTTTTTTTTTTTTTTTTTTTTTAAGTAACATGGATTAGTCTGGACTGGAGCAGTTAGACCCACGGCAGAAAGCCTTGTTTATACTTTCGTCTGTCTCCACAGTGCGAGCCTCTGCTGCCTTGTCTGTTTGGGGAAGTGTTTACTCGACGCGCTCGCCATTGTGCCGTTCTTTAAACCGACAGAGGGCGACTGAGTAATTGTTCTATAAACAATCAAGAAACAGCGGTGAGAAGAACATCGTGACAGTGTTTACTTTAGTAAACTTGACCAAAACCACACTACGAAAAGCATGAAGGATTCAGATGGCACTGGTGCCCCGGGAATACAGAGATAACACCTCGAATGAGCGGCCATCCTCGGGAAGCTCCTTTCATTTGCTTTCCACCAGTCAGCTTGTACTACTGCCGTATTTTAATACCGCGTAGGATATTCTGCAAGTAACTTAGTTGCCCTTTCTGTCAAAATGGTCCCACACAGTAGGCTTCTTTTCCATTGCTTCATTTTGTGAAATATGTCTGTGTAGACACATGTGGTTGCATGTGTTGACGTGCCCTGTGAGTTAACAAATACAGCATATTTTTCTTTAACCATGCAGCAAAAAAAAACAACAACCTTTAAACCATTTAACTGATAGTATCCATCGGTCAAAATTCTTACAATCGGTTAACTGTTAAACGGTCAATATGAGCATCCCTAATGTTGATGCTCTCATTATTTTGCATATGCATATTACATATGATGCCACTTTTTCTGCATCTTCTTCGCATGTGTTTTGATCAGTAGATTCAGTACGCTTTCAGAAGGTGTAATAGCACCCCCTAGCATACAATGAAAAAGGGGGAAAAATTCAGTCAATGGCAGAGTTAAAAAAAAAAAAAAAAAAAAAAATTAACATCAATTCATGTTTAACAAACAATAGTGCATTTATAAATGAACATTAAAGGGATGGTTCACCCAAAAATGAAAATTGTGTTTTTCTGCTGACCCCCAGGACATCCAAGATACAGGTGACTTTGTTTCTTCAGTAGAGCACAAATTAAGATTTTTAACTCCAACCGTTGCAGTCTGCCAGTCGTATAATGCAAGTCAATGGTAACACATGAGAGTAAAACAAAACATGCACATACCTCGAATGTGATCTATGTACAATAGCCTTCAGCGTGCCATCACTTTTCCGGTGAGTGAGGTCAAATGTACACAATATGGCGTATCTCAATCAGATACAAGCGCCGGAAGTGATTTCTCACGCTTATCTCTACGCCATATTGTGTATTTTGACCTCACTTACCAGAAGCCATCACGCGCCATAGTGGTGTATTTCTCGCACAAACCGATCGTTTCGTGTCTTAAGACATCAATGTGTCGTCACGAGCCGCAGGGTTTAATATGGATTTGTCTGTGCATGTTTTTTTTAACTCTCATAGCTCTCATACTCATGTGTTACCATTCACATGCATTATACAACTGACAGACTGAAACGGCTGGAGTTAAAATCTTCATTTGTGCTCTACTGAAGAAACAAAGTCACCTGTATCTTGGATGCCCTGGGGGTAAGCAGATAAACATCACATTGAAATTTTTGGGTGAACCATCCCTTTAATGTTTATTATTTGATATCTGATGCATGAACTATTTGGACCAGTTATTGTGTAATCTATTCAGCAATGGTGGTTCTGCATAAAACAATTCATATCTGAATGGAGACTGACTTAATTGCATCATTCGCAATGCCTTATGGGAGTCCATGTTGTCATTTGTCTATAGATGAGATATTACTTCAGCAACCCAGCCATCACACTCTTTCAATATCGAGCATTCAGGACAGAGGCAAATTAACATGAAAGTCTAAATGAATCACTTAAATTGTTTGGAGAATGTTTATTTTTACAACTGGAACATAGTATGTTTTAAAGAAACCTGTCAACTTTGCTGTTTCCTGTTAGGAACTTGAACCATGTATTGGATGCATGCAAGTCAATGCCAACGTGAAGCTTCTGCGCCTGTGCCAGGGAGACGGTGAAGGTGAATGCCAGCAGTGCTACTGCCGCCCCATGTGGTGCCTCACATGTATGGGCAAATGGTTTGCCAGTCGACAGGACCAGCAGCAGCCGGAGACGTGGCTGAGCAGCAGGGTACCGTGTCCCACCTGCAGGGCCAAGTTCTGCATTTTGGACGTTTGTCCCATTAATTGAGGATAATGATATAAATTCAGTTCAGTCTTTTCATGGCTCTAAGGCCTTTACGACACTGAACCTGGTGTTTCTGAGCACTTCTATGTGCTTTCTCAAAACCTTTGTGCCTCCCAAGCTACAAACATATCTAATGACAGTGAATCTCATGTCCTGTGTGGGCAAAAAAAAAAAGTCATGGTTTTTATGTATGTATGTATGTATGTATATACCATCATTGTAATATTTGTTACAGTATATTTATTTCTTTTAGAGGGAATGTGCCTAAAGTCCTGAAGATATTGTCATAGTGCAAAGGATCTTAATGGCAGGACTAAGGATGACCTGGGGTCAGTGAGAAAGAGCAAAATCAAAGCTTAATGATAATGTTTTCTAGATGGGATTTTGTTAAATAGTCTTGTGATAGTCTTGAAAGCATCAGTAATAATGTTGTAGCACAGTGTCATTATAGCTGTATCATTTCCAGTTTGTTGCACTTTTTTTGTAAAGAACGTAACATTTAATTATAAATATTTCTAGTAAATGTGAAAAAATGTATTGCTAAAATGGACCATGATGGTGTTTTTTTTTATGAAATGAGACTCACATTTCTGAGATTCACATTTTTATAGCAGAAATGCAAAACAAATTTATAGAAAATATTTACATAATTTGATCATGCACCTTGCCTTAATTCAAACTTTGATAAATGGAGAAATCCATGTTGCTTAATTCTTGTAATAAAGTCTAAGATATCTGATGCACACCAGATTATTTTCATTCAAATTATTTCTTGTAATGTTTTAGACACGCGGCTTCTTGTTTTGTACATGCATCATATTCATAAGCTTTATTGCTTGGAAGTTCAATCCGGTTTAGCTCTATGTAGGTCTGTGTTATTTATCTAACATGTCAGGACAGGCACGAGTCGGTGGGCGGGGCTACATAATGAGGCGTTTGTCTTGAGGCAGTGTTTCACCACACTCTGACGTCACGGGGACGCAGTCGCAGATCGATCGTTTGCGGAGCCGGCGGTCAATAAAAGCTTTTCTTTGACTAACAAGGACGTTTTCAGCTCTGAAACTTGCAGGATATTCTTAGATTACCATGACCTTTTATACACAGCAAAAACGTCAGTGTTAAATTAACTCTCCTGGGAGTATATGTGAGACCACACTCAAGAGTGTTAAAGTATTAAAATAAGAGTGTTAAAGTGACACTGAAGCAGTGTTAATGAGATAATTAATTGAGTGATGATTGGCCATTATTGAAGATACCTGATGTTAACAAGCAGAATCACCAAATGAGAAAAATAATTTTTAGGTCACCATTATGGTGATCAGTGTTTGCTTTACTTGGGATCTTGACCTTTGACTTTAATATTATATTTTGTTTGGTGCTGTCGCAGAGTTGTAACAGCCAGACAAGCCATGAAAAAAGCAATATAATTCTATTAATTCTAAGGATTTCTTGAAAGTTGTTCTGATAAAAAAAAAGCCTTTCTTTTAGGCACACGCACATCAAGAATCAGTGTAGGAATCTCAACAATGGTGACAAACAGCTCATAAAGCTCATCATTTATTCATGCAGCAATGCATGGTGGGAGCCATGGAATAATTTTGATTGATGGCTCCCAGAATGCACTGCAACATGCTTTTTGATGGTCACCACTGTTGAAATTCTCAGGCTGATTCTTGATGTCTGTGAAAATAATTTTTTTCTTATGCGTTTTTTGATCAGAACAACTTTTAGGAAATCCTTTGGATTAAGTTAAAAATGCTGGATTTTATTCTGTGACCCCACAAGGCTGGTGTAAACATAACTCAGATATAAGGCTATCAATTGATGACTATGTCAAAACATAACTAACACCACCTGATCAACTTTTACTCTTTGCTTGTCTGGCTGTTAAAACAACCCAAACAAAATCTAAATGTTAAAATGTCAAGGGCAAGATCCAAACTAAAGCAAACTTTGATGATTCTGTTTGTTAACTTCAGGTTTCTTCAATAATGTTCAATCCTCACTCAATTAATCAGTTAATTATCTCAAACACTTTAGCACTCTTGAGTGTGGTCTCACATATACTCCCAGGAGAGTTCATTTAACCCTGGAGTTGTTGCCATGTATATCAAAAGCTCAAGGGAAAGCTGATTTCTCAATTCATGACTCCTTTAATTAAAGGGTCAAGATCAAGTTATCTGCGTCTCCTACGCTGCGTTGAGCCACTCAAATTAATGCACAGCTCAGATTAACGTTACAGCATGTTTAAAACACCAATAAAATGATAAAGTAATTATTCCATCACAAATAAATCTCTCAGTAAAACTGTCTATAGTATTATAGACTCCACAACATTATAATATTATTTTCAAATTCATTTTTAATTTCAAAGGGTCCAAAACAGTCAACCCCAACATGCGTAAATGGAGGTTTATCTGGAGAAACTCTATTCAAAGCTAGGTTTGCCATCTGTTGATGCCCTGGTGCTGCTTGTAAACACTTGCAGATCACACACTTGGATAATATCTTCCTTATGGCTACACTAACGCCAGGTATCCAGTATCCAATACGCAAAAGGCGCAACTCTGAAGCACAGGAAGTGCAGCGCCAGGACCGTCTGTGGCATGCACATGACAGAGACGCGTGATGTCTGAGCAAGGAATCTGAACGGCACCCTCTGCATTAAAAGCTAGCGCATGTGTAACGGAGGCCAGCTAGTAGTTGCTGTGTTAGTAAACCTCACTCCTCTGATCTCAAGAGACGCTCTAGCGACTGACGCTAGAGGTTGCAGCGGCTCATGTGGCAGTCCCGGGTTCGAGTCCCGCTTAGAGCGGGTGGTTCGAACAGGAGGGGTTGCACATGGAAGCACTTCGGCTTCTATGACGTTTAAGGGGAAAATGACCTGGATAAGAGCCACACTATATGCAAGGTGTGTCAAACGAAACCAAAATATTTTCGAAACACGACAAACATGAGAAACCATATTACACGTTTCCAACGCTGCCAACCAGAGGACCACAAACTAATCGCAAATTTGATGGTCAAGGATTTGCGTCCGTATGCAGATGTTAATTTCATAAACGCTGTTTTTGATTGTGTTATACAGAAGGAAAAACAAGTGTGCTCAGGATTTAGTCTTGTACTCTATTATTTATCTGTGTATAAGAGCAGCTGTATGTTAGTTATTCAGAATATGCTGAAGTCCACCAGCATTACTCTTGTACGAGAGCTGCTGGTACAGAATTCTATATTTTGGTATAAACGCTGTGAATTTGGCACAACAAAATGTTTTTATTTCTATTATATTGCTCATTGCACATAACAGGAGGCTGTTGGTTATTACTTCATGTTAGTGATTCAGAATATGCTGAAGTTTGTATTATTTTACTATATGCATGTATTAAGGATGCTGCTACAGACACTTTTCCAGTTGGTTCTTCACAATGTTGGGACATATTCTGGCAAATGTAACCTTCCTGTTGACTTGCAAAATCACTTATTTGTTTCATTAATAAAAGATAAATTCATTATGGGTCATTACAAATACTTTGCTTTAAAAGTGCCAAATGAGACAAAAGAAAATCTGTATAGAAAACAGATGCATCGATAATCGCATTGCAGCCCTTCTGAATCGTAATCGAATCGTGAGGTGCCTAGAGATTCCCACCCCTACCCATTACAACGTCCGTTTGTGTCCTGACAAGTTTTGAAGCGGTCTCCTTTTCTCTTGCATAGATGTGAAGTATACTGGGGTGCTTAAGATTACACACTTTACATGAAAGGCTATTTCGTGCCCTGTACTTATACAGCCAAAACAAACACCATTCTCTTTTAAGAACCCAATCTTTTCCCCATGACTCCTCGTTTCCAATAGAGGGCACAATTCCAAAGCATGTCCACATCTACAAAACAAACAACTCTTGTTGCTGGGTGAAACGACTTCCTGTCCATTGCTGTGACGGCAGTAGCAAAACTGCTTCTTTTAGGTTTAGGAGTAGACTGAGATTTGCCTTGATTCAACGATTTACTTCCTGTTAATGTTGGAACATCCTCCATGTCTCAGAAAACTGAATCAGTCATTATTTTTTACTTGTCTTTCAACAAAGTTAACAATATCACTGAAGGTAGCTCTTTGATTGACAGCTTATTGCAATTCACAGACTTCAGATCTCCATTTTTCTTCACTAGTCAACATATTAGAGTGCGTATCCATCTCATGAAAATACTGCCATGGACTTACAACAGCTTCTTAGGAACAGACTATAAATCATGTAAAGCTATGACATCTTCACTTTTGACATTTGCCCATGAAAGAGCCTTTTCCATACAAGCAGATACAATTTTATACTATTACTCTTGTAGTAAACCTTTGGCCCTTAAACACCCACGGTCAGCAGGCACATCCTGCCAACTCTTTACAATCTCTTTTGGATGACCCCTGGTATCCAGTTCAAGAAAGTACAAGCGATCACTAGGGCTTTCAGTTTTTACGCTCCTCACCACTTTCACAAGGATTTCCTGAAGGCCTGATATTGCAGAGGGTTTCCATCAAACACTTGAATTTCCCTTTTAGGCAAAGATGGCAAACACTGTTGAATCAGCAGAGAGATTTCATTTTGTTTATCCATAATATGGAGAACTTGATCGTTATTTCCTGAACCACCGTTGGAACTACTTCCGTACTGGGCATTGGTAGTCACATAACCACTCGGAGTTGCTTTACTTGACTTTGTTCTGGGAATAAATGGTCTGAGAAGCATTCCCATTGGTACCTGTATTGCGACAATACTTAGAAGAAACAGTTTGTTGAGTCTCAGCAGAGTAAATGACTTTGCATCAGCCCTGAGTGTCTGTGTTGCCTGTTAGGTTTTATCAAAGTATGAATGCATCCCATCAGACTGCTGCATCACATCACTTTTAACACGATGCACACTAGAGCTTTTAAGCACCTTCACTTTTGCCATAGTTGCAGCAATTTCCATTCACAACTCAAAATCCTCTCTCTGTTTCCTTAAGTTTTGTTCTTTTGCTTCAATTTCATGTTTTTCCTTCATTAAATTGACGAACCAACAAAGCTGCCATATCAGCCTCTGCCTTGATGCATGCCGAAGAGGTTGCTGAACGTCTTGTGGCAGAGCTACGTTGACTTGGGGCCCGTTTCAATAAGGAGGTTCAACCAACTCTGAATTCAAGCTTGAACTCTGAGTTGACTTTCCCTGAGATGGTGTAAGGCCAGCTAAAATCGTTCCAATGGAGGCTAACGATCCGCGGGTGAAGGTCGCTGTGCGTTCGGTATTTTCAGTTGGGCGAAAGGATTTTATTCCAATTCATCTTTATCCGACTCCATAACCTCGAATTTAGGTTAGAATGCCAATTGATTATTTGGTCATTTATATTTAATAGTTAACACATTTAATTATTCCGTTTAATCCTTTGTTGAAATTATACCCTTTCATCTACTAGAGATAGTTAATTCCAGAGTAAAATCAAAATGTAACAATTTATTAACAGTCAGTTAGCCAATTACACAATCAATTCAAAGATAATCCATACATAACATCAAATACTCTGAAGTAAAGAATGAAATATGGATACCTGACTTCTTAAAATGACATAACGCTGAGCGTCTATAGCAGACACTCAGAGTTACGGGCTGACCCATGTAAAAGTTCAGCCCTGACCCTTTCTGAAACATCTCCTTAAATATCAGACCAAGATGTAAACATGTGTTAACAATGGGAATTTAAATTGAATCACTCTCCCATGTGCCTGTATTGTTAGAAGACCAAATGGCCGACAGCCACACCCACCGTAATCTAAACTTCTTAAAACCTTTATTATATTCTTGTTTACTTCGGTGGGGATGAGATCTTTGTACCAATCGCAGTGAGACATTTCAAACAATATCACACATGTATAATATTGTATTATGAGAATTCACATTAAGCCATATAGATTTTGATGGTGAATTCTGGAGGTGGGATGGGGGACGAGACAGGTGGAAGGAAAGGCATGTAAATTAAAGTCACTCTTAGATGATTCACTCAGTGTGACATCGTCTCGGATTGGGGATGAGTGAGTTTAGATGCTAATGTTATGAAAGAGATGAGGGTTCTCGTTTCTCAGTCAGACATTCCGTCAGTTTCTAGTTTTCACAGCCGTACAATGGGAAACTGAGATGGGAGTTTTGGGTTACAGAACAGCTGAACTGAGGTATAGTTCAACCAACTCGAGTCAAGCGTGTGCACCACGACTATGAAAAGCAACGATCAATGGAGCTCCGAAATTATGATTCACCATGGCAACAGCACCCAACAAAAAGACGGTTCGCATACATACTTAGTTTAATTTTCATGGTATCCCACAGGCAAAAAAAAACCAGCTTAATCAGGTAAAGCTTTAAGCATAAAAGGTTTGTGGGTGTAAGTTTCATGATTTTACAAACATTTGACATTAAATAAATATAATTCAGTGTCTATTTCAATGTGCAGCAGCTTTTCCCACTCAATGCTCTTTTCACATGATGTTCTCTAATCCAACCCGTTACATTTCTGAATTAAGGTAATGAAATTAACATTTGACTCACAAAATGATGGGAGAACCTGCACCACCACTGACAGAAGAAGAGGAGATGGAGGAAGAATATTAAAATCCAACAGGGAAAAAAAAAAAATAAAATAACTTTTGTATTTAACAAATAAAGAGGACCAAATAAATTGTGAATAATGTGTGTTTATTTAACACCTGCGGTGTATGGCATTTATCTCGGACTACCCTTCCTTCTGGTATTCTTCCATTCCATATAGTAATCTGTTTAATCATTGGAAATCCAAAAGGAAATTCTAATTATTAGGTTACTTCCAGAGGTCGCAACAAGATATCACATGCTCGTCATTTAACCTGATTTCTACACCACTGACCTGCAGTCCTGTGAAACTCCTCTTTGAGGCTCTCATGGGTTTGTGCCCAGGAAACAACACACATATTCAGAAAGAGCTCACGTGAGAGTGAGGCAAACTTTCCTCACTAATATGCTCTGCATCCCTGATATTATATAGAAAACTATCATTAAAACATGGCACTGCTCAAATAAATATACATGAGGATATAGCAAGCCAAAAAAATAAAAAAAATCCTCCTGACATGAATGCAACGCCCTACAAATTATTGCAGCCTCCTCGTCTATAGGATGATATTTTTGTCACTATGACAGTGTCCTCTTGATAAAAATATCCGCAGTGAATGAACGTACCTGCACTGCAACGCTTTTCTTTTGTCTTATAATTTTCCAGTCAAAATATCTAAAGATTCTTAAATCAATGTGTATTTTCCTACATAAGGAAACAATTTAAGTGCATTTTTATTACTTTGCAAATTATATGCCAATAGGGTAAGAGAAAAAAAAAAAAAAAGTATGAAAAGCATTAGTTGAAGTTGAAGTTGAAGTTTATTCGTCATTACACATGTACAAGTACAGTATAACGAAATGAAGTTTGGAGCAAGCATGAATGAAGTATTTAAACACCGCTGGCACTTTAAAAAGGGGGAGGAGACTGAAAGAAACTCTGGGTTTACGAAGGAAACCTGCTCCCGACCACACTCAAAAAAAAAAATGATACGTTGGATTTACTTTTTTTTTTTTTTTATGTCAACAGGTTTCACGTAATTAGGTTATGCTGAAATTAATTAACATTGTTATTTCAGTAAACGTAATTTTTTTTTTACGTAAAGTTAATTCAACGCCATTTCGTTAAATCAGGTTAACATTCTTAATTTTGTTCAAAACTATTATGTTTAATTACTCTAAAATGAATATTAAAAAATAAATAAAAAATAAAATAATCCAGTTTAACTTATTTTTATTTAGTGAAATAATTTTTTTTTTTACAACATTTACAAAACCTTTGACAAGATCTTATCGGCTACCCAGAAGATGGTTGTGTTACATCCATGGCATGCCCATAATAGTTTTTATATTTTATTTTATTAAGACAACTTTAATGTTATCAGCAGATCCTCACCCCTTCACCACAATGGTAACCTCCAAAAACACTAACATAACACAAACTTTTAAATACCAACAACAAAAACATTAAACATTAAAAAAGTCTCTCCATTTTCTCATCTTGTTAGAAATGCATAAAATAGCACTTTATTTAAACATTTACTCTCCCAATTCAGCCCCTTTGCAAAGCATGATGGGAAGTGAAAGTCCTGTTTGATTGGGTTACTTGATTGAAATGTGTCATTTCAAAAGAAAAACATCAAGTTATGTCAAAGAGTAACGGTTTTAAGTCAGTTTAACATGAATCAATTACATTTGAAGCAGAAACCTGATATAACGGCGTTAAATCAAGATGAATTGCTTAAAGTGAACAGCATCATAAGTTCGTTCTTTTTTTTTGAAAAATGTTAGGTGCACAGAGTAAGTTACCATGGAAACTGATTTGAAGTATAAGTTACCTCTCTTTCAGAAACGGGCTTGACTTACCCAGCTTTCTCGGATTTAACATACCTCCCATTCTGAAACGGAAACATCTCCGAGGACCTGACCTGGACTGCTCACATTCAGACACAGGTGAAAAAAGCCAGGCAAAGACTGTACCACCTGCACCAGCTGAGGAAATTCAGGGTTTCACCAGCTATCCTGAAAACTTTCTATTTAGGGGCGATAGGAAGTGTATTAACTCAGTGCATCACAGCGTGGTATGGGAACAGCACCAGTCATGACCGCAAAGCCCTGCAAAGAGTCGTGCGCTTATCCGAGCGTATCTCAGGGTCAGCTCTCCCGTCTCTGCAGGACGTCTACACCAAACGCTGCAAAGGTAGAGCTACTAAGATCATCAAGGACTCTAATCACCCTGCAAACCCTCATTTCACGCTGCTGCCATCTGGTAAGCGCTTCCGAAGCCTGATGGCCAAAACTGAGAGATTCAGAAGAAGCTTCTTCCCCCAGGCCATCAGACTCCTGAACTTAACATCACGTGACTTCACTTCAGGATAAACATCGATACACTGACATTGCACTGCACTTTCTGTTCTCGTTGTTACTGTGTAACAACCTGTTATAAACCTGTTTGCACATTATACTCTTATACATTTGTTAACCACATTTTTATAAGTCTACAGTTTACTCACTGCACAGTCTACTTCAATTATTTTATTCCACTTCTTTATTCTTATTTTTTACTTTTTTTTTTCTCTTGACTTGATTATTTATAATTCTACAGATATAGATAGATAGTACTTTTTTTTAATCCTATTTCTATATAATTTCCTCCTTGTGTTTTTAACTGTGAATTTGCACTGTCCATGGAGCGGACCTGTTTACATTTCACTGCCGGTTGTATATTCTGTATATAACTGTGTATGTGACAAATAAAACTCTTGAATCTTGAAAACCCAGAGTTCCCCTTATTTCAGGGTTAACATGCTCCGGTTTTACTTAACCTCCTTTCTGAAACAGGCCCCTGATCCTTTACTTCCAACATGACTCATATCATCTTGATTATGCATGGAAATTTGAGACATATTCTGGTTCTTTGAATTATTTGAAGGACATTCAGCTGCTTCTGTTGATCCTGGTCATTACCACTTGACCCCTCAAATCCATTTATCCATGGTTTGTATCTTTTAAAAATGCATGCATCACTGTTTATATATGCTTGAGAACCAAAATACGAAGCACTTAAAACACCATCCAAAATACCGCATATCAGCAGACTCGCCAATCAAAACAGACTCACAAAAGCCCAGCGGTCTAAACAGCGATTCATCAAACAGCCCATTACCGAGCCACTTAAAATCATCCGTAAACACAAGCGAAGACGTAACAACCCAATGTCCTACCGGTTCACCAGCCGCAAACGTATCCAAAGACGTCGGTCCTGATGTTCTGAAAGTCCAACTGTGCAATAATCCGTTTCTGTGATACTTTGTCAGCGCTGCGCTTTCTTTACGTCCCGTTTAAAGCGTGAGGGCCTCTTCCTTGAATCCACAGTTGACTCATCCATAGTGCTCATGAACAAACCAGTTTTGTTGACTAAATTGTAGCCGCACAATAAAAACAATCCAAAACCGCTAAGGAGCTGAGTGCAGGAAAACTGTATGTGACACGCCAATCCTTGCAGCTTTCATCTTGTTTTATTTCTACAGGTTGCACTGTCAACAAAAATATGTGCTCTGACACTCAGCCCCATTCTTCCATGCTAACACACACACCCAACAGGTGTCTTAGCCCCACTTAATTAATGACACTGCCCTTGGTCACATGACTTTCACCTTACATGGCTCCTACAACCACAATTAAATTGAGACCATTTTCAGGAAATTACATCATTTATTTTCCCCACTGGAATTCACCTGTACAAACTGAAGTAATGCCGTAAGCGGCGTTTTCCCAACCTTCTACCCATGAAAGTGCACTGGGACGGCAGTCAAACCCGTGACTTCCCACCCGTGAACTCGTACTGGATCGATGTACTCCCAGTTACGCGGTCTGACGTCACATAGCCCACGAAACGACAATGGTAGCTTCTACGGATGCAGTGTTTATGAAAGTTGTATACAAATAACGTAAAATAAAAGGTATAACAGCGTCTCTTGCCTTATGCGCCATTTTTTTCTCCTCCGTTTCCCTCAAATAAGCAAGGAGCAAGCACCTTTGGCGATAGAAATGATTGTAAATGAGCATAGGCCCCGTATGGTCCGCCATGCTTTGTTTACATCTAGCTTCCCCAATTCCTTGTGCTCAGGCAGTTTGGCGTGACTTTGCCTGGAACGCTACAAAGTCGTGAGTCGTGGTTTGAAGTCAGATAGATATATATATATATATATATATATATATATATATATATATATATATATATATATATATATATATATATATATATATATATATATATATATATCTTTGACATAGTTATAAAAGTTCTGTTAATCTGTAGAAGGTTAGCTAGCTAAATGTTGATCACTGAAAGAGCTACGGCTAACTTAGCTCAAAATGTCTATAAACCTAACAGGGTGGAAATTCTAATAGAATAAATTGTATTTAGTGTATATTGACATTCGGTTTGGATTATTAGGAACACATGTTCAATTTCTCATTAATGCAATTATCTAATGAATCAATCACATGGCAGTTGCTTCAATACATTTAGGGGTGTGGTCCTGGTCAAGACAATCTCCTGAACTCCAAACTGAATGTCAGAATGGGAATGAAAGGTGATTTAAGCAATTTTGAGCGTGGCATAGTTGTTGGTGCCAGACGGGCCGGTCTTAGTATTTCACAATCTGCTCAGTTACTGGGATTTTCACGCACAACCATTTCTAGGGTTTACAAAGAATGGTGTGAAAAGGGAAATCATCCAGTATGCGGCAGTCCTGTGGGTGAAAATGCCTTGTTGATGCTAGAGGTCAGAGGAGAATGGGCCGACTGATTCAAGCTGATAGAAGAGCAACTTTGACTGAAATAACCACTCGTTACAACCGAGGTATGCAGCAAAGCATTTGTGAAGCCACAACACGCACAACCTTGAGGCGGATGGGCTACAACAGCAGAAGACCCCACCGGGTACCACTCATCTCCACTACAAATAGGAAAAAGAGGCTACAATTTGCACGAGCTCACCAAAATTGGACAGTTGAAGACTGGAAAAATGTTGCCTGGTCTGATGAGTCACCATGTAGGAAAATGACGGAAAGCTCATCCACTGTTAGAACAATAGACCGTAAAAAATATGGACGACACAACTTCATTCGCTTCCGCTGAAGAAAAGTGAAGCCTCCCGAGGTCCAAATATGGCGCTGACATCTTGCACAGATTTGGGTCCGAGTCTGCGCAGTAGAGAGCAGGAGGTAGCGATATCAAAAGCCCGCCCACACACTCGCAGATGCAGAACAATTCATTATGTTGGTGTGAAATAAACAGTTATGGAAATGTAGAAATTAAAGAAATATATTGTCTGGGATTTCCCAGGCTAGTTCACTGCAGTTTTAAAGAGAAAATACTGAGCAATGGTGTTGACATGAAGTTGCACATGGCTTGTCTTGAAACATATTAAAGCCACCACATTAGACATATAAACGACATTAAAAACACAGCTTATGGGTGATTCTATAATTGTGGGTACATTTGGTATCCCAATTCTTTTTTTTTCTGCTTTTTTCAAATTATTTTTTTATTATTATAATAATATGTTACTCATTGTCATGGATCACAAGATGTTACAGACCATAATAATATGATATTCTCTGTAGAAAAGGGTCTTGTATAGCTGAAAATCATGATTTCTTGTCTGAATTATTTTTTTCATTGTGTAATCAAAATATTTTATTTTACTTTTGGTAATATTTCATTTATCTTATTTATAATAGCCATAAATAGTAATTTTCCTAACACTACAACATTAAATTGTTTAAAAATACCTTTTCAAATCTTATGTGTCCATAAAAATGTGTCCATAAATTTTGTCAACTGTTACCGTACCATACTTTGCCTTTAAATTGGTGAATTATCTCCCTCAGCTATACAGGAAATGATGTGTGTGTGTGTGTGTGTGTGTGTGTGTGTGTGTGTGTGTGTGTGTGTGTGTGTGTGTGTGTGTGTGTGTGTCTCTCTCTCTGAGAAAACATTTTGATCTAAAGAGTTCATACACCAAGAGTTATTTTGTAAATGTCAAAATTGTTCCGACAAGGAAAACTTCAGAATGTATCACTGATCACACAGCGGGTTGTTTAAAGTCTTCATCAGTGCCATGTGCTCTTAGCATTTATGCTAGCAAGTAGAGTTTTTGGCTAAAACGTTTAAAATGGTAAATTCTGTTACCAATGTAATTTCTTCACATTGTCTAATTTGTAACAGAGTTGACATAATACTATAAAGAAATTATAGAAATGAAGGAAGTTACTTGTGTTTGGCAAGCAATGAATTATTAAAATTGAATGTTTTCAATAAGATACTGGAAAGCATTTCTGTTAGTGAATGTTAACATTTTGAAATGCCAAATGTATCTCCGATTATAGAGTCACTCGTGAAGACCAACCAAAGACACACTGACCCGTCCATTCTTAAAGCATTTATTCGGCTCAATTCAGCCGCACATGACACAAAATACAGATATGCAGCTTTGTGTTGTTACAATCTAAGCCCAACAAGCATAACAATATTGATTATATGGTACTTCCTGTTATGCTAGATAATAGCTGTCTATAAAACAGTATTTAGGAATATGTATATACAGTAATATACAGTCAAATTACACTGTTACAAAGAATTAAATGAACCTTTTTTTTGTGTAGTTAATGTACAATACGGACTTTAAAAATGACCAAAAGTGAAAGTACAGAAACCAACTGTCAAGACATTTTGATTTTATACAAAACCCAATTAAAATGGTAAGATTTGTACTTTTACCATGTCTAAGATTAAGTTAGATGCCACTCAGAACACACATTAAGGCACAGTTGAGAATATATGGACATGTCCTGCTTGATGAAAAAGAAAAACAACACTTGAGAAACGTTATTAAAAAAACAAGTCTAGTTTGTTCATGCCCAAATTAATGGGATATTCTGTGACTGAGCTGATAAGGCTGTGTGGGCTGGATTTGAGCACAACAGGTGGTTCCTAATGGAGCAGAGAATTACTGAAGCGCTACTTCAGCCTCCAATACAACGAGAGCCGTCTAATGATTATGCAACTCTCCTGTATGATATAATGAGGTGCTTTTCTGATTTACAGCATGAAGTCAGTGCACTGTGATGGACTTCTCCTGCTGCAAATGATCATGATCCTTCACAAGACCACAAAACAGCATTTCTGTTCTACAGCCAGCATCATTTCCTGTGTGTCGTAAGTGCGCATGCTCACACAAACAAAAACCCTTTGGGTGCCATTTTACTTGCACTCATATTTTACATTTTACTGAGATAAATCATCAATATGTGAAGATAGAACGGCTGCATGAACAAGCAAGTTAGTCTGTAATACAAGCAATGCAAAGTGCATATATTTGTGTTTTCAAGGAATGGTTCAGAAGTATTGCATCTTTACAAACACAAGTGCTTTGAGTACATAAATCTTGTCCAGATATAACAATTCAACAGTTACCAATCCCACGTATCCCAAGCTCCCCAGGCAGCAACATAGTGTTGGCCCAGATCCGGCCCACACTGTAAAACCACGCGTATCAGATGTGGGCCGGATCTGAGCTGACGCTACATTGCTGTCTGGGTCGATCCATTATTCCAACTTTCTTTAAAACGTTCACATCCACTTCCTGGTGCTTTTCTTTGCTCCATTCATTTTCCAACAGAATCAACCATCTCAGCTCACTTCTCTAGACATATTCACATCTCCACATTCATGTCAAAAAACATGTGTGGTATTTTTCCACACGCAACCAGGCTTCACTTTATTACTTTTACATGCAAAAAAATAAAATAATGAAAATGTTTCATAACTCTTAATTTTCCTTCAACATTTAACAAATACTGTACGGCCAACAGAAAACACTAACGAGAACCTGAATTTTAAGGCTCCGTGTTACAGCGTGAGAAAACCCAGACATAGTGTTGCCCAGATCCGGCCCATATCTGGTATGTGTTGAATCCACATGTGGACCGGATCTGGGCCGACACCATGTTGCTGGAGATAAAACACAAAATAGTACAAAACAACATGAAGCTAAACCAAAATGAATGTGATCAACAACAAATTTGGAAACTGTGACCGCACTGGTGCTTCCTTAACCCTCCTCCTTCCCTCGGGTCATTTTGACCCGAAACTCGTTATTTATTTATTTATTTTTTAAATTGAGTGTTCATAGGAGTGGTCCAAGACTCTAGGACTTTTGTCATACTTGTTCCACAAATGCACACAAAAAAAAATTAAGTTTTGTGGTTGAAATAAAAAAAAAAAAAAAAAAAAAGTAACAAATCCTTCTCTCACGGGTCAATTTGACCCCCCTTAGGAATTAATGGAATGTGAGGAATGCTTCAGTACACAGACAAAAAATGCTAAAACTTCACCAAAAAATTCTTTTATAAATGTCTCCATGTGTATCTGAATGCATACTGAAGAGATACTGACTTTAGGACCCAGTG
Organism: Paracanthobrama guichenoti; assembly: GCA_018749465.1. Taxonomy (NCBI): domain Eukaryota; kingdom Metazoa; phylum Chordata; class Actinopteri; order Cypriniformes; family Gobionidae; genus Paracanthobrama; species Paracanthobrama guichenoti. The sequence continues at coordinate 22,129,741 of CM031956.1, forward strand.
GAACAGCTCATTTGTTGCCATATTGAGCTATAAGGCCATCTAGTGGCAAGAGCCATGAAATATCATGTTATATTATTATTTTTCACAAGAGGTCAGTAAAGACACTGTACTTGCATATGTAAGATATTTTGAGCTGAAAAGGGTTATGCATGAAATTGTGAGTTATTTTGAACTTAAGTTGAAAGAATGTGAATAATGTTCGTAAATTATTTATTGATAAAATCTAGTAATTTAAAGGTAAATAAAAACATAAAAAATCCTGCATTAAAAAATATTAGCAAAATGAAATAAGCGTTCTGGACAAAGAAAAAATTAAGTATAATTTTAGGGCCTCGGGTCATTTTGACCCGGGATGGAAGGATTTGTTACAAAGTGCGAGGGAGGGGTGCGGGATGACTGATGGTAATCGAATGATGAATTCTCAAATGTACGGATTCTTTTCCAGAGTCAGTTTTCTTGCTCATACTGACGATATCTTAAAAAAAACAAACCCAGCAGCAAATCAATCATGCTGTTCAGACTCCTCACAGACGGTCAAGGAAACATTCATCGTTTAGTCTGCATCCAAAAGAGCTGCGACCAACAGCTAAACAAACCTTTAATTTATATAACATTTAGCATGGTTATGTGTCCAGTTATGCTTGTGTCTTAGTATGGTGAGAGCTATAATAAACAAAACAACAAAGTTTAACTGATTATAGCATTTGTTTACCTGAAAAGTCCCTAAAATTAAAGCTGAAAGTGCACAGTTATTGTATCAATTCAGTTTCGAATTGTCCCCCGAAAACAACACTTGACCGTACAATAGTACAACAGTTAGTCATTCATCTACTCGCTGTTAGTATTGGTTTCACACCAAACCGTGTACCAGCCATGGTTGTTATTATACAATAGAATAATTAGGTATTAGGGACAACATATGAAGTCCGTTTTGCAAGATTTGACATGAAAATAGAAAGAGGAATAAAATTAAAATCCAAAACGAGGTTTATGTTTTGGGGTTAAGCACAGATCAAGACGACAGACGCTGACACTGTCAGACAGGATGCAATATATCATCTATATTACATGTATTAATATGTATATATCATGGACTATTTGAATCTTATTTGCAGAGATTGTTCATTATTGGGATATGGAGTAATTTGGATGGTTTTACTCAGCAACACCCTCTGTTGGCGATCGAAAAGATCACCAGTTGAAGAGCGAGTTCTGTCCTAACGTCATGAAGTAGATCTGACTGCATCCACCCGACTGGACAGAAGCAAAAAACACCTGCAGAGAAACACAGGCTTAGAAAAATGCTTCATAACTTTTAGTCATTCATATGCTTATAATGCCCAGACTACCTCTTTAGAAATGTTTATTTGTTCTGGGAGAGTTATTTGGAGAGATTTTTAAATGTGACATTATATAAGCACATAAAAAAGACTTTCTTACTTTATCGTTTCTCTCACACAGGAACTTGAGCTTCTGAGCCTTTTTGTGCATGAAGACTCCCTCTAGACTTGCAGTCTTGGCAGATCTGAGTTCAATGGCTTTCTCCCCCCATCCCATCACTTGATTTGACTGAAGGTAGGCTGCCATAAAACAAAAGAAACAGACGCATATCAACATCAAGTCAACAAGTCACGAATAAAGCTTAAGCACAAAAAACATTCAAAAACTGGAGATGATTGGGAACAAACAGGGTTTTCTATCATGAACAAGTTAACACTGCATCAGTATATTCATCTGACCTATATGAAGCCGATGTAGGTAAAAAATCCTTGAATTATGATTAAAGTGCCCCCATTGTGCTATTTTAAATGCTGTTTTGGAGTCTCCTACAACAGGTTTACATGCATCATTTTAATTTCTCAAAATACACATTGCACATCACCACATTGTTCAATGATTCTCAAACGACTCAATGGATGAATCAGTCTCTCTAAATCCCTCCTTTCCGTGAGCTACTCTGCTCTGTTTGGCCAGATCTGTTGTGATCGGTCTACCGTTTACAGCGCATGTCAGAAACGAAACACCCATTACCATAACTGAACTTCAGCTCCGGAAGCTTCCTAAAGCGCAGCGATTGTACACACTGTAAAGACAGTATCGATGACGTCTATTTTACTTCAATCCGAGCGTGGGTCCGAATCGATGATGAAACATTGAAGAACTAGTTATTCAACCTCCATCACAAGGACGACTTGAGCGGGACGTTTCTCAGCGATGCGCTACTCATTTTGAGGTTCATTATGAGATGTTGCAGCTGTAATTCCTCACCATCAGCATTAACAAGTGTGCGTCCGTCAACAAACCCATGTGTATCAGTATTGCGGTGCACGTTAGGGATGGGCGATATCTTATCGTTTGCAATATACCATTAAAAATTCTCCCCACTATAAGAATTAGTCTTCCCGCGATAGTAACAATAAAGCCTAGATAATGACGCGACCCACCCGCAGCTCACGTGCAGAGCGAAAACAACGATGGCGGAAGCTGTGGAGGATTTTATCGCTAAACGAGGAGCTACCTCTACAGTCTGGAACCTGTACACACAGATATATCGTCACTCGCTGAGCACTTGGACTGAGCGCTTGAGAGATTCGCTCTTTGTCAGGCGATCCATAAAGTGCGCTATTTCAGTTCATCTCAATGAATGCAGTGTATTTGACGCACAGTAAACACCAATGTGAGCTCGCTCCGTGTTTCTCACACACTCAGAGAGCCTCATCACGCAGAATTGACGTGCTACATGTAAACAATATTCTTGTATTTTCCTGTAAAATAACGGCGTTCATTTTGAATTATTCAGCCTTTATGAACAAGAATGCGCAAACGGCAATCTCATTGGCTGGCGCTCACCAATTACTGTCCGTGTTTTGATTTCAGCAAATCAGTTTGAGCGAACGCAGACAACGTGATTAATATTCATAAACCCAGCAGCTGTGTAATTATTATTGTGTGATGTTTTTCAGCACAGTTGCACTATTTAAACATTACCTGCACTTTTACAGAAGAAAAGTACATTTGCAACTTTTAACATTTCTGAAAAGGCTGGTGTTTGAATTTTTACTGTTTATATAATTTGTTACTTTCTATAATCTGTTTATTATAGGAGCCTATTTGATGTTGGGAACGTGTTACTTTAGATCATCGTTTGCGTTTCTGAGGCTCTCGTGAATGTGTGCAGCTCTCACTTGTAGCCAAAAACATGGGGAATGGCACTACATTTATCGTCATTGATATCGCGATCGCAATAAATACCAGAAATATCGTGATATATCTTTAAGTCCATATCGCCCATCCCTAGTGCACGTGTGGGAACTGTATCAATAACGCATTTGTTAGCCCAGCACTAACGTGAATGACTGATGTAACATTAAAGTTTGTAAAACAAACCTTGCTCCATCCTTTATCTTTACTCAAAGCAGTAACGACAGGCAATCTGCATTACTCCGTTTTAGCTGACGAGCAGAAGTATTTCAGTAAGACAGTAATAATGTGAGTTACCCGGAAACATACACAATATAAAACACAAAACTACCCGGTAGAAAATATATACATCAATAATTAATTATATTTACAGATTGTGATTCTGAGGAGCAAGTTCAAATAAAGTGGGTACTGACCCATCTTTAATGGATAAGCGGTTTGTAAATCCCATTTAGACCTCACTGAGATTCGAGAAGAAATCGTCAGAAGGTTATCCTGCTGTTGTATAACTTTATTTATTGTGCACGTTCGACTTCACAACTTTGCACATTGTTTACATTCACAAACAGCTTTATTGCACACTGCATGCAAGGGAATATTTGAAAAACCATAACAGGGGCACTTTCAGCAAAGTCACAAGAATGCAGTTGTTCTGAATATGAGTGCCATTCAATAGATAACATTGAGTAGATGACAGATGAGCAGCAGCTCACCAACATCCCATGCATCCAAAACATGACCTGCTAGTCTTGTCCATCAACACTAATATCTAGTCCAAATGATGTTAGCACTGATTCATTCAGTGCTGCCATTGAGCCAACAGCAGCAGAGGGAAATATTACCCAGACTGATGTGGTTATTCAACAATGTGGAGTTCTACAGAATAGTCTCCTCCATCTATTAGTAAGACCAATAGTCTCTAGCACTCTAGCAGGGAACCCCTTTAGAGAGGAAGTTGTCTTGAAACCTCTTTTAATGAACACTACCAGAGCTCAACATTAAAACAAAGTAAGGGAATGTGAGACTCTGTCTTTTGTTTATTGGACTGAACACATAGATCTCAGTAAAGAACTTTACGTCACATCCTCCAAGCATGTTTAAAGGCCTGTTCACACCAAGAACAATAACTTTATTAGCATCCACATCAACGGATGATAGCGTTTATTCTAAGCGTGTGCTTCAGCTATGTTTTCAGGACATAAATGTAAAAATTTAGTTCTGAAGGTAATTCCAACAAATTATGTTCTCATTGTGGTGTTTTCAGATCTGTAGATTACTTTGTTCCGAAACAGGGAATTAGAATGTAGCATTTTCTTCTTGGTTTGGTTCGCTTTTACAAGGCAACATTTTAAAACGTACCGAAATGTGTTTATGCAAGTCACGTGTGAGTAAAACTGTCCTCTTATTGGTCAGAGATTCCTCTGCGTCATCCATCAAGATAGATTGACAAGTTCACTGAAGTTTAGGCAATACACACGAGAAGTGCCAGTAATACAAAGTTTCAGTCATCATTCAAGATATTACAAGCTAGGGAAACATTCATGCTCTAACTCAGTGGTTCTCAAACCTGTCCTGGAGTACCACCAGCCCTGCTCATTTTGTATGTCTCCCTATATCTGACACACTCATTTCAGGTCTTGCAGTCCCTACTAATGAGCTGATGAGTTGAATCAGGTGGGATAAATGAGGGAGACATACAAAATGTGCAGGGCTGGTGGTACTCCAGGACAGGTTTGAGAACCACTGCTCTAATGCCGAGTTCAGACTGCATGATTTTCAAACTGGTCGGATCCGGGGGTAGCATTCAGTCACTGCTGTGTTCACACTGACCGATGGATCGGTGACAGGGGGGTTCACACTGCATGACTGTACAGGAGGAAGAATCGCCGACAACTCTGTCCCGTCCGCAAACTACATTTCATTAAAAAAAAACACGCGAGAAGTGACAAGGAAGCAACGCGAGATCACGTGTGCGTCAGACCGGAATTGTTATTAACAATGATAAACTGCAGAAAGCTTGCGATCCAAATTGTCTGTGCGCTGATTTGCAGCAAAAAGGAGAATTAGATTAATGGCAGAGGAAATGGTTGGGAGAGCGCGAGGGATCAAGGATTGTGTTCGGCAATAAATAATTTAGCAATGCGCTGCTGTTGCGGCTGGTCAAGCAAATGTTTGTGCTTTGTTTCTGTTTGATATAATTGTAAATATATCCATTAAAATTCTGATATTCTGGTCTATAACTCCTCCCTGAACTTCCCGCTGCCCTGTATCTTGCTCTCTCATTGGCTGTCGGTCATCGCCGATGTATTTTTCAGTCAGAACTCATTTCACACAGTAGGATTTTGAATCACCGACAGGTCCAGATATTTAGCATGTCAAATATCTCACAGGCTTCGACGACTCGTCGGCGAGTCTCTCAGATCGCGTGTTGATCATTCACACTGCGTGACTGTCACTCACGTGAGAGAGCACCGATTTGCCTATGATTTCGGCCATTTGTCTGCGATTTCGCAAAACCTGTCGGCGAGTCAAAATCGGGGCTAAAATCGGGCAGTGTGAACTCGGCATAACTGATTATAATTCATTTAAAATGCCATTTGAGAGCGAGAATCAAGGCATTTTAAGATGGAGAGGCACTGCGATATAGGTAATGTGCCCACTCACAGAATCAGACACTGTTGCTTTCTATATAACACATTTCCTGTTCCCCGCTCAGGCGATCTCGGAGCGATTGTTTTGGTGCGGATCCGAGCGCGTTTATATATGCCTAAACGAATCGAACAAAGGGAGAAGATGCACAAGGCTCCGAAACAAACTCTCCTGAGAGAGATTTTAAAAACGTTATTATTCTTTGTGTGAACAGGCCTTGACGCTGTGACTTTCTCCAAACACAAATCTGCTCATATGTAGGAAGTGGGCTGAAAGATGACTCATCCATCCAAATGACTTGTTTTGCTTTTTTCGTATTTAGACTCTCATTCACATCAGTCACATGTCATTACAAGAACTTCCTTGGTATGACTGCACCTCAGTAATATAGCTCAAGACCAGACCGCATTTAGAGAGTTGCATCAAAAAACAAGAGAAACAACAAAAAAAGCTGCATTATCAAGAGATCATAAACCATTGCATGTCTGTACTGTTAATGCCTTACAAACTGAACTTCATCGGTTGTACATAGTACTAATAGATGTTGCAGCTGTGCTTTTCGAGTGCTGAAACTCACCGACAGAGGCGGGCATCTCCCCCCACTGCAGCACCGTCTCCTTGGTGATGCGGCCATAGGTGTCAATATAGACGCCCTCATCCTCGTAACACAGCAACAGCTCCATCCCACTGCTGCTGGGGAGGATGATGATGGCATGCGGCCGAATCAAGCCTTGGATCTGAAACACACAGACATTCTGTTATAAAGAGGATTAACAGTAGCTGCCTAAATAAATACAGATTAACCTCCATCCAGTGTGAGCAAACAATAGTCACTCTACTGTACTGTGCATGCCATGGAGTCAAATTATCCATAGCTCCTCTCAAGTGCATTTACTGGTCATGGCACGTAGGGGTCACCTGGTCATAACATAAAAAGTACTACAGCCAATTTTTATGCTAAGGCAATGTATATTAAAACAAAAGGACTACCCATTTTCTTTTAAAAGTTGCAAACACAGGCTGTATGTTTTATTCAATGATGTGTTCATTTACAGAAGCATATTATCACAAAGTATCACAATAGTTATTTTCTCTGCTGCATCTTCAATATGATGATTTTATTTCTGCATGAAGCTAGAATTTTATTTGTTTAAAAGCAGAGGGTCTGTTTCTTTTGACATACATTTCATGTTCAGATATTCACGCAACAAAATATTCTGCGGGCCATGTAAGTTTTGTGAAAATGATCAAAAATACTAGCGGTGGCTGGCAACTATTTAACAAAGAAATCTCTGGTGGGGAAAGAGTTAATATTACGTATATTTGAGCCATTTAACATTGATAATTATATTATGCATAAATGTCAATTTAGTGCGGAGCAGATACAACTATTTTTTTTTAGAAAATCAAAATTTGAAAATTAGAAGGACGAACACTTGTCATAACATATTGTCATAAATAACTTATAGCTACATTAGGCTGTAATACTAAGAGGCACCCCAAATTATATAAGTGCTAATTAAATGGATGTAACTTGTCTATTAAAGTATATAGTATGTTTATGTTAGTGATCCTGATGGATCCCAAGTCCAGTGGTCCCTGAGGTCCTTTCACTGTCCTCACATCCAATGATGGCTGCCGTCATGTACATTTCCCCATCTGGCACAGGAGGTTGCAGCATCCACTGCCCCAAGTCCAGGGGTCCTAGAAGTCCTAAGTCTGGTGGTCCCACAGTTAGGGAGGTCCTTCCACTGTCCTCTGTGCTTCCTATGATTTCTCCATCTGACACAGAACCGGTGGTGTCCGCTGCAGCTTTCCCAAAGGCAGCGGCGTCTGCTGCCTTATGTCCGGTGGTCCTGGAGTTAGGTAATCCCTAGTCCAGTAGTCCTGGAAGTCCCAAGTCCGGTTGTACTGGAGGTCCCAAGTCCAGTGGTCCTGGAGTTTCTTCCACTGTCCTCCTCAGTGCTTCCAATGATGGCTGCAACCATCTGATGTGTGTGTGGCATGCACACTTCTCCATGGCACAGAGGCGATGGTGTCCACTGCAGCACCCCCAGAGGTTGCAACGTCTGCTGCCTTAAGTACAGTGGTCCAGGAGGTCCAAGGTCAGGTGATCCCTCATCCAGTAGTCCTCCAAGTCTGGTTGTCCTGGAGGTTCCATGTCCATTGTTCACATGTCTATGTTCACATGTCCTGGATGTCTCAAGTCCTGTGGTCCCTACTTTTTTCTGTACTTCCAATGATGGCTGCTGCCATGCAGTGTGTGTGGGCCATGCACACTTCCCCATCTGGCACAAAGACTGTGTCCACTGCAGGCTTAAGTCCCGTTGTCCTGGTTGTCCCAAAGGTCCCAAATCTGGTGATCTCAATTTCAGAGTCCTGTGTCCAGTGGTTCCAAGTCTGGTAGTCCTGGAGGTCTTCATCCACACTGTGGTCTCCACCTCTGCCCTGGTGCTCTTCAGCCCTGACGGTTTCACCTTGGTCCTCAGCTCCTTCATGGCTCCTTAAGTGGGGTGCTCTGTGTCTTTGTGCTTTTGTTTTATGTAGTCTTTTCATTTGTAGTGCAGTTTAGTTCCTGTTGTACATCCCCAGTATGTACATTTCACAGTTGGCATATAACTCCCTATAACTCCTTTTGTTAATGCGTATGCGTATGTTGTTAATGTTTGTTAAAATGATGACGTATGAATGATTTGAGGTATCATTTGTGTCAGATGGAATACTTGGTGTTAGGGGTTTGTTCAAAAGTAAGAGCAATAACAATAACCGCAATGCTTCATTATAAGGGTGGGTGACCAAAATCTTATATCACAATATGAGTAATTTTATTTCACGATAAATGACATCACATCACTATATTTTTGCTTTAAATAAGGTTCTTTTGATACTAATTTCAACCAATTTCATAATGTCACCAATTTCAACATCACAAAAAAACAATACTAGCCTATGTAAAAACTCTCAAGCTCACTGAAGACAAGTAAGCGGTCAGTGATAAAATACTAATTAAATGCAATAGAAGAAAGACACAAATAAAATAGACCTACCTGAAAAACTTTGAACACCAGAAATAAGAAATACTAGGCAGCATAAATTATATAAAGTAATAAAATGTATAAAACATACTGCATATCTTCACGGTGTAAATTAAATAGACATTTATTCTTATTAAAGTGAGACAAAAGTGATTCAGTCAAGAGCAGTGAGAGATTTTCTCTTGATTTTGTTTGATTAACATTAATGTCAGCAGGTTTATTAGGCTGCTGTCACTTTAAGACTGAATGCATGGATCCAATAAACACATGCGTTTTTCCTTCTCAACTAAGACAGCAATGACTGTTTACGAGCATACTTGCAAAGACAGGCATTTTGACACAAGTATGTTCAAAAACATATGCTCAAAACCATCTCTCAGACAGTGTGCACATGTACCGAAATTAGTTTTTTCACTGCTTACTGCGTTTTGACAGTTTAAAATCACTTCTTTTTAAACTGCAATGCTTAAAAACGCATGCAAACAATAAGCTTTCCTGATCCCGCAGCACAGCAACGTCATGAGCATAACCGCAAAAGAATCCAAATCGGTTAATCATGTCTACCGGTATATTTGCCAACCCCTACTTAATTATTGTAGTGTTAACTCTTTCCCCGCCAGCTTTTATTTAAAAACATTGCCAGCCACCGCCAGTGTTTTTAATAATTTTCACACAAATTTCATGGCCACCAGATAATTTTGATGTATAAATATCTGAACATGCAATATATCAAAAGAAAGAACAGATAAAATATTTAATGCATTTTTTTAAACTTACCTTAAAATTACTAGATTTTATCAACAAATAATAAATGATTTAAGTACATGCTTTACATTTTTTCCAACTTAAATTCAAAATAACTCACAATTTCATGCATAACCCTGTTAATTCAGCTCAAAATCTCTCACATTGGGTTTCTCTGCCGATCTCTTGAGGAAAAAAGATAATATAACGTGATATTTCATGACTTTTGCCACTAGATGGCTTTATAGCTCAATATGGATTGAATGAGCTGTTCCGCTGGGTCCTAAAGTCAGTATCTCTTCACTATGCATTCAGTTACACGTGTAGACATTATACACAATTTGTTTCTCTATGTGAAGCATTCCTCACATTACGTTGACTCCTATGGGGGTCAAATTGACCCTACGAGGGAAGGATTCGTTACTTTTTAAAATTTCAACCACAAAACTCTTAGAATCGAGCAAAAAATGTTTTGTGTATTCCCGGTTCAAGTACGACAAAAGTCCCAGGGACACTCCGATGAACACTCAATTTTAAAAATGCGTTTCGTGTCAAAATGACCCGAGGGTTAAACGAACAAAACTTTGTAAAAAATGTTTATTGCTAGCTTCATGCCTTCTTTTTTTATCAGCACTTGACATCAAGAGTTTCATTAAAACAAACAAAACAAAAAAAAAATTACAAAAAGATGAGAAAAATCACGTTTTGATCCGGAGATTCTCTACTCTTTCAGAAGATATGCAATAGAGTCGCCTAGTTAAAACACGAAAATGCAGAAAATTCTGTCAATGGCGGGGAAAGAGTTAGTATTATTATGGTGAAATCTTTATCACACACCACTAATTAAGTAAATGCAATGACCATGTAATTCTATTCATTCAATTGCAAGAATGAGGTTGAACAAAATTTTATACTAAAAGTTATGCATTACCTTTGGCTTAGCTAAAAAAAAAAAAAACAAAAACAAAAAAAAACACTTTCAACCACTTTTTATAAGCATTAGAATAGATATTCTCAATCATTTGTACTTGAATGTCTATGTCATTTTCACAATCACACACCTCCCACTGTACTTGCCTGACTCAGAAATAAATTCACACACACTGTACTGCCATCCCTCTGTAGAGCCACCACAATCCTCAGCATCAATACGGGCATCCAGAGCCGCAGAGCGATCTTTATCCTCTGCCGCGGGATTCTTATAAGCGCCATCCGCGCAAACACGCCGCCTCAAACAGAGAGTGTGTTCCCAAGTGGGAGAAGCAGAATTACACCACGCAAAAAGCAGCTTGAGTGTGGAAGGACTTTGCTAAATGAGTATGTGCAAGTGAAAGACTCAACTACGTGAAAGATGGAAAAATGTGTGTGAGAATGTGAAAAAGTGACAGAATGAACGAGAGAATGGGAGGGAATGAATGAGAAAATGTTCGTATGGAGGCTACATGATCTAGTGCCGCCCAGCCTCCTCCAGTTCTGTTTCTTGCCGCTAGTTCAACTCTAAATTTATCTACTGCATGTTATTAGAAAAAAAAACTGTCAAATAACAGGTCATTTCAATGGGCTTATGCTTTGGGAACATAGCTAAGGCTGCAGAGTTATTTTTGGACAAGAGATCAGTTTGGAGAAACTAGCACACACACACAGATTGTGAGGGTGAACTAGTCCGTAACTATGTGGGACACCTCACTGGAGTGTGGGCCAATGCTAGGAGGGGGCGGCACAGCCGTGGATGAACACTACAGTCATCGCTCTTCCTCACTGTAAAGGATACGCTGCTGTGTGGGTGTGTGGGGACGTCAGGAATAGAGTGAAATGCAGCTCTATATCATTACATTTTTCCTCACATTATGTTATACATGCTGTGTGTGGTGGTGTTCAGAAATTAGGAGGCAAAGTCCTCAGTTGGGTTTTTTAATGTTTTATATACACATACACAGGACACGGACACGGGTGTGTCGCCCATCAATGACATCATACCTGTGTTACCCTCGATATCCGATTTATTTTGTAGAAACCATGGAAACACCAAAGATGCTTTAATATATGATGTGTTTTATTAGACAGGTGAGCAACTGTTTGAATGTATTCATCGACAGAAAACCAATCATTGTTGCACTACAACACAGTTAGTCTTATTGTTTGAATCTCGTTTTTTTTTCTTCTGCGAGTATCATGTTTTACCATGCCTACTATCGATCTCTGCAGTGTGAACAAGTGTCTCATAGTAGCCGTCGAGCGAACGCACAGAGTAGTGAAAATATATGCACAAATATGATAAAACAGTGCTACGTTACCCCACATACACATGAGCGGAAGAAGAGGAAGTGCTTGTCTGAGGCATAAAAAGCCATGTGTCGCGCTTGTCTCTCATTAGCAGTCGCTCCAGCGGCCTTGTTCAGCCCCACCCTGCTTCATACTACAGTAACGTTAATAAATCTATAATACATTAGCTCATCCACGAACAGGATTTCTGCCCGAATCCCATCGGATTCTTTTCCACCGGCTGTATAGGTGAAGACAACAACTACCATGATTCCACAAAATCACGTTGTCATCAAGCTACACCTTTGTTTTGAATAAGCGACCTCTAGTGGCTAAAATTACATATTGTGCCTTTAATTAGTCTTCCCATTACACGTTATAACTTTTTTTAAATTCAGACTGATTTGGAATGTGCATTGGATTTAAATCACATGAACCAATCATAGTGCAATGCTTCCTCTCAAGTGACTTTCCCCCATTCATTCTCAATTACCCCCCACTAAACCCACCGCACACTTTAGTGGGTCTGCTAAAGCTCAATGGGCTCAGGGGAAGGCGGATTCCCACTGTAACTTTACCTGCTGGTGTCACTGCTGCATAGTGTTACTTTAGAAAAACTAGTGATTTATACACTCTTTAATGTCACAGTTTGTAATATTTGCATTGTTTTATTATTCTAAAATGGATTATTTTCTCATCAATGTTTTTTGAGGAGACACTGCCTCCCTTGCCTCCTCGGAGAAAACGCCCCTTGGTACATATTTATGCCATCTCTAAACTTTAGTGTTTGGTAGAAGGAAAACGAGTGTGATGGATTTTAAAATTTGGTGACCTGCTTTTGTTTAAGGGTGAATCGCACCCCAAAATTAAGATTAAAGTAAAAGGTGCAAAATAGTTATCTACAGTATGATAGTACAAGATTGTGGTTTTGTGACGTGAGCTGCTCTGTGCTATCAGGGATAACCTTATTAAACACAGAGAAATCTGAATTATTCCATGTTTTCAGATTTGACATTACTGTGTGTGTGTGTGTGTGTGTGTGTGTGTGTGTGTGTGTGGACCCTAGGAACCTAGGACCTCTGGCCAAATACACAAGGCAGGGTTGATGATGGAAATATAGAAATGGTTATCAATTCTTTGTGTTGCTTTTAAAAGTAATCCAGACGAGCAACACATATTAATGAGCATTTAAAATATAAATTAAGCGATATAGCATGCGCATGAAGCTTGCCCGCAGCGACACCGGCAAACATTGCATAAACTTTTGTGATATTTGAGATTGAGATCAAAATAAATAGCCTATACCATAAATAACAGCCTTATCTTTAAAAAAGAATAAATAAATAATGTGCCTAATGTTAGGTTTACTAGGATTACATTAACTATACAGCGAGCAGCCATGTAAAGTGGATAACGTTAGGCTACTACTTACATGTTTTAAAGGCTTGAGGTTGCACGTCACTATTTGTGGTCATCATTCTTACTATAAAATCAAAGCCATTTATCCAATCAATCCAAATTTGAAGTTGATATCACAAAAATGGATTTGTTTGGGCACTGTACCAAAAATAGCCACCGGGTGTCACCCACATTCCACTGATTGTTTTATGCATTCTCCAGTAACAAATGAATACATTTGTCTAAATATCACAAAATAGTGGATACAAATATCACTGTGAGACCTTTCTGATGATGGTTTCTGAGGTTTTGATTATAAAGTAATGAAAATAAGTTTCCCCACTAGGGGAGGAGCCCGCTAAAAGAATTTAAGTACAGTTTCCATGGTAATGCAATGTCCAATTTCAAAGGATGAATTTTGAATTCTTAAGCTTTCAAATGATACCTAATCTATGATGATTTCTAAAATATGTGATGCGAACAAAAGGTGATAAATAAAAAGAGCACCAAGCGTTCGGCTAGCGGGGCGGTGACTGTTAAAGATATGAATGCACAATGCAGAGTTGTAAACATTGGACAGCCTGTGTTACAAGTGAAGACCGTTTTGAGTTTTGAAAAATGACATCAAGAAAGAAAAGAGGTGTTTTCTAAGATGAAGAAAAAAAAAAAACATCTCAAACTTTTTCTGTCTACCAACTAAAGAAATTACAAAAAAACTACAATTCCTATAAAAACAGAAGCAGTACTATCCTGGGACAGCTGTGACACTCATTTTCAATGTGCTAAATTCCCTTAATCATACATTGTCCTACCATCAGAGCAGACAACATGGGGCCATTTATTTTAACACCGTGTTACAGCTGACCACACTGGATGTTTTGCGTGATTTTCTCAGTGACCTAGCATGCTAGCATGACCCAAAAACATTAACTTGAAAGAAAAACCAAATTACAACAGACAGTTGCACTACTACAGGTGCAGACAAGTGCTTGCTGGGATACTCACATGACTGGGCAGGTACAGATCGAAGGGCGTCCCTGAATCCACATCAACAGCATGAAAGCCATAGTGAGACCCATAGATGACCTTTAACCTCTGTCCATTCTCCACCGTCAGGTCGACGGAGAGGGGCTTCTGAGGCAGTGAGCTGAAGGACTGACCAAAGATAAAGAACAACAGTTACTCATCTACTGGGAAATAAACAAAGGATAAACATACAATCCATGTTCATGCTTCATTCATTATTCATGTATTTTTCCAGGTGAGGAGTTTCTCCACTAATGCACTGATTGGCAGTTTACTGTCAGGTCTAATATGTTTTGTAACTGCTTCATAAAACAGTCACATCCATAACTCGCTTGAATTTTAACAATTCCGATTCCGCTTATCGATTCCGATTCTTATTTTTTTAGATAACAATCATATTTATTCTAAGTCTTGTTACACAACATTTCATTGAAGCTGAAAACCATGAACAAAAGAATCAACAGGCTAAGGCCCCGAGCAGACAGAACGTGTTTTTGCAGTGAGATGCGCCTTTTTTAAATAGATTTCTGTTGGCAGTGAGCATTATGCTCGCGTTTTTGAAGGAGCGCTCAGAGCGCCTGAAATTAAAAAATTGTCAGCACAGTGACAGCACAACTGGAGCACGTTCAAGCTCAAACCGCTGCGCAACGTTTTGCTACGGTTTCTGGGTGGAACGACATGTTTCCTGGAAACGGTGTGCAACGGGGTTTGAGATACATTTTCTCTTGTTTGGTGGGTGTGTCAAAAATGTCAGCCCAATCAGCAGCAAGATGTATATAAACCACACGGTCTTAAAGAGACACAATGGGTCCTAGTAGCCTAAAGTCGTTTACAAATGTGTCTGCTGCAGCTCGGTATACGATCAATTGAAGATATTAGAAGACAAGTTTGTCTTTTCATTATGAAATGTGAGGCAAATGTTGGATCACAATAATTAGGAAGCACAGTTTCCACATTTACATTTATGCATTTGGCAGACGCTTTTATCCAAAGCGACTTACGTTGCATTCAAGGTACATTTTTACATTTTTGCCAGTTCTTGCTTTCCCTGGGAATCGAACCCATGACCTTGGCATTGCTAGCGCCACACTCTTATTGTTTGAGCTACAGGAAAGCCAATAAATCCCAATAAATTTCCATAAATCCCTTCACTCGATTGGGATATTCTCTTTTATTCTGGATGGCAAGGGCAGTGACTGTAACATTGAGCGTGTTTTGCAGCATTAAACACGTATTTATATCAGGCTCCGAAAATTCTTCCAAAAGAATATAAAGAATGGCCTTCTCAGCTGCCATAGTTGCAACTCTTGCGTCATCAGAACAAGGTGTTCAACGCAGCACCGCTTCAGTTTAAAAGACGTTTTTCCAGAGCTGAATGCAGCCCTGATTCGAGGGTTACCTAGCAACATAAAAAACAAAACAAAACGCAAAGCACTGCTATTTTCTAAATAAAAAAACGTCAACCAAAAAAGGCAGTGCGGTGCGCCTCGCGTTTTAAACTGTCTTAAGATTTTCAGGTACAGAAACTAATCAAATGTAAAATACAGCGAGTGAATATTCTCTGTCTTTTGTTGTTTGATTAACGTTATTATAGAGATGGCAGCAGGGATATTAGGCTGCTGTCACTTTAAGAGCTGCACGGAAGAGAGCACGGAAGTCTTCTTGCATGTGAATGGTTTAAAAATCATATAAAAAAAAATTATCTGAGCGTGTCTTGGATGTGTGTGCAGCACGGAAAACAACGTGCGGGTTTTGCACGTGAATGGTTTAAAGACATTTTAAAATGCACAAAAAAGGAATCGGTAAGAGGAATTGAAATTTGACATTTTTTAACAAGTATCCGATTCCTGAACTTGAGTATTTTCGATTCCCAATCTTACTCACAGAACTGCAAACTGGGCTGATAGTGTCACGTAATACAGTGCAACAGTTACTCTGTACTACCCACACACACACACACACACACACACACTCTCTTGAATATGTGGTTTAAAGGGACTCTTATTAATCGAAGGACATCCTGGGATTTTTAATGACCACAGAGAGTCAGGACCTCAGTTTAACGTCTTATCCGAAGAACGGTGCTTATTGATAGTATAGTGTCCCCATCACTATACTGGGGTGTTAGGACCCACACAGACCTCAGGGTGAGTGCCCCCTACTGGCCTCACTAACACCTCTACCAGCAGCTACCCGGTTTTCCCAGGAGGTATCCTATCCGGGTACTGACCAGGCTCAGCCCTGCTTGGCTTCAGCGGGAAACCAGTCTTGGGCTACAGGGTGATATGGCTGCTGTGAACAATGAACATTCTGTATCGTCTGAAAGGCTTAACCTTTTTTGACAGCATCTTGCATTCTGATTTATCAGACAACAATTTGTCAGAGGATGCATTCCTCATCTTTAAATAACTATTTGAACCTGACACGGCATATTAAAAAATACAATGTCAAAGTTTGACTATACAGGGTGATGCCAGCCACAACAAAACATATCAGTTCATGCTTGTTAAGAGAATTACGGTGACACTTTCCACGTGTTTCTTGTTTATTGGCCTCATGCACAGTGGCTTGGTGTGATCTGAACACATGCACATTCTGTAAGAGCTGGTGACGTGAAAAGACAGTGTGTGACAGGATGTGGGACTGTCAAATGAGGAAGGACTTGATGCAGTGACGATCTAGAATTGAATCATTGCCATGAGCAATTACCTGATTTTATATGATAATCAGAAAAAAAAATGTGTTGCATGAAGGACAATTAATTGTGTGTGTCGACTCAGACAGTCCAATATTTGCAGCCACAAAGAGCGCGTGTTCATTCTTGATGCATTACACAATGGTACAATCGTATTTACAATACTTTTTTTCCAGAATGTTCGTTGTTAGCAGCATAAGAACTCATTTGGTGTCAAGGAAAAATCGTAGTGGCAGCTTGGCAGATTGTGAACAGGACTCAAGTCTTCACATAATGATCGCACACAATGCTTTTGAGTGCTTTGATTTGTCAGTTTTAGTATTTTTTATAACTGGGATGATGATGCAAAGTGTGATGCAATGGGCCAAGATGTCCATCTGACCCATATTTATAAATGACGCAGATCTTTTTTCCACATTTCATTTATCGGTCAAGAACTTCAGTAGCACAATACGATGCCCATTGCTACACCAAACTGAGGAAACCAGCTGAGGGTAACAATTTATTTGAGAAAAGCACATATTTTCACTGTCATACTATGTTTTCATGTCCATAAAAATGGGCAGGACAACAATCTGATCTAAATGTTATTAATATAAACGGCAGAACTTCATGTCAGAAGTAGAGTAAGTCTCTCAGGACAGCAGCGAAGTAGGACACGTACTCAAAAATGACCCATTTCCAAAAACACCCCAGTTACATGATCTATCAGTACACCCCTCCTATTCTTTTTCAAATGGAAGAATATATAAATGTAAACAACAGGTAATTAGAAATATTACATTAGAAAGTATGACCATAACTGCCTCCTGAGCTTTGGTTCAAAGCAATTATGGACGCACTGTATAGGAATCTCAGAAAGCTTACATTTCAACCCTATATGAATTCACTGTGGTTTCCAGGTGAAATGAACACTAGTGGCAGTAAAACACCAAACACTTTTGTTCTTTTTCCCACAAATTATGATAACTGGCCTGAGGCACATTACTGAATAATAAAGAGTTGTTTTGGCACGACTTTTCTGATGTAGTTGAATAAAATCAGCTCATGGGCAGTACAGCAAATACTTCTATGTTTTATCATTTAATAATTACTTATTTATAATACATTTTTAATGAGAATTTTATTTCTTTGGCACTGTGGTAATATCAATCTCTCTTGCTTGTCATAATTTCCTCTTTTTATTCATCTTTTCAAGTTATGAAATATGACCCAAAAATGTTTTGGCAGCCTTTGTGACATTTCACAATCATCTCCACTAACATACGAGACTTACTTTGAAAGCCATGAACTTGTGGTATGGCTTGGGAGCCCATGCATAGATCTCCACAGCGCTCCTCAAGGCGATGACCAGGAACTTGATTTTTTCATAGCGAACTGAAAGAAGTTAGTACGAATTAAATTTCCTTACATGGAAGAATAGGCATTTATCAAACCAGCCTACCTCTAGCCTACCTCTTTACAGTACATGCATACAACCAAAATACAACCACCAAAGATCACCCTTGAAAGAAAAGCCTTTTTGATCCAGACTAGGCTACTTGCTACTTTACAGGACTGGATAATACTTCCTCTTCTGGTTTGCTAGACTGAGTTCACTAGGTATTTCCATGTAGTGTTATTATAATAAATGTCAGTCTTTATAATTATAATACAGGGCTCCAGACTGCGATTAAATGGTTGCATTTTGCTACCTTTTTTCTTGCCGGCGTGACTCAATTTTGTTAGAGGACGCACTGGTGCCCAACTGTTGCATATGAGAAACATCAAACAAAACGGAAGTGAAATGAAACGACGCTACTCGGACTGTTTATCAGCGCAGCACAAGATCAGAGCTGTCTTGGACATGTGAGTGTGTCGCCTGTCAATGGCGTTATATCTGCGCTCCCTCGGTTTCCTATTTTATTTGGCAGAAACTCTTTAGTTTCACTGCAGTGTGAACAAGTGTCATAGCAGCCACCGAGCGAACGCACAGAGTAACGTCATAACATCATTCTCAACACACTCAGATGTGTCTAATATGATCAACAGAGCTGCGTCACCTCATACTGATGACCGGAAAAGAGGAAATGGCGCCGGCAACTGTGGCATAATAAAAGTCCCGCTGCTCGCGAGGCGTGTGTTGCGTTCATCTCATTAACAATTGATCCAGCGGCCTCGCTCAGCTCCACAACACTCGGTCCTGCTCTGCTTCACACTACAGTAACGTTAATAATCGCATCCATGAACATGATTTCTGTCCGAGTCCTGTCCCGAGTCTTTTCCACCGGCTGTGAGGTAAAGACCACATGTCCATTCTGCGCTCAAACTTGGCATCAAACTACGCCTTTGTTTTGAATAGGCGACCACTAGCAGATGGACGGGAAAGTTACATAGTGCACCTTTAAATTAACTTTATGACACATTTTCCCCAGCTCTACCAAATCAGGTGCTGGCGCCACCATCTGTGGAACTCAGTGGCACCGGTGCTACCGCTCTCAAATGTTAGTCTGGAGCCCTGTAATACTTAGTATGTTTTTAGTGGCTTACCTTGAATGTCTGTGCTAAAAGGAGTTGAGCCCTTGTATACAGTAAAACTGCTTGAGATGTGGCACAGAAACATATTTAAAATGGACTCACCTACTTTGTAGCTGACACATCCCTCCAGTTCTCCCACTGAGGTCCAGCCCTGTTTCTTTTCCACCTCTGGATCATTACGCAAGATCTTATTCCTCAGCCAGGACAGGTAGTACAGCCTCAGCTTGTTTTTCTTACCTTTCCACAAGAAATAAAAGTATAAATTAGATTCAAGCTATCTATACACACATTAGTGTTGGGCGATATGCACCATTTGGTCATCCTATCGTCAGTCTGTGAGATCAGAGATACACGATACTACTGTCTATAAGCACAACCCTAATATAACACTAATAACCCTAATATACACTACAGGTCATATTAAGATGTTTGAATGTTTTTGAAAGAAGTCTCTTCTGCTCACCAAGGCTGCATTTTTTTTTAAATCAATACAGTGAGCATTGTAAAATATTACTACAATTTAAAAGAACGGTTTTCTATGCGAATATATTGTAAAATGTAATTTATTCCTGTGAAGGCAATGTTGAATTTTCAGCATCACCACTGCAGTCTTCAGTGTCACATGATCAATTTAATCAACTAATCTTTTCCCAAGATTTACATTTATCAATTCCTAACTGAAGTAGCCGTACACAATGTTCAAAGCATGTCTGATGTTTAACAAGTTGTGTATATGACGCAAGGAGTGAAATAATTACACGCGAAGTTAGAGTAAGACTAAGCATTTTTTTTTTCAGTAACATAAATAGCAGCAGCAAGAAGACAACATTGCTTGTGAGGAGTGTAGTAAATTGGTCATGCAGTACGAATCAGTACATATTCACAAAGGGGCAAGCGTCAGTCAGATATGAATTTGAATGCAAAGTTAAACTTTCAGTAAGCAGTGTCATGTAGGAACACTCAAACAAGATACTACCAGAAGGCAATGGGTTATATCAAGTAGCGTGAAAGAAACAAATGGAACATATAACCGATGCATGCTGTCTCCAAAGAAATACGAGAATTCAAATAGAGTTCAATTAGTTCAATCATGCATGAGAATACACATTTTAATGTACCAAGCAATGTTTAGCATAAGAAATGCACTTCAAAGTTAGTGTCTAAGGAAACTCTTCTATGAATGAGAATATTGGGTTTCCATGAACGTTGTACGAGAGACAATGAACGCGCTCATGCAATTCGATTCAGTACAGACACAAAAAAAAACAATGGGAACCGAAAATGGTTACCAACATTCAAAATATATTCTACTATGTTCCACAGAAGAAAGAAAGTCATAGAGGTTTGGAATGACATGAGGGTGAGTAAATAGTAGTTTTAATCATTTTTGAAAGAATTTACATTTTTGGCCAAACTACCCTTTTAAAAATGGTCATATCCATTAACATGCTAAAAAATATTTCAGAGATCTGTAATGCGTGTATGTTAAGATAGTTGGCTGAATATGTCAGCCTTACTGTTATCTATTAGCTAATGTGCTCCAAAACAAAATTCGCATTTAGACGATAAACGCATTCAAAACTTACAGTCTCTCACTTCCTCTGCACTTCAGCTTCTCATCAGATTTTCTGTCCAATCAAATGCTCTCTAGACTCTGAAGCCCCACCCCTTACACTAAAAATAGACACTGCGGCTAAAATCGGTCACTTGTTCACACATTTACTGTTTTCTACATGGTGAAGTGCACTATATAGGGGATAGGGAATGATCAGACAGTGTAAATATGCTTTCCATTGGGGAGAATGAAGTCTGGTTTCACGCTAGTGTCACGGGAACTGCCGCATCACGCGCACAGTTTGCTCCGGTCCAGAGACACAATAGCAAAGAGCGGATCATATGCGGCAGTCGGCACAGACCAAAAAAACATATCAAACCTGTTTTAATTCTGCACAGAATACTATATTTTAAAGCGATACGCGACGTTGCCTTACCAAGCTCAACGGCTCTGGATGAGCTGTGATATAAACTAAATGATATTGGCTAATTTAAAAAAAGAGGAGGAGCTGATTGATATGTCCCGCCCTGTCTTCCTGTTTCAGTGGAAATTACGTGGACACTGACTAATGCTGCGTGTTTCCAGGCACCTGCAATTAATGTAAATTTTTCCTTTCACACAAACAATAATTTTTTATTGGCTCATCCAACTAGAATTTATATCCCAAACTATCAATGGGATAAAGCTTTTTTAGTCTTGTTGTCAATTCTACCTGGTCTCTTGCAGGACTTGCCAAAAACTCTTGTTCATTAATTTGCCAGTATCTGTTGTAGTAGTAAAGTTGCTTTATGTAGAGTATGTACCCGATATAGTGATGAGGACATTGAGCCCCTCCAGTACGTCCATCTGTTGGAAGCGTCTGCGGCTGATGAGAGAGTAAACTTTGCCCTGACCACTGCGGTCCAGCAGCCACAGGCCGCTCTCTGTGCCCACCAACAAATTCACACCTAAACACACGACATTCACAGTGAGGAAAGATATAGATCTGCCTCTGAGCCACAGCACAATTATACCAATTATAACAGCATTTTAGTGCATGCAATACCTGCTTTAAACAAAAAGCATGTTTAGAAAATAGTTATGTGATATATGGGTGGGATTACAAGTCGTTCAGTTATTAACACAGGAAGTCTCATTTCATGTACTGATGTGACAGATCTTTACTAAGATGGGAGTGTCTACAGTATATATCTGGATGTGGGTTATGTGTGCGTCATCAAACTCACTGAAATAAATCGAACATACATGAGATATAATTACAAACAGTGCTGAAACCATTTATTTTATGTGGAAATTTGCAGAGTTTGATGAAAAACAGGTATTTTGCTCCATAATATTATACAAACAACTGACAAAGTAGATTTCATTTCAGCTTTCTAAGTAAGAAGTGAACATAAAATGAAGTGTGCATTTCACTACAGTGATTTTCACAGTTTGATAATGCTTCTTATTGAGCAGATGTCATAGCAGGAGTGTATGGAGTTTATTTCATTTGACATTGATTTATTTTGTTCTTTTACATTTGAATTAATCAGGAACATGCAAATGGTCTTTATTAATATCAAAAAGTCTGCACTGCATGCATTTCTGTCTCACCCCATAGGCTAGCGCAGAGGATCTCAGTGTTGAACTTCTTTTTATATTTGCGGATCTCTGGGGCGTCACTCTGAGGTCGAATGTTGGTAGGGTTGACGTTCACCACAGAGCCCTTCCTGTGGGGCTGTCTAACACACGGCTCACACCTGCCATTCACTGACAGACACAGACACAGAGAGAGAGAGAGAGAGAGAGAGAGAGAGAGAGAGAGAGAGAGAGATACATGTGTTTTATACACTGACATTTTATACAGGTCAGTAGTCATCAGATATGAGGACTCACGTTGGTCGTATCCCTGCGGACTCTGAGGTGGAGGTATCTGCAGCAAACGAGGGTCAATAAAAGGTGAGAATGAGGACGAGGAAGAGCACATACTTTTTCCTGGCTGGATATTGAACACTTTCTGTAAATACAGAATAACACAAGCACAAAAAATGGGGGAGAATTTTACAGAATTTTTTTATAGAATTTTTCTATAATATTTTTACATTATGTAAAAAAGGGGGAAAAATGGTTAGGCTAACTTAAGGCCCGGGTATACTTCATGTTCTGTGTTCTGCTCCGCCTAGTGTTGTAGTACTCGAGACCGGTCTTATGACCATTTCTTGAAGGTCTTGGTCTTGTCTCGGTCTCGACCACATTTGTACTCGGGTCTTGTCTCTGTCTCAGACTTGGAGGACTCGGGATTTTGCTTCAAGACCAGTCAAGACCACAACTGCTGCTGGGATATTACTAAATTGCCGGTGCATTGTCTGATTTGATTATTAACATCATTAATGTGATAAAACAGACACAATCAATAACTTATTTCTACTTTGATTTATTTGTGCCGGTTCAGAAATGAGGGACCGTGTCAAAAATGACACCAAAATTAATACAAATGCTCACAAAAATCAAGATATTGTTGCAAAAAAGTACTTGTATGAGATCTGGATTTTTATATTATAACGTGATATAATTAAGCAATATCACAAGAGCTGTTTTCACAAATTTGAGCATGACTGCAAACATTACATTGCTTTTATACAAACATTAAATAAAAAAAGTCTCAAAAAATCTCAAAATTAGTTATGCATTCGTAATTTACCATTTCAGAGGCATCTTCAGTACCACCTCTGCAGTGCAAAGGTGAATTTTGTTGTTAATGATTTCATTTGATTGGTATAACAGCTCTATATATAGTGTCTTATTCTAATTATGTTTATTGATTAAGTAATTTCTCAGGCAGTAATGTGGATCTTTATGAATTTAAAGAGTGCTGGTCTGGTCTTGGTCTCAACCCCTCAAAGTCTTGGTCTCGACTCGATCTCGGATTAGGTGGTCTTGACTACAACACTAGCTCTGCCTTTCAAAGCATACTTCTTTGGCCGTGAGCATGGAAAGACATGTTTTGTTTCCAAGTCACTTGCACATGCACGGTCCATGTGGTCACAAAAATTGGGCTGCGCATGGACAGGGTGTGGGGACGTCCGAAGTATACTTTGGGCTTTAGGGGTGGGCGATATAAGCATCTCTATTGCGGTTATGCTCGTGACATTGCTGTGCTGTGTGGTCACGAAAGCTTAATGTTTGCATGCGTTTTTTACCATTGCGGTTACCATTTTAAACTGGTGAAAGATGCCCACATGAAGCCGCAGCTCATAGAGCGCATGAGTACTGAACCGGGTTCTTTTTGCCGTCTAATTGGGCTTCAACAGATAAATAGGTTAGATTTGTACATCAAAGAGCACACCCAGATTCCTAACTTACGACGAAGACTTGACAGAGCAGCCATCAATACACACACTTATGTGTCAAAATGCCTGTTTTTGCGAAAGAGTCATTTATGTCTTAAGTGAATGTAAACAGTTGAGAAAGAACGTGCATGTGTATCAGTATATTAGACCAGTACATTTGGTCTTAAAGTGACAGCAGCCGAACATTATGTTTTTCTTAATGTTAATGTGTTTTTGTTGTTAATGTTAAATGAAGCAACAAAAGATAGAGAAACTGCCCCTGACTGAATCACTTTATAACTGAATAACTTTAATAAGAATACATGGTATCACTTTACAATAAGGTTTCATTAGTTAATGTATTAACTAACATGAACTAACCATCTGTTCATCTTTGTTAACGTTAGTTAATAAAAAAATGGTTTGTTCATGTTAGTTCACAGTGCATTAACTAATGTTAACAAGGTTTTAATAAAGTATTCGTAACTGTTGAAATTAACAAAGATAAATAAATGCTTTATAAGTGCAGTTCATCATTAGTTCATGTTAACTAATGTAGTTGACTAATGAACTTTATTGTAAAGTGTTACCAAATACATTCATATTTAATTTACACACCGAAGACTATGCAGTGTTTTTGTACATTTAATTTGTTTATATAATGTATGTATGCTAGTATTTCTTATTTAGTACAATTTATTTTGTGTGTGTCTTTGTTCTATTGCTTGTAATTAGTTTCTTTGTTCTTATTTTATAACTGAATGTTTACTAATGTTTAATGGTTTTTACTAATTTTGTGATATTGAAATATCGAGAATTATGAAATTTCAATGGTATCAAACATTTATTTAAAGCAAAAATAACTATATTGTGATATACATAGTTATCGTGAAATAAAATGACTCATATTGTGATGTAAGATTTTGGTCATATTGCCCACCCCTAGACTAACTTATCTAAAACATTTCTGTTAGTGTGTGAAAGCTGTTTCCAATGGTTTTAAATTAGAGTAGAATTAACTTCTTTATTAGCTTATATCGAAGTAATGATTGGCTTAAAACAGTTTCACATCCGACTAAAATGTACAAGTGACAAAGTGTCATCTTCTCAAACTCTTAGGGTGCTTTCACACTAGCACTTGTGGTACACAACAGAGTTCGATTGACGTCAGAGTTCGGTTCGTCTGGATGATGTGAACGTTGTGTGCTGATGTGAACACAACTGTACTAATTTGCGGAAGTGAACTACTGATGACATATGAATCGATAAAACTGTGCTTGTGTGTGTTCTTACTTTACTGACAAGCATGACAGATGCACTGCAAGCAGAAAGAATGCATATCTCATTTCTGCTTGGCTTCAGCAGAAATGGACTCCCACGTTCTTTATTATTTGCAGAACATTTGTGGCACATAGACGCAAATGCCATTATGTGCTGACACTTTGAAAAAAACCCCAAAAGTTCAAAAAACAAAATATCAAAGTGTTATATAAAAGCAATGCTATGCATTTTGCCGCCTTCTCCTGTGTCGTTGTTACCAACAACCGGAGTAAACAGCTGCTGCTTTGATGATGCTAACGCATCAAATAACACAATCCCACAGGAGGGGGACGCAATTAGGGCTGGTCCGAATACCATTTTTTGAGCTTTGAAGCTTCGGTAGTAATCAACACCGAATATTCGAAGCTTCGGAGGGATGATTATTTATTCTGTCTAATAAAGGCAGGAAGCTGGAGAAGCGGCGCAGCTCACGCGGGCAGGGCTTAAATGCTCTGAGAACGGACACTGCACAACTGATACAAAACACACAGGTCTGTTAAGTCACAGTAGATTCATTTAGATTGATAATAACAGGTAATAGGCTTGCTGTGATAGTCTGTGTTACCGGTGTTCAGGCATTAGACCGGTTACGTCACTAGCCTACCGCGGCACCGCCCCCACCGTCGTTTTGATCTATTATAGTAGTAAAAATCATTTAGTTCAGTTAAAGAACAGATTAACTACAATTAAAAACTGAACATGCAGCGTGAGCCGGGCGAGAGTCTCAGCACAGAGCAGCAGCAGGAGTCAGATCTCATTCATCACAAGAGTGAGGAGATGACTGACAAGACGATGGCGGAAGATTTGATTTCAACAATACAAAATGTAAAAGCGCCTATTTAAGGGAGTTTGTAATTATACTGTTTTGTTGTTGTGTTTCTCATTGAGAATAATAGGCGAATGAACCCCCAATTCAAGCATCCCGCCTCGGAATTGGCGCTAATTCTAAACCCGAAACTAAAATCCACGGTCGCACTGTCATTCATTCACGTGATGTGATGGCGAGGAAAAATTCTCACTGTCACATCCCTAATGGGTAAAAAGGCTAATACATATTGATTTTATTATTGTATTTTCCACAATGTAAAACGAACGCAGCTTAACCCAAAATGCAAGCTCAGACACGCACTTCTTGCATATAAGCCCATGCAGTTGAGCGCTCCAGACAGAGAATACTCTGTTGCAGGGAACGCTAAGAAGCAAATATATTTATTAAGCATAACGAGGTTGGGTTCCTATTCAACTGTCCATCCTATTAAAAACTAAGATATAAGTATTGTATTTCGGCAGATTTTATAGTGTAAACATATTCAAGCACGAATGAGAACCGTTTCGAGGGGGATGCTGAATTTGCGAAAAAACAAAAACAAACGAATATTCGAATCCCAAAATTGCAAATCGAATACCAACCCACCGAACGAATATTCAAATATTCTGGTCCAGCCCTAGAAGCAATCGAACTCTGGTTCGGACCAGGCAACCGAACCATGTATGAAAGCACCCTTAGGCTTGGTCAGAGGCTGAACCAATCTATCAATACCAAAACTCTGAAATGATGTTCAACTGCTGCTTTCAGGGGTCTGAACAAAGCCAGAAGATATCTGGATGAAGACCTACATCAAAGCTCTGTGTGGTGTCTTGGTGGCAGGTGAGCTCATGTGTGGGGCTCTTGTGCAGGAGGTCCGGCAGATGATAGCTGTCGTTGGACTGGGACCCAGAAGGCCTCTGATAGACGTTATGTGTTGGCTTTGCTGCACTCTGCTGGAGAAACATTAACATCTGTTTTTTTAAGGGGGAAATCACGCTTTGAAAAAGCTGACAGTATCTCTGAAAAACTGCTGGATTGAATAAATCACAATAAATACAATCAATCTCCACTGGTGAAGATGAGCTGCAGCATCACAATAAAGGTAAAGAGCGCATTACGACCGAACTATTGAGTTTTTTTCAATATATACTGATATGTTTGTCAGCCTGTTCCCTAAAACAACAGCCTGAAGGTGACTTTACCTGCTGTGGTTTCACATTGAGATGAGGCTGAAGAATGATTTCATTAAACTGCCCTCTGGATAACAAGGGCCTTCCATTGCTCAACGGAGACCTGGACAAACGACAGTCAGATCCATTTTAATGATGCCAAAGAAAACATCTGGGGTTACACTATATTATTTTAAGGCGACATAGTTGCATTGTACCAAGTACTGAGTAATATTAATTAACTACATGTACTTACTACAGAGATATGGTCTGGTTTAGGGTTAGTAATTATGCATCATTTACTGTTAATACTATAGTAAGTACATGTAGTAACTTGTAACTATGTCACCTTAAAATAAAGTGTTACCAACATTGGTTCCTTTGACCATGAACAAGGCAGCAAAGACAAAGTACAACACAAGGACAACTAGAATAAGATGCAAGTCAACATTACAACCACACATTTAATTGTGTAATTCCAACCATTTTTACTTTATTTTACAGTATATGCACTTACATGTACAGTGTACTAGGTAATATAAGGTAAGGGTTAAGGTTAGGTTTATGGGTTATGGGTTATAAACCTATATAAACTATATAGGTTTATTAAGGTTAGGTTTTCAGGGCAAGTACCTAGTTATTGCAATTACTATAATAAGTACCATAGTATGTACATGCAGAACATGACAAAAGATACCTACAAATCTAATAATATGAGGTAAACAATGACACTATTTTCTTCTAGAGCTGCTGTACAGCCACAACAAACTTTATCGCATTATTTTCCTGTTATCACTGTAAAGCTGCTTTGAAACAATCTGTATTGTAAAAACCGCTATATAAATAAAGGTGACTCGGCATTAGTAAACTTCACATACACAACTAGTTTTTCAATTTGTATTGCAACTATACTGCAAATGAACATAATTATACATTTGAGTTTACTAGTAAAATGTTTTATAATATGAACATACACTTTGTATACAAAGTATATGCGCAGTAAACTAGTAGTTTAATAGCTTTTATGCTTCAATTAGTAAGCTTTCATTAAGTGAACTCATCATTCTTATAGTTTACTACTCATATTATTTAAAGCTGCAGTCCGTAAGTTTTGCATCTCTGTTTGAAACTTTGCAATTGCAGTTATTCATGGAATTATCATCTGTACGCGAGTTGTGCATCAGCACGGATGAATCTCATGCTTTGAGGAGTTTGTATGGCTGTCAGTCACCACACCGCTGTGGATACTGTACTTGCAGAATCACAGATTCTGCGTCTTGGATTATGACCGAAATAAGAATTTCCTCCGCAAAATGTCATGTGACGCAAGTAACGTGTGCCACTTTTGTTCCGACCAACTGAGAAAAAAAGCATTACAATAAATCGTGGTACCAACGCTGATTAAATCTGACGACTGCTTAGCTCACATCACATCAAACCGTGCAAATTATTATTATTGTTATACTTTCTCAAATTGTTAATGTTAATTTCCGTCAAGTCTAATCTTTTGACAACAGGTGAATCTCCAGTTGTCACTGATGGTTGTCGTTTGGACCTTTCTGGATTACAATCCGCCATCAAAATTATGAATTTAATTATTCCAGCTGCTGTGAGAAACGGCTATAAATGATCCACCACCTGCAGCATCCTCACATGCAATAGCCTACTAGCCGGACTCCTCCTTTATGTATACAGACGTGACGTCATGACACAAAGATATGCTCGACTTTACAGCGGAATCCCACTAGTACCACTCAAATTATAACACATTATTACAAGCTTACCGTTGTGAATCGAGCTAAGGTAAGGAGAGTTTTGAACACTGGCTGGTTATGTACATGCTCAAATAGATTTTTGGTTTCATTTTTAACCAAAACAAAAATTACAGACTGCAGCTTTAAGTGAACTACAAGGTTCTATTGGATCTGTGTGTATATATATACATATATATATATATATATATATATATATATATATATATATATATATATATATATATGAAGTCATACTCATACCTGTCAGTGTAAGCCAAATATACTTGAGTATAATTTAAGTATAAATGGTAAGTACATAACAAGTAGACGAAGTATACTCTCTTATTTTTAGGCTAAAAGTAGTATACAAATAGCACACTTGAATAAACATCAATGCTGTGATTTTTTTTTTTTTGCCTTCATGTTTATCATATCTTTCAGAATAAGCACAAAGTGATTGTTTGGCGATATCATGCATCCCTACTCTGGAGCAAAGCTGCAACGTCTTTGCCAGGCTGCTCAAGAACTAGCTGTTTTTCATACAGAAAATGATCAGCACAAGCTAATGTGGTTTGACGTTGGTAGGACATCGGCAGAATAGCAGAAATATGACAGCCACAGGCATTTCAACTCTGCACTGCGATGTATTCACGATGTCTTGATTCAGTGACATGCGGAGCCCAGCGTGTTCACAACCTTTGACGCAGGGACCTATCCATCCGGCACCAACCATATGTCTCTTTTCACATTCATTTAAATCATATCAGGATTCTTTTGGTATGGAGTTTAAATTGGTTGAAATCACTGTTGAAAGGGACAGTTCACCCAAAAACGATTATGTCACCATTTACTCACGTTATTCCAAAACTGCGTGATTTTCTTTCTTCTGCTGAACACAAAAGATGATATTTTGAAGAACATTGGAGCCCATTGACTTCCTTTGTATGGACAAAAACAAATGTTCTTGCGTGTTCCACAGAAGTAAGAAGTCACACAGGATTGGAACAACATGATGACAGAATTTTCATTTTTGGCGAACTGTGTCTTTAAAGGGACAGTTCACTCCAAAATGAAAATGTAGTGTCTTGTAACCAGACAGTTGACGGTAGCCATTGACTTCCATAGAAGGAAAAAAAAAAAATACTATGGAAGTCAGTGGGTTCCGTCAACTGTCTGAATACCAACATTCTTCAAAATATCTTTTTTTGTGTTCAGCAGAAGAAACAGGTTTGGAAAAACTTGAGGGTGAGTAAATTATGACAAAATGTTCATTTTTGGGGAACTATCCCTTTAAGGTATTACCATGGTTGATACACTTAGCACTTAGAAGTATATTATATAAAGTATAACTACAATACCACTCTCTCAGTCACTTCATGAATTTCTTGTCATCTTTGATCAGTGCGTTTTGATTTTAAATTGGTCAACTTTCAGAGAGCAAACCGTCAAGGTGAGATTACCTAGTCTTCTCATCATCTTCATCACTGGAGGAAGAATATTCCGCAAGCTTCAATAATGGGCTGAAGTGCGACTTCATTCCCAAACTCTTAAAGACAGAAACAGTTTGATATTAAAAGCCAACAATCTTAAGGCCTGTTCACACCAAGGACGATAACAATAAATTACATAGTTCTACAAATCATAGGTTGTAAAAGAAGAGTCCACACCACAACCATAACCATAACAGCACATAGGAACAATATAGCTGGAATCACTATTAGAACAATTTATCCAGCAGAAGAATGATAAAAACATTGACAGCCGATGAGAATCCATCCTGCTTTAAAGGTGCAGAATGTAATATTGATAGCTAGTGGTTGAAATGGGTACTGCAGTTCAAATTCAAAATATTGGAGAGAGTTGTTTTCCCCGCCCCCTCCTCCTCAGACTCAATCCTCACGCGGGTTGCCAGATTGAGGACACGCCACAGGAGCAAGCTTCATTGAAAATGGAAGGCGAGAAGATTTACAAACTGTAAGTTGATTTATCCGCGTTTTAATATGCTTCCTTTCATAGAGATTTTTAGAAGCTTTTTAAGTCAGGTAGAATCTGCGATCTCTGACCTAGTTTGTTTGCTGGCTTCCATGGCTGTGTTTTCCGCCAAATGGCAACCCGGGGTGTAGAAATACTATTGGCTAAATTGGCAGTGGGCGGGATTACACAGATCACAACAAAAACAGACATTCCGACACGGAACACATATTTCAAAGTAGAATAACTGGCTGTAGCATTGTTTTTCAGAGAAACAAGTATGTGAACTTAGCGTGTTTCTTAAATATCTGCAAGCATGGCATTTTTATGCTTTGGTACAGTCAAAAAATTACATGCAGCACCTTTAAAGAGCTTAGCGTAACTAAGCGTAGTCGATCTTGGTGTGAACGGGCCTTATAATATTCTATTTTGGTTGGAGAAATAAAGAGTTTCTGCATAAAAAGCAGAGGTAAAATCAGCTGCGTGTAAGCTCTGCAACATTATCAGATATGAAATACAGATTCACACCTGGTTTGGTAGCGATGCTCCTGGACTTTGAGAGTTTCTGTTTTGATGAACTGGACTGTCCAGCATACAGTAACCTGCAACAACAAGAATGTCTACATGACAGCAAAGACGCATGCTTGAATAACTGACCTTATTCTGTTCTGATACAGGTTTCAATACGTTACTGCTAGAGAAAAACACACCTGACTGTGAACTGCTCGTTGAGCTGTTAGAGTAGGACATTTTAACACTGTTGTCCAGAGAAGACTGACGATCTCCACTGAGGGAAAGTCAAGAAACAAAAACAGCCTCAGTTTCTCGTCCGAGGATAATGAGGGGCTTCAGAGGACTACATCTGAGCCTAATTAATGTGGGTTTGAAAATGTTTAATGTTTCAAACAGCACATGCACAGAAACGACTTACCTGGATCCATACCTGTGATGGCTCGGGACATCTTTGAATTTTGACGTTGTTCGTTCTGGAATCTTGAGACAAAATTAGCAAAAAATAAACAGATTGCTTCATTATTGTGGCAGTTTTTTTTTTTTTTTGGTGACATTTTAGGCATTTGTTCAGAGTGACTAAAGCTAATTATGTTTTATCCTCCTCCTTTTCTGTGGTATTTTCACTTTTTTTGTGCTAACCCTATTTCTGCTTTGAATGGATGTCGCATTAAAGGAAGGAAGGCACCTCCCTTTGAAAGAGGAAGCCGATTTGACCACAATTTTAGCAGTTGCCACCTATGCAAAGGTTTCTGACACAGCAAAACTTTTACTGCAATACATTTGAATGAATACAATAAATGGAAAGTATAGTATAGGGTTAGGTTTAAATTTTAGCTGTGGAGATACATCCGAGACGAGCGAAATGCTGTCTGGAGGACAAACCTTTGGCGGCTGATCATCAGGGTTGAAGAAGACTTCATCTTGCGTTGGCGAGAGAGGAGCGGTGACATCAGACATAGAGCTGCTGTGATGAATCTCTCGACTGGAGCACACGTTCATGTTCTGAAATCAACACAAATGACAGTCTTTTACTCTTTTAACTGACCGTGTGTTTTTAAAGTATACACTGGTGGATTCTACATCCTGGTCATTACACTGCATAATTATTTATTTATATTTTTGGTGTGTGTGATCATATCTTGCGTGAATTTGGCCTTCATAATTATGTTCATGCATGTTTTGCATGTTCAAATCATGTTCCATGCTACAATTTGAAAGCGTAGAAAAAAAACTTTAATATCTAATATTGTATATTTTTATCATTATATTTTCTCCCTGATGTCTACCTATAATGTTAGTCAAGGTTTTTTCACTAGAAGCAGAACAACTAAAACAACAGTTATTCCTGATCCCTTTTCACCCGCTCTCAGACCTTGCCAGTTCTTGTCATTTTTTGCTGCTGTGACTTTAACACTTTGCCCTAACTAGACATGATGCAATAAAGTGACAAGTGATGAAAGGCATCTCTTCTATATAAAGCATGCCATCTGCGGAAACAGATAGCTCGCTGGAATCTTGACTTGACGTGGACTTCTATATAAACTCTCCAATAGGGGTTGAACGACTTCAGAGTCAACATTTATGTGATGCAGGGCTCCAGACAAAAATATCAATTAAGGAGCCATTGGCTCCTATAAGGAGAAAAGTTAGGTGGCAAATTATTCTTTCAAGTGCCACAAAATAATAAACGCGATTAAATTTTTCACATGCAATTATATGGGCGGTGTTGGATTTCATTTTTAGCTCCTTCCATTCTTTCTCATGAAGGCAACAGTTTAAGTAAAAATCTTTTTTTTTGTCTTTTTTGCCCGTGTAGAACTGAAACACCAACTTAAATCTATGCACCTCTTAACATTTTAACACACACACACACACACACACACACACACACACACACACACACACACACACACACACACACACACAGTGACTTTCGCCGTTTTCTCCACTGTAGGCTTTATTCATGTATTGTCATATACATAGAGCAATTCACGGCCGTTACACATCACATGTTAAACTACTTCACTAAAACGCTCTCACATTACTTGACTTTCCTTAATTTTGCTTTTAATTTGGTAAATTCTGCAAATTAGTACTTGAAAAAAATAATAATAATAATTTAAACACGTTAATAGTTCCAATCATTATGTTGGAAAATTTTTATCAGAATCATTTCTATTAAGTTAGTGTATATTTTTAGGTAAAACTGTTAAATTATTAAGCAATAGCTCATGTAGGGTTTTTCCTTTGTGTTTTATATAATGTCCTCTAAGCAGGTTATCTTTGATTTGTTTTCCCTGAAGAGACGCCGGTTTTGAAGCATGTTTGTGGCGCTTTACAGTGAAATGAGAGTTCAGTGTCTTTAATAAAATCAACACATTAATTATTTATCTCTCATCCATCCTCAATTAATTACAATGTTATGTTTTATTATCTGGTCCGCCTGACCTGCGGATATAACCGCGATCCACTCATCACAAACACACACACTCAAACACTTCACTGCGGACAAATCGGCATGCAAAATCAAAAACACCCGTGGGCTTATTTTTCCTCAGATAACAAGAGAGTCAACAACGCAAAACAAGAAAGGAATTTTATTCACTATTTAAAACAGCCCGTCGGGAAGGCTGTGGTTGCCCGGCTGGAAGATACCATATAGCCCCGGGACATCGGGCTAGCGATTTTGCGAGCCCTGAGGTCAGGCAGTAACAGAAAACGGCAAAGAGTAAAATATATTGAGAATAAGAATCCATATCAGTATCAATTAAAAACTGTTAAATTATTACCGATTAGTTTGTGTCCACACAGCTGACATGTTTATCTGTTGTAGTTTATCAGAAGGAAAAGACACTGCCTTTCTGCACTTTTACAGCACTGGGATGTTCATTCATTGACACGTCTCTGTTGCTTTCTATCTGTTTCTCCGTCGCCGCTGCTCGACAGAGATGAAAAAGCCTGATATTTTCCTTTATGACATCCGTTTCTGATTCTGACACGGTTTTTGGCGCTCAGACTCAGTGAGGTTTCTTTCCACTGTAACTGCTGCGCGTCGTCTCATTTTATTACGTCAACACACAACAAAAGATGTGATTGGCTACTCATCACAGAATGGTCGCCAATGGCGATCACACAGCAAAAATATCACTCGCAAATTAATATTTTTAATATTCTCCCTCTCTCTCATTTCTCTGACAGCGAGTCCCACACAAACCCGTCTCCCCTCACTCACTTGTTTCATTTGCTCCGGATGAATATTGCAGATGTTACAGGGCTTGAATTTTTTTTTGTGGCCAGTGAAAATGCTGAGTGGTTAGTAACTTTGGAAAACCACTAGCCACAGTGGCTGATGAGCAAAAAGGTTAATGTCAAGCCCTGAATATAGCATTTGACACAGCACTGCCCACAAGGCTCCTACATAACAGCTTCTTTTTATTAGTCCTTTTGTCTTTGGGTCGTTATATTTCTCACAGATTTCTGCTCGTTCTAAATCAGATACAGATAGCACAGTAAAGATTAGATGTATATGAATGCATTAGTGTCACAGTGATTGCGTGTGAATTAATGGCAGTGTCTCTCTACTAATAGTGAAGCTGTGGGTTTTAGTTACTAAGAAATACATGCAAGAAATTTTCTTTTCTATTGCTAAATCACAAAACAGCTCTTGAATGTGTCTAGCATGATGTGCGAGCTGCTGTCTGTATGTGTGTGCGTTACAATGCAGCAGCGCATTAGTTTAGAGCAAAGATTAACATAAAAGCTGTGGTGATCAATTGATCAATTTTGAGCATCCAGATAGTATAATCAAACGTATATTGTGGAGCGCTCTCGGAGTATGCAGAGACTAGTCGACGTCAAGCTTAAAGCGTCCAAAGTTGAGTCTGTGTCACCCCTAGTCGCCAACATCTAACTTGAGTTGGATGAGTAACTTTGCTGTGATCACAGATTAGCTGGTTTTTACTGGCCTCTCCTTCAATAACAGTCTGCATTACACTGGTAGAGATTCATAAAACAAACTGTGATAAAACGTGCCACCCAAACTGACTAAAATGGATCAGGAATACACTTTAGCAACCTCTCATTTATAATGATGGGATTCTTCAGACAGATACGCAGAGCAGCACAAGCTTTGACAGACTTCACCACATTTTACTGTTGAGGATTAATTATATTCTGCATCCTGAAAGCTACAGTATGTTGTCGTAGAACACCAAGGTCTTTTATTGCAAAAGATAATGGACAATATGATTCTGTAAGAGCAGATTCAAGGACAGCTGTCATGTTTGTGATGACGTACCGGCTGTTTGGCGGCTCTCTGGAGCGCTGGAGTACAAGGACTGGAGTTGCTTCCTGATCCCAGACGTGACTGAACAAGAGGAATCCTGACAGCTATATTATTCAGATTGACAAGATGTGTGTCCAGGGATTCCAGTTTACCTGCCAGCTGAATGCCAGAGTTTCACAATATTATCACAAACTAGAAGCCATCCAAACAGGACAATCATGCATTGTTATATAAACCAATGTAGACATGTTAACAGAAATCCCATGATACACCATAAAAGTGGACAGTGTGTTTTTACCCCATCGTGTGGTGAGGTGGCTCTAGTGCTCTTCTGCTGGAGTCCGTGGTCGTGCTGCAGAAACAGCAGCTGTGACTGATCCCGGGGAAGCGTGCGGTGGGGTTTTCTGCCCTGAGCCTGATGGTGTGGCCGACAAACAGACACGCATTAACACACATCACTAAAACAGGGATAATGCACAGTTGGTCAGCATGTCATTTTCACAAAACAAACACTGACAGGTGATCAGGACCACAAAAAGAAGTGCAGCTGCTCATTACATGACAAGAAATATCAGACATACTAAATGGACATGAAACAAGATTTCAGTTGAAATGTATTATGTGAGAAAAAGGAGATTGTAGAGTAAAATTTCTTGCCTGGAACAACAGTCAAATATACAGCTTAGTGCTCACTATACAAATATATTTGCTGCCATTAACCACTGCTGATCAGTGGTCAAATCTGGCTAAATTTATCGTAGAGACATTTGTATGTAGATCGTAGAACCATTGACACCAATGCTTTTGGGAAACGTAGCCCACCTGGTAAGTTACTACATTTAACTCAGTCTCAGCGTTTTGGCAGAATGTCTAAATCTGAGTCAAATTTCAAGCATACATAATCAGTCAGTGGAACAAGCGTTTAACGTCTTCAGTGGCAGCAGATAACAAGCATTATCAGGCAGTGTTAAAGAAGGCATTTACCTGCTCAGCAAAAAGACTTAGAGATGCTGATTCAACATCAGTCCTGTGATGTTCTCCGTCTTTGGGCTGAAATCACGTGAGAATAAAAGACATAAAGCAGAACATTTACACCACCGGTGAAGTTTTGAGGTCAACATTTACAACAGTGGCACATTTTATTAATCACATTCAGGAATAAAATGTAAAATACAAGTAAAAACATTTACAAACATTGTAAACACTATAAATCATTTATTTTTGTTCCGCTCACTCCACACGAACCCCTCAAATTGAATGGCATTCAGAACAAGAATGAAAAATGTACGCATAAAATAAACTAATTATAGTGGCGTTTATTATAAACAACATTTATTATAACAGGAAGCGAAACTGACTGGCGTGTGGGAAATGAGCTATAGGCTTTAAATAAACGTCACATGCCTCACCTTTGAAGTTGAATGTGAGGAGAGATAAAATCAAAAGCCACAAGATAAAACATTTCTGTATGAACTCACAGACCAATAAATGTCTAATCCGCAATTTAAAAATATTACAGAAAATATGGTATTTATTAGGGCCCTATGAAATCCATTTGATTTCTTTTTTTTATTTTTTGAACTAATGGTTAAATTACATTTTAGTAAATCAAAAAGCATGTCTAGTTATTTGAAATCATGAAACTTACAATTTAACATCAATTTGTTAAAAGTTTAACAAAAATGACATGTTTAGGGCCCTGTGAAATTTTATTTATTTATTTTTCTGCATTTTATACTTTACATTTTCTGGATTACATTTGAATGGTTTAATTAAAAATCTAAATATTTAATCAAATTAAAATTATAATCAAAAGTACTGTATGTCTAATTAATTTAATTCATAAAAACAACAATTTTCAGCAATATATATTGTTTTTAATTTCTATGATTGTTTTATCTTTTTCAGAAATTCTGTGTTGTGTATTTACATTTTTCGGGCAATTAAATGAAGGCATGAACTTGAACTAATAATGAACTGCACTTATAAAGCATTTATTTATCTTTGTTAATTTCAACATTTATGAATACTTTATTAAAACCTTGTTAACATTAGTTAATGCACTGTGAACTAACATGAACAAACCGTAAACAGATACAGTAACAAATGTACTGCTCATGGTTAGTTCATGTTAGTTAATACATTAATTAATGAAACCTTATTGTAACGTGCTACCCTTAAGTTATACTGTATATGCAACACACAACAACAATAACCACACACACACGCAGTGATGAATACATACATAAATGTATTAAAAAAACTACAGTCCATCAGAACCTAGTCATTGTAGTGACTGTTTGACAAAACATTCGAATGAAAATGAAATGTATAAACTCGAACCTGCTTCTTGTGATTTCTTTTGCTTTTCTCGGTAACGTCAGTGTCTTCTTGCCATAACATCTCCTGAAGCTCTGGCCACTGGAGTCCGGTCTCGTGTAACAGCCTTTCCTGCTGCTTTACAAACACAAACCCACGGCTATGAACTGACTTGTTCTTTATTTTTACCATTTTCTACATTGTACAATAATAGCAAAGAATTTCAGCTTCTTCTTTTGTCTAGATTCCAGCTTTCAAATGTAATGAGGTGCTGTTTAAATGGCATTTAAGGACTTTCCATGCATGCTGGACACTTGGAGCACACTGAACCCAGCTCTTCCTTCACTTCCGTTTCAACTCATCCGATTTTCAAATGAAAACGATAGGATTGTAAAGAGATTTGTATGTTGGCACAAAACATTCAGCCCAGAGAGTTTTTAAAATTCACTCAAACGTGTCCAGACGTTTGACTGCAAGCATACAGATTTTAACTTCTAGTAAACCGTCCCTCAACTGACTGGACATAGTAACAGCACTTTCAAACGTCTGAAAGGACGCTGAAAATCCAAAGCAAACAAACACTAAATTTGTAACAAAGCCAGGTGTTGTAGAGTCAAACAAAGTACGTCACTCTCCATCTGCAACTCATTACACAATAAAAAAAAATAAATAAAAAAAAAGCCAAAAAGATGAATTCTTACATCTTCGAGGCGTCGTCTTTCCTCCTGCTGTTGTTGGATTCTCTTCTGTCGGTCCGCCAGCAGTTGTCTCTTGTAGTTGTCTTGATTATGCACTTGTTGGAGTAGTTGTGTTTGTAAGTTTGTCTCCTGCTGCAGACGCAGGAACTCTCGTCTTAACATGGACTCTCCAGGAAGATTCACTATAGAGCTATATGAGCACAAAGCGTAAGAAACGACCAGACCTAAGACGAGGGCGATGCTGAAAACAAACGTGTACAAAGCGGCACGCACGGCTGTCAGGTTTTCATGCCATCTGTCATGTGGAGACTACTGACAGAGCACATTAACCCGACGATTGACACTCACTGACCGGAGTCATTTTATGGGTCACAAGGCAAATTATGGTTACATAATTGCATTGATTTATTTTTATCTACTTTTTGGTCATTGTGGTGCAAACATCATTTGAGCTGCCTGTTAATG
Source organism: Paracanthobrama guichenoti (assembly GCA_018749465.1). Lineage (NCBI taxonomy): Eukaryota > Metazoa > Chordata > Actinopteri > Cypriniformes > Gobionidae > Paracanthobrama > Paracanthobrama guichenoti. Next base: position 22,169,436 of record CM031956.1, read on the forward strand.
ATGCCATTTCACAGTGATCTACTAGAGTTCACTAATGCAAATCTCACCTCTCAAGTCAGCAGAAAATCCAAACGTTTACTTTCATAATGCACTTTTACGTTTACTTTCATAATGCACTTTTCTGGTCTTATTGTCAACGCTTCATCAGTGCATGTTATTCCAAAGAAAACAAATCTAGCATTTTTCCACCATCAGGCCGAACAGTTCCTGTTGCATTTCCACTTGAACGCAGTTCGGCACTGTTCGATGCAAACCATTCCCGGTTAGCAAACCCTGCTGGCACACAATGATGGTTTTCCAGGACAGTAGGGGATTAAATTAAGAATAGGAATGTGCATCAGGTGTTTTTTGCTTTTTTTGTTTTAAATTAATTTATGAAGCCACTGTAAACTTTATTATATTCTATTACCATTAGTGCTGTGAAAATTAACGCGTTAAACACATGCGGTTTAGCGTGTTAGAAAACATATAAACGCAATTAACACAGCATCCGTTTTTTTTCCCATCATCCTTTGGCTAGCATTACATTATATGACCCTGCTCTTTATATGCAAATGCTTTAAATCTATTCGCTCGCGATAAGACACAAAAGAGAACGCAGTGCTGTATCTGTGAATCTCCTGTCTGTTTGACACACACACACACGACTCGCGCGCACAGAAAGCTGCTTCAGACAAGAGTTTGAACGGACAAAAACACATAAAATGATACCAAAATGCCCATTTTGTCGAGTATCCTCGCAAGCACAGTCTCAAATGAGTTAAATGAAGTCTTCAAGAGTTGTAAGAAAATAGTCAGATCCGCGTCATGTGCTTCAGCTCTTAAAGTGACAGCAGCCAAATAAACCTGCTGCTGGGTTTATTATATTTTATTATATATAGGTTTAATATTTTTCCTCACACAAACGCATTGCTTCGATTCAGAAAGCCTTTGTTAAAACACCGGAGCTGTGTGAATATCTTATATGATGAATGGATACGCTTGATGGACTGACACACAGCTGAAGCACACGCACAGAAAGCCGCGTTTCTCAGCATATGATCGCAAATTAGGTTCTCGTTCACGTCTTATTGCACGTCAAAATGCCCCTCGTGATGAGCATTCATGTAAACACAGTCAGTTATGTCTCAATTGAAAGTGTAAACCGGATGTGTATCAGTATATTGGATCCGTGCATTCAGTCTTAAAGTGACAGCAGCCTAAATACCAATAATAACATAATGCTGCTCTGTGTCATTAAAGGGGTCATGATATGAGAAATCAAATTTGCCTTGATCTTTTGACATATAAGAGAACTTTATACCATTAAAACATTCTGCAAGTTTCATAGCTTAAAAAGCCCTCCTCATTATAATCAAAGCATTTATTTAATCAAGCTCAAAACACAGCTTGTTTGGATATTGGGGCAAATATGAATTAAGACATACCTGGGTTCACCTTCATCTTCATTTATGGCATCTTCTTCATCTTCACTTCCACTGTATTCATATTCTGTTCCTTCTGTTAAAAACCAAGAGCAAATTATACTACCATCTGAATAGGGGATTTTTTTAATGCCGTTCATCTAATCAAAGCTCAACTACATAAGCGAGTCATGATTTAACTTGATGTCTGGTCGGTGCTATTACCGTCGACATTAACATTCATCCAGATAGCAGTAAAAGAGGTGCTCGGAAAACGTTGCCTGTGGCACTAGGACAGTTTGTTTTTAATGAGTGTGTGGGATTTTTTTAAAACTACTTTAAGCAACATTGTCATTTCAGGAATCTATAAAAATCCCAGAAGTTGGAAAGTGAAAGAACATGAAGCCTGAAATGACCCCCGCCAGTCTATATCAGCATGTCTATTAATTCAAGCTAAATGAATACACCGTAAGCACATCTACACGCCTCTCCTTTCAGTGTCTCGTACCTTTCTCTCGTCTCCTCTTCCTGGTTCTGTCCAGATGATCTTTGAGCGTGATGCGTACTTGTCGTTCGTTGGGAAGGTCTTTAATGAAGGAATGCCGTAAGAGGGTCTCTGTGGACGGCCTGTGGAGGTAATTCTTCACCAGACAACTGTCCACGAATGTCAGAAACTTTTTAGACCTTGAGGAGCAATAAAAAACAGATTTATTGCATACATGTCAGTTCAGTGTGACATTAAATTTGCAAAATGCTACCAAATTATACCAGTGGTGGACGAAGTACATAAATCAAGTACCATATTATTACGAATATAAGACAATGTTTTTTTTTTTTTTTACCAATACAAAAAACAGGTTTGTCTCATATTTAGGGTCTAGAATTGTACATGACAATACACCAGCAACAATAGGTGACGCCAAATACATGTGTAAAACGAGCGTGCCAAGAAATACGGTGTGTCAGAGTGTAATGTTAGTAGATCAAAAATGCAAAAAAGACCGTCTTTAAAAAGGCAAACAGACAAAGAGAAGCTCACCATCTAAGAGTTGCGTGACTGACATGTTTGTATGCCTCGCTGACGGGACCAAAATTCCCCCATATGTGATTTTAAAATGTAAGACAGCACCCAAAACTACAATAAGATTTCACTGTTAGTGTAATGTTGGTAGGCTACATGGTTTTCACTATGAGATTGATAGCCTAATTGTTATATAATTCAGATGGATTTTTAAATGTGATTGTTGGTACATTTTTACCAGTATTTACCATACTTTCAATACAAAAATATGCAATATGAAAATTATTTTCAAATGAAAGCATTTTCTTTATAAAAATACAAGATTTAGTCTTCAAAAAGACTTTTTCCAAAAGGTACATCTTGAAATCTTGTTATCAGGGTTGTCTAATATTCAGAACAATACGGTACATGAATAAAACTACAGATACCCAACTGATAATTACTCATAATTCAAGTGTGCAAACAACAAAAAAATAACAAATTCTACCATATAGTACATGGAAATGTGTGTTTACAAATATAAGCATACAATATAATACATAGGGCAAAATGAGTATCATTTTATGAAGATCTCTATGCAAACACACTAGTTTTACATCATTTGAAACTGCTAAAGAAGCAGGGATGATGCATGGGCATTAAGTTGCGTTATTTTAATGTTATGTTTAGTTTTTACTTAAAACCTGCCGCTTTCAGACAGTAATACACAAATGTGGGCATGTCCAAACATTTCATACAATGGGATTAAACAGCTGACAGTCGTGAAGTAAATATGACATTCATTTACAATAATAAATCCTAAAATTCTGCATTAGTAATTAACTTTTTACGGCATCAGTCGTGCATGTACTCAAGCTCCAAGGATCTCCCGTTCTTGGCTGATTTTGAGTGAATTCAGTGAATAATTTGAATCAGTGAGCTGTTGACTCGAGAGCAGACGCAATTGAATCAATCCAGTTCACAAGTGAAACCTTCAGTGCGATTTGCGGAACAATCTAAAAGGTCAGTTGACAAGAATTCGCTTGTTCACGAATTGGATGGCGCCAACACATCTCTGAGTGGGTGACGATTTGCTCAGTTTAAAATATCGAGGACCAACATGTTTTTATGAAATGTAGTGGAGTGAAAAGTATGATATTATGCTTTGGAATACAGTGAAGTAAAGGTTTGACAAAATAAAAATACTTTGATAAAATACAGATATTGAAAAATGTACTTGAGTACAGTTACAAAGTAAAAATACTACTGTCCACCACTCAAATATGCAAAATAATCCTTTACTGGAACTAACAATACCAGTGTAAGCTAAAACTATTGTGAGATTTCACTGGAAATTCTACTGAAGACAGTCTAGCTGGCACATGATGTCACAATGCTCTCAATAATAAAGAGAAGTAACCGTACCATTTCTTAGACTTTAGTTTGGGCGGAGGGTTTCGTGGAATGAGAAACAGCGCTCTCATTGGATGCATATCACACAAGGCTGTGGAGAAAACATTGAGAACCATTAAATCATATGCAACTTGTATATTTATATGAAAAAAGATTTTTCTGAAATATGCCCAAGAATCATGTAAACTCACGTGGCACTCCCTCTGCCATCTCCAACGCTGTGATACCTAGAGACCACACATCACTCTAAAAACAGAGTGAAATGATGCAGTGTATTTCATGAACATACTCAACAACTCATGTAATTATATATAAATATATACACACATACACACTGACATATCGCTTTGCCAATGGAATGATTCCCCTTTTTTGTGAATTTTTTGTAAAAGGATTAGTTCACTTCAAAATGACAATTTTCTGAATTCGCTAGATAAGACCCTATTGCTCGACTGGGATCGTGCAGAACCTCTGATGGGGGTGAGTAAATTATCAGGAAATTTTCATTTTGAAGTGAACTAATCCTTTAACAAATGTCGAAATGTTGATGACAAAATAATATTATTAACAGCTTAAACAAATCTCAGTTGATGGACGGCCTGCCTACTTACCCTGTAGTCATATGTAGAGTCAGGATTCTCATCACACGCGATGACCTCTGGTGCCATCCAATATGGCGTCCCGATGAACGTGTTTCTTCTGCCAATCGTCCTGTCTAACTGAGCACTGACACCAAAATCCACTGACGACACAGGAAATCATTTAAACAGTTCAACAGAGTCTTCAGCCATATATACTGTACCAGCAATTACAGTATTTGTCATGTGACCGTGCATTGCTCCTCATATAAAACATTTCTCATATTATGTTTAATGCTGGTAATGGTTTGTCTCTGGTCTTACCGAGTTTAATCTCAGCGTTCTCCGTGAGAAGCACGTTTTGTCCTTTAATGTCTCGATGAATCACATGATGCGAGTGCAAGTGTAGCAGACCCTGAGAACACAAACAGTATCAGTGTTTACACACAACACAGAAAAATACTGTCTTATGGCTGACTGTGAATAGAGCATGTTTACAAGTAATGCAATTGATTAAGATTATGTTTATAAAAAAATCAATAAAAAAGAACAAGCTTTATATTTTCTCTAGACCAGATGAAATTTTACAGTTTTCAATGTGGACAGAATGCATTTCATAATCCAAGCAAGCCCTTTTGACAACAATATGTATGTTTGATTCAAAGATTTTTTTGTGGATGAACTGCAATTTGTGTTATGCTGGGGGGATTTTATTGATGTTTGCTGTTTTATGTTATTCACATAAACTTTTGTGCACTAACTGAAGTGCAGACTTCATCCAATGATGAAAAGCAACTGTTTTTTATCTTTCTGGGTACAATATGCATTAAAGGATAACTGCATTTGTTATGTAATTCAGTCTTCCCATGAAAATAGTCATCTTACACTTAGCACTGTCATTTAGGAAAGACAAAATAAATAAATAAATAAATAAAAGCATATATCAGCCAGATGGACTGATCTCTCTAGTCAATTTAAAATCTACTAGATTATATTTACTATAGCATATATACTACACTCACTGTAATGGCAGAGGAGAGGCTCTCTTCTGGCCGAGTCAAGGTTTTTTTCCCTCCACCTAAGCGCCTTAACATTGTTTGTTTTGTGTATCTATCAATAGTGTAGATGTGATTACTCACTCTCAGAACCTCTCTACAGATGTAAGCGATCCAGTCCTCTTTAAGGCAGTTCCCTTTGGTCTTCTTCAGCAGGTCTGTGACCGACCCTGCGCCACAGTACTCCATCACCAGCTGAAGGCCAAGACACACAAATAAAGCACATTTAACATCTCACTTCTAACAAAACAGCATAGACGTCTAGACTGGTTATCGACGTTGTTATTCATCTCAGTAGCTTAATCAGGATGGTAAAGTCCTTCAGTTAAACGTCAACACACACCCTCAGACAGTGGCCTTGAAGGCCCTGAAGATATGAACTGCTGAGAGAAAGGATGTAATAGGCCCTTTCCCACTGCAGACACTAATGCCCCTTTTAATCGGCTGAACTTTTTGAGGGACCTTTTTAGCAGTTTCAAAACGGCAGAGGAACTGTGGGAGGTTAGAATCCCCACATGTACACAGACTTGTCATAGATGATGCTTACTGTTGTAAATGTACACTGCTAAATATGGATAAGTATTGAGCATTTACTTGGAGGAAATTATAAGTTTGTCAAGTAAAATATATTTGTTAGATTTACAGAAAATCATGATTAATATCTTCATGAGATACAAGCAATCAAGCAGCTGATTTGCTACTATGTAATCACCCTTCGTGAGTATACTGTTTGTGTGGAAACAAACATATATATAGAGCTATGTGATAGAGCTGCTAGGCCTGTCGCAATATGCACATATGACCTCAATCATTTTTTGTGATTCATTATCATGTAAACATAATGGGCGATATATTGCATGTCACCAACATTTTACTCGATTGTGCTACCATCTTGTATGTTTTCCGTGATGGAGGCAATAGTGGTTCTCGGGCAGTTCCTTCATACCCAGAGCGGTTATCGACAGGTGAAAACAAAGCACCATTTGAGGCGTTCTAGTGTTTTCCTGACAGCTACTGACAGTTTGGAAGAATAAGCCCAAATGGACTCGATTTCAAAGCCGCAATCCCCTGTTCCCCTACACATATAAATGTCAACGCAGAAGGACGAGTGTTCAAGCAGTTTCGCAAGGGAAAATGTTTATTTATTTACAATTTTTTTAAATATATATTTAGGATAATATATTTTTACCCTTAATTTCCATGATCTGAAGAATTAAAAGTGTGTAGGTCTACTTGCATTATTATGCTGTTATAATAGGATTATATATTCAGTGGCATAAAATAGTCTTAAAATGACAATAATATAATTTAATCGCAATTATTTCTGTGACGATATATATCGTGAAACAAAAAGTAGTTTTGGGCCTAAGAGCTCCACGATTCTGAATACTTTTTTTTTTTTTATTTGAACAGATTTGAACGATTCTCCCATGATTATGAAAAGACAAATAAACAAAATAACATGTCATTTACTAGAGGTTATGACAAAATGTTAATTGCTGCAGTCTATTTAAATGTTTATTTAATCAATAAATAAAAGTTTGCATGAATGATCCATTGACTCATAAATACTTCACTTGTTTCATTACTGGATGAATCAGCATTTTTGAACAAATCTCTTGAATGAATGATTCAAAAACATTTGTTTAAAAGTCTTGTCGCCACCTACTGGTGTAACAATGTAATCGGTATAATGGTTATTTGAAGCGCCATGTTACTTTCAAAAGGTGATTTACTCTATTTTGATCACTACCATAAACATCTCTTTTATATTCAAACTATAATCTTTTATCCTAGTACTTCTGTGATAATATGATTATTTGTAACTGAAATAATGATACCGTGTGGATGAAGATGTTTGTGAAGCAGTTTCATACTTGTACGACAACTGCTCTCCTTGTCAAAGGTTTAATAGACACAGGCGAATCGTTGTTATTTAGGAATAAGATTGCGTGGGTATTTGATTTATTTAACGATTAGTCGTGCAGCTCTACTGTGTGATAATACATTTTATATTTTTGCGACAATATAAACAATCAAAGCCTACAGCAATGTCCATGAAAAGATCTCAAAATAGCTGTTGCGGGTTGGGATCCACCACAGATAAGCACTGCCCAAAAGTATCTATCAGTGTAAAACGTGTCCAGACAGCAAGAAAAGCGCTGCTCCCACCCATTGTTGCTGTTTCCATTCTGGCGTGTGAGGAAACAACAGCAGAAGAAAACAGACAAAGCTAGGATTACCACTGGGTGCGAATGCCAAAGACAAAAATCTCTTCGGGTGTGTGAGGTCTGTTTTAGACAAGATGGTTGACTCAAATATGCAAATTCTGTTCCAGTGAACTGACAAAAAAAAAAACACAATAATTTTTCAAAATATCATCTTTTGTGTTCCAAAGAAAAAAGTCCTACATGTTTGGCATGTTTGTGAGTAAACAGTGACATTTGTAGGTGAACTGCCCCTGACTAGAAACCTTACAATAGCACGTAAATGAACACAGCAGAAGTTAAAGCTTTATGTTGTTTGTGACTGTGGCAAGCAGGGCAGGTCCAAGAGCCGAGGGAACGGAGAAAGGCGCGAGTGTTAGTGAGCATCACCTGGGAATCTAATGCAGCCACCAGGCAACACAAAGGATTCTCCCAACTGGTGAATGACCGGATGGGAGTGCATATTGGGAACCGGACCTAGATTTTTTCTCTCTCTCTAGAATCTCTCGCATCTGTCTCTCCTCATGCTCTCTTTTTCTCTTGCCTCGTCTGTCCTTACCCCTCGGTACTGCGGCCGCTGTGGAAGTAAAGTGCAGGATCGTGGGTACCCCAGCCAGCAATGAAATATGTGGCAAGCAGGGTGGGGATCAGAGCCGTGGGAATGGAGTGAGGTCAGTGGCACAAGTGTTAGTGAGCATCACCTGTGTGTCACACCGGTCTCGAGTCCCACGGAGGAGCTCCAGAAGGATAAAAGGAGGAGTGACAACAGTGAAGGAGGAGAGAGGACCAGGCCTAGGACATTTATGTTGGTGTTTTGTTTTAATCAATGTGGCAGTCGTCCGTGAGGGGCTGTGAATAACGTTATGTTGAATGTTCACCGGTTCCCACCTCCTTCTTCCTCCTGGGTTGCGGCACCAATGTAGCAATATTAAAGGCTCAGGGAAGGAGGTATGTGCTGTCACAGAGCCCTTGCCGCTGTGGAGAAGTCACAGTGCCATCATGTTGGATTGAGCAGAATCTGCTGGGACACTCGAGGCGGTGGTGCTGGAGCGCCCGGCGTCAGGACGGGTATACTCGTCTCCGTCCACCGAAGCATGGAGGGTGGCTGCCGTCGAGTCGGAGGAGGTGTCGTTTGCCGACATCAGTGCCGGCATCCAGGTGCCAGCATGGGGAGGAGCAGGTGTCGCGGGGACTCGTTGCCAGACAGTGATAAGGAGGAGCTGTCGCCGGTCATCAGGGGGCCGGGGAAGGCCATTTACCTGGGGAATCTAGTGCAGCCGCCAGGTTGTCAGTGTGTTTTGGGAACCGGACCCAGAATTTTGTTTTCTCTCCCCTCTCTCGCCTTTGTCTTTCCTCATGCTTCTCTCTCTTTTTCTCTTGTCTCGTCTTATCCCTCGTTGCTCTTGTGGGAGAAAAGTGCAGTCTTATGGAAGTAAAGCTCAGTTTCGTGGGTTTCCCCCGGCCTGCGAAGGTGAGTCTGAGAGACGTGGGAGCAGAGCAAGGCCGGTGGCGCGAATGCTAATGAGCCCCATGGAGGAGCTCCGGAAGGACAAAAGGAGGAGTGATGACAGTGAAGGAGGAGAGAGGACCAGGCCTGGGACATTTATGTTGGTATTTTGTTTTAATTTAGGCGGAAGTTGTCTGTGAGGGGCTGCTGCTTTACTTTCGTTTTATTATTTATGTTTATTTTGTGGGTATGTTTTGTGTAAAGTTGCGTCCACCGGTTCCCACCTCCTCCTTCCCTGAGTCTTTAACATTGCTACAGGGACCGTTTTTGGAAGGTGTCTGTTACCTCAGAAGCACAAACTATGGCTCGTCTAGTAATGGGAGACACTATACACATGCAGTTAAGAGCCTCTAGAGGAAATCAGGTTGATTGTTTATTTGGGTTCAATACTCACCCAAAGCTGGTCATCCTGACCTGCAGGACTTTTCTTAACAAAAGCACCATAATACGTGGCTATGTTCCTGTGATGGGAATGAGTTTTCAACATGTTAATCTCCAGTTTGATTTCATCTTCCTCATCCTGCAGAAGACAAAATACATTTGTATATTTTAATTTTATCCATTTCACCATGAAACAACATACAGTAACAGTATGAAAATCAATGCCTGTTAAAACAAGAGAATATAGAAAATGTCATTAACAAGTAAGGGAGAACAATATATTGAAACTCCCTTTATAAAAGAGCACTCCAAACATAAGCATTAATATGTAAAGGCTGCTTTCACTGTCCTAAGAGGAAAGACAGGAGAGGTGTATATGGAAGTGATGGCCAGGGGAAAGGAAATCTGGAGCCTGGGGTTCAAATGACCACTACATTGCTCTGTTATCTCCCATGGCAGATAATGCAAGACGGAAAGGGAACCAGGAAACAGAATTTCAGTAATGGGAAAAGCAGTCTTTTTTTGAAAGCTTATTAACTGACTCATATTGACTAATATATAATAATAAAAAAAAAACTTCAAAATCTGTATATCCATGCACTGAATCCACGCTCAAGTTACAGAAATTAAATTCTGCACAATCAATCAAACAGGCTTGTTGCTTTGTGTAATGAGTTTGGCTGTCGTTTGTGTAGTGGCCAGGCAGACTGTTTGGTAGTGATATCATGAATTAGTAATTGGTTACGTACCCTATATCAGACAGATCAATCAACATTAACATCAATTTGTTATTCTCCACAGATCTTTCTCTCGGCCAAAAAAACATTTATGTTTTACTGTATGTAATTACACCAAATGCCATTGGTTTTGCTAGAGCCAAATGTCTGTGGCACCAGATCTGACACAATGCATCCATAAATGCTGAATATTCCATTTATGGTGGATTATCAGGGGATAATTTGTTACATTTTGCTCTGTTCCTCAAACTATTTTGATAGTTGTGTTGTTCGTTCTTTTTAAGCGGTGAATCACTATTGTTTCCAAAGAAACAGCACACCGGTTTGGAACGACAAAAGAGTAACATAAATGTAATTCTACTCTGAAGTCAAAAGTTGTCAAGTACACCAAACCTTTGTTCTTAAATGATACAAAAATTATAACTGTGATTATTAAATAACAAATGTTTATTTGACCTTAGAGTTTATGCCCATATACATTAGCAAACTCCCTATAATAAAAACTGGAAGAAATAAGAAAAAGAATGTAGAACTTAAATCAGTGAAATTCCTAATATTAAAGGTGAAGTATGTAGTTCATGCGACACTTAGTGGCACCTAGTGCAATTACAAAAATAAAGCATAATTTGCAAACGCCCCTTTTGTGCCTCCCCCAACTCAAACATTACAATCACAGGCACGTCTCAACAGCTCAAAGTAAGCTACTTTCAATAAAAGGTCCAACATGTTAGGAATACTTTTAGCTGTGTTGCTATGTGTCACGAGGAAGCAAACTCTCGCTATAGGCTGAGCTGGAAAGTGACTGACAGATCTGAGCGGAACGCTCTTAATGTTTTGATGGTGCTGGGGAGGCTCAGTTTACAATTTGGGGGGAGATAAACCCATTAATGGTATAAAATAGCAACGCATTTGAACATAAAACAAATATTATATTCTTCACCTTTATCTCCAACAATTCAAAATAGTTATTTTTTTCTATTTAAACAATGGTTGCATGATTGCATTCATTCAGCAAACACAAATCGCAAATAATATGTGCATATTTAGTGACAGAAAACAGCACAAGCACCCTCTTTAAAGAACACATACTGGCATGACACTTTAATTTGACCAGAATATTGCAAGCGTGATAAATGCTAAACTTCAGCATTAATGTTTTCAGATCATAAGTGGAGTGAGATTAAGTAAAACACTGGTCAGAAAATATATCCATTTAAGAGCATAGCTCTATTTGAGGGGTTTGAACTCTTAACATCTGGCAACCCCAGGCATAAAAGCTTGTTGAGCTTGGGCTACAAGGCAAGATAACAGAAATGTCAAATATAAAATGTTTTCAGCAGGGCTCGACATTTAGCCTTGTTATGTGCTTGTCCTTCAGACAAGTAAGTTGGTCATTTACTTGTCAGAGAAAAACAATTCTGAATCAATATTCTCATCAGTGTTCAATTAGCTCTTACTTGAGTCAGTATATTTGTGATATTTCCCTCCTTAAATTGATATCCAGGGCCTTATTAAATGTATGTGTCATTTTTCATGACAAATTCTTATGTTAAATCAATAAATTAATGTAAATTGATGTAAAAAAAAAAAAAAAAAAAAAAAAAAAAAGTCATTCTTCAGCTGAAGACACAAACTTGTGTTTCTCTCACTCTTCTAAAGGTGAAGACGCTCATACCTCTGTCACGTCCATGACCTTGATTGCTGCCAGCTGTCCTGTTTTCACATGTCGACCCTGTCAAACACAAGGACAACAATGAGAAATAACACACATGACCATGTGGGCCTGCTGAAGGACATGAACATGTGAATGTTAATGATGTTTTCGCTTGTGTGCTTTATCTTTAAAGAGGTTTAAAATGAATGTGTATGTAGCTCCACAGTCTATACAGTGACAAATCAGGAAGGGCAGTCAATTATTTTATTGCTAGAACATTTACAGATGAATCAGATGAACTTGTAGCAGCTGAAAATTCAGATTATTCTGTTATTGATAATATTGGTTAAGTATTTGATACTGTGTTGTTAGCCTTATCCTGGAATCCATGGGATTTGCTGTATAATGCAAAATGTTGTGGTATTTGGTCACATTTAGATGAATAGAGCAGAAGTACACCTAATCAAATGCAATATGGACATGGTGTGTGTGAATATTAAAGACTGTTATTGAAATCTGAAGTTTGCATGTTGTGCATGTTTGTGACGCTTGTCTGCGTTTCACTATAAGCGGAGAATATGAACTTCATCTGCAGTCACTTCACCTCTTCATTTGGCAAAACTATCGACACATCATAGCACACACAGGTAAAAAGATCTTCACTACAACCTGCCAAAATTTGGTAGTTTGGTTTAACTTGATTTGAAAGAAATATATTGTACGCTGCACAGTAGGATGTACTTCTCAAAGTAATAACAACAATAATACAGTTTATTAAAAAATAAAACAATTCAATCTGTTTTATTTAAACAGTCTGTTGTGAAACACTTTGTTTGCCAAATGCACAATTCATTTCATTACATTTTATAAGACTGATTAAATTGTTAAAGTTTCATCTTTCACTTTTGATGATAAAATTGTATTAAATCATAAAACAGCAAATCCAGAAAACAATGTAAACAGGCAACACAGACATATTTGCACAGAGGAACATCTAATATCTGTATTTACTGTGGGAAAAACAAACATTCTTTAGGCAATTATAGAAGAAATGACACATGAACCCAGAGAGGTCCAGGATGCCTCAGTGAGCTGAAATATGGCATCTAATTATGGCTAATGTTTCATGTCATGCTCAAACACACAGACCTTAAAAATGGCACAGTTCCTTTTCTATTTTCAAGTTCCACATTCACATACAGTCAAGCATTACATTAGTATGATGTCAAGAATAGCATTCGATGATTATAGTGACAAGGATGTGTTTTTACAATATATTATAATAAGAAGAAAAATAATAAATCAAGCAGTGACAATCACAGATCACATAAATAGCTGCAGGCCTACACTGTTGCCCAGTTGTTACCTGCACCAATGGTTTAAAGGGGTCATGAACTCACAAACTTCATCATTGCAACTTTAGCCCAACCCACTGGCGTGTTAGTGAGATGACGAGGAGAGAAGAGCGATACAGGATGGATTACAAATAACATTACCTTCCAAAGGATCCTAATGCTAGGAATGTGCTTATTTATTCTCAACAATGTGAATGTCTCAGATGAGCATTATTTATTTGTATTCAGTACATTTCACTGTGGATTTCACTGGGAACCATGTTAATTCTAATCTGTGACCAGTGATTTCTGATATGTAATGATTCATGTACAGTCAGATGTTCTTTGTCTGTGTCAGTAAATCAAACCAGTGACTTAATGCTCTCTTAGTAGGATGAAAATAATCTGCTATTTAAATAGTGATTAAATTATATATAGAAAGCGATCAAAGAGCGCTCCCTTTACAATCGCTGGAGCGGTCAATCAAACAGCGCAAGTTTATCAGTGACTGAGTTCTGGACTCCCATTATAATCAACAAATCTCTTATTTACATTGTGTTTGCACTGTTAGTTATGAGGAAATAATTTGTTAGTGTGCAGAAATCGAGTTGCATTGAAAAGATCATTGCATTTGTGCGCTCACCATGATGTCTCACAGTAGCCAAATCACAGTTTACACTGAAGTAGTGTTGTCACAATACCAAAATTATGACTTTGATACAATACCAGACTAAAATACGTCGATACCGGTACTAAATCGATACCACAGTGAAAAAAAAAAAATGTAAAAGTAGTTGAATAAAATGACAGAACTACAATATAGATATTACATTTTATTTTATCTTTGTTTTTAAAAAATAAGCAAAAATGTAAATTACAAACAATGACAGCTACTGTAGGTCTATTTAACAAGAGCATTCAAGAAAGAATCAAATGTCTTCACTCTATAAATTAACTATACACTGATTCTCAAGTTATTCAGTCAAGCATGGGGTGATTTTCTATTTTCTTTTGTTGTTTGATTAACATTAAACCACACTTAGGTCTGGTCCTTTAAGAGCTGCACAGAGCCAATACACTGTAACACATCCGATTTCTCTGTATACGTTCACTAAAGACATACCCGACTGTGTTTACCTGAATACTTGTCAGGACGTTCATTTTTACATATTTTTGACCATTCAAACCCAATAATCCGCGTAACCGGCATCGCGATCACATGCTGTCTGAGTGAAAGGCGTGTGCATGCACTTCAGGTCAGAGTCCGGCAGCACGAGCATGTCCCGCTTCAAGTTTTATTTTTTCATGCATGCATTTCTGTTGCGTTCTTTGTCATGCGATGCACATATATATTTAACTCTTCTGCTTCCATTGTTTAGTGAACTGTGGAAGCAGAGCTCTGCACACACGTCCTCCTGCTGTCACACATCGACGCAAATAAATACTGCTCTTATTAGGGTGCTGTCATTCTTAAAGTACTGGTACTAATAAAATTTCATATTGTACCGTTTTTAATAGCAGGATATCGTGATACTTTTCTAGTACCAGTATATCTACACTGAAGTCTAACAGCAGCCAAATCACAGCAGTGGGCGTTTACACTGAAGTCTAACAGCAGCCAATCACAGCAGTGGGCGTTTACACTCAAGTCTCACAGCAGCCAATCACAGCAGTGGGCGTTTACACTGAAGTCTAACAGCAGCGAATCACAGCAGTGGCCGTTTACACTCAAGTCTCACAGCAGCCAATCACAGCAGTGGGCGTTTACACTGAAGTCTAACAGCAGACAATCACAGCAGTGGGCGTTTACACAAGTCTCACAGCAGCCAATCACAGCAGTGGGCGTTTACACTGACGTCTCAAAGACACACCCCTTCAAACAGAGCATTCAAATCAGAAGCTAAAATCAGGGAAGGAAAAATGCCTTTTATTTTTTCTAAATTGTGACAATTTTTTAATGTAAAAAACATACTAACATAAGTGAAGAACAGGAAACATCATAAAAAAAAAAAAACAATGCAGTTCATGACTCCTTTAAATCTCAAATGGCATATGTGATATAAAGAAATATATAGTGTCACTTATTTTCTCCTGCTGAAGTTAACAACCATATAGTATGTATGATGATAGTACCCCTGCACTTGTGTTGGTAGGAAGGAAAGAGACTTAACCCTAACCCGAACCATTTCCTGATGGAGGACAGATACCTAAACGCTTTTTTTAGATCCCAATTAACACTGCCTTAACCAGACATGATGCGACAAGATTCAGCCACAAGCACTATGCCTGTTCACACAAAATGCAAATGGGATGTGACACGACAATTAAACCACACACTAATTCAGACTACTCTCTCACACTTGCAACATGATGCAACTCATTGACTTCTATGATTCTTTACGAGATGGTAATGCTTATTCTAAATGTCCTATTTGATGTTTAATATACATGAGAGCGATACTTCTGTCCAATGAGTGTGCAGACGAATGCATTTGTGTGTTACTGATTTATTTTAAATTCCCACAAACAAAGAGAGAGTTGCTAGGCACAGCCAAAAAGAACAAGTAGCTTGAGCTATACGCAAGAAGAGAAAGGTATTGAGGATTGCAATTGACTTTTCTGGTCAGAGAGTTAAGCGACCAGCTAAGCAAGGATGGCACATTTGATGGCCATGATTTGACACAGGATGTTTCAGTGCAGTAGTGTTGCCAAGATATTGCATAAAATACTATGCTGCACCTTATTATCAACTTTAATTTTAATATCAACCCTTAATATCAACTTTGACAAATGGTTTGCAAGCTTTAAGCTTTAACTTTTTGCCAGCATGGTCTAACGATAATTGGACAAAGTTTGGTCTAATTTGAAAAAGTTTTATTTTATTTTTTTTCTCATCTGTTAAACTGTTTTCCCCAGAGTTGCTTTATAGATTAACTGAACTCATTCCACAACTGATGAACTTTACACAGTTATTAAACCAAACTGAATTAACACTGAAGTGATTTCAGAGAATGACTGAATTCTGTTTGCATCACTGAATCATAAGTTCCCTGTTTATCACTGCTTTAAAAAATAAATAAAACAAAAACAGTATAAAGCACTATATAAAAAAAGGTGATGACTTCCAGCATGCTGTAGAAATGATGTCACTTCCAATGTCACAATTTCAAAGAAATGTCAAAAAAAGTTACACCATTTAACCACACATAATGTGGGGCACTGTTAAATATGATGTATTATTAGATTATTATTATTACCACAATAAATTCTGTTTATTTTAATAGGATATAAAACAAATATGAGATTGTTGTATGTTTTATTTGGTGACAGGAAAAAGTTGGGACAGTCAGTTTGCTTAATAAAATGTACTGGAAATGATGAGCAGTTTCTCCATCATTCTTACAAAATGTGGTTTCAGCAACAGCTGACACCCTCCTATTTTACCAAGAAACACTAGCACAGTTGTGACTCAATTATTCAGCTCTGTGTAGATATTTATAGAAGTGAATGTCAGTTATGTCTCGAGTTAATATAGACACATGGAACAAAATATGGCATCTGCGCATTAGGTCTAGACAGACATGCTCCTGTCTATTATGTCAATAACAGAATAATCAAACAGCAATACTGACAAGACAAAGCCGCTATGTTTGCTTATTTCTGCATTGGTTGGATAGTAATGCCTAAAAGTCAGGAAATCTGGCTGCTGTACTTACACATGCACAATGAATCAGATGTACAGGTATAAATGTATCTGATTAAAAACCAGGCTGGGTTGAAAATATTGATCAATTCTCATGCCGATGAACCAACACAGATTCTTAAATCCCGAGAATCAATCTTTTAGTCTATGCTGTTTTCATTTGACGAATGAACAAAACTTTGCATCTGGTCTCTCATCCGATAAATCAGAATAAGCTTTGTGCTGTTACCTTTGATATGAAAAAAAAGTGCAAAAATTGCCCAGTATAAGTGATTTTGTCACAAGTATGCAGGTATTAAGATGTATGACACAGAGTAATCTCAGGCAATACTTTTAATAAACAAGGAGAAGATATGCAAATAAATTAATAGACTAACACCACTTAGCACAACAAAAACTGACAAAGGACAGAACAGAACAGAGAGTATAGCTAAACCAAGCGGCAACCTCCCCCAGTTTCTCAATATGGAAGTGACTTAAACTGCAATTCATCGACTGGCCACTAGGGACAGGCTCCAGAAGGGAGCACAATCTCATTGAGCCCCCATGTTAAACTGCCCAACTTTACAGCTGAAAAAAACATCTATACGGCTAATTTTGGCCTTCATGACAACTGTGAGGGGGGTGAATTTTTTTATAACTCATTCGTTTACATTATATAAAGCCTTAAAGTTATGCATAATTAAGGGCGTGGCCACTTTGAGTGACTGGTGGATTGCCGTTTGTCTGCTGTCTGTTAGTCATCACTTCACCTCAGCTCCGCCGACATCCCACCTCTTTGCCCATTTTCTGTAATCCGGGAGTGACGCGCGATGACACGCTGCTAAGATGGCAATGGCCAGCTCGACCCTACTTTACGCTTTAAAACTGCTCTTCAGAATCCTATGGGTGACGTCACGGACACTACGTCCATATTTTTTTTACAGTCTATGAGCTAAACACAGCATTAACAAGGGAACTTAATGATAAACAGGTGAATGTAATCAGTAACCAAAGACACTAACTAGGACATGCTAAAGACTAAACCCTGAAGACTGTAAGGGTAAAACACAACTTAACAAGACAAAACCCTGACAGATCTTAATAAGTTTCCCTCAATTTCTCTCAGTTCATCATTGATGTTTAACCCTCTGGGGTCTGGGGTATTTTTTGGGGCCCTGGAAATGTTTTTTAACATGCCCTGACATTTGCTTTATCCTCACAGCAAAGCATGTTTACATGTTCGCATGGCTCACATGGATGATTAGCTTATGAATAGCCTGCGTGTCATGTGGGTGTGGTCACATTACAGATAATCACCTCAGATGGGAAAGACTGTACCTCCCGGTGGTTTCATACAGATTATGTAATCAGAGAATATTTGTTTTCAGTTTGACCTCATTCAAAACACATATATTTTAAGCTTTTTATAGAAATGTTTCTAATATCTGTGTGGCAAACATATGCTGAGTTTCATTTTTGTGACATTTCAGAAAGTTCACAGAGACCGAGACAGCAGAAAGCACACCCTGTTTGTTTTCTTTATTTTACAAAAGCACAAAGTTTTGTTGTTATTGTGAGAGTTTGTGAAAGTTTCGAATGATGTATCATATTTTTCAACTAAGAAACTGAAAACGTTTAACGCGTTTTTGCCGTTCATTTACAACATTAACTGCGTTTTGGGTGTCTGAAAACGTAAACTTTTCAAAACGGTTTTGAAAATGAGACCGTTATCGTCTCGGTGTAAACTACAAAAACAGGAATCTGTGAAAACGGTGACATCATGCACATGCGCATTACGCGTCTATACTAGGGGTGTAACGATACACATATTCACACCGACCGGTTTCGGAACAGGGCTTCGGGTATGGTGCACGTGTGTACTGAATGCTACAAATGCAATCTGTAACAGTTAACAGTCGGCTTGTTTTAAGCGTGTAACATTCTTAAATCGGAGTTCCCACACGAATGTATTAAGTATTCTGTCCATTTTATCACGAAATTCAAACGATATTTGACGCTCTTTAATGTGACGTGACTGATCACTGTATATGTGTGTCAGTTCAAGTGGCGGCACGGCGCGCGGATAAACATGAATCAACATCTGAAGGTATGTTGAGGATACATTACATCTTACTGAAACGTATCATGTCGTGTAATCACTCAGTGTTACAACGGTGGAAAGACGTCAATAAAACAGCTTGTAAACAATGTCACGTAGCATCACATTTCCCTCAGGAGTCATTCAGTGTCCAAAGCTGTGAGTTCACTAGAGATGAACTCTTTCACTGAATACATGACCTATATTAGCCGATATATTCATTATATTCCACTGAACCTGTTAGTGATGCGTGTTTAAATAAATCTGTCATGAAAATGACACACACTGTGTATGAATAATTATATTTCAACAATAAAAATAGAATTAGATTTACAAGTTAATGCAAAAAACTGCCTTATGTGAAGTTTACATGTTTGCATACAATGTGTTATTTAAGTGTTGATTATTATATCTACAAATAAATAGCAGCTGAATTTAGGCTAATCGCTTGGGCTCTGTTGTTAACCTTTAATATTAATTTAATTCATTTAAGGACAGACAATTTTTTTTAGTAAACCACTGTTTAATAAAAAGCAATTTTGTAAAACTGCTGTACCGAACCTGTACCGTGTTTTCAAAACCGAGGTGCGCACCGAACCCATTACACCCCTAGTCTATCCTATAGACGTGCGCGTTTGACGCGAGTCTGCTCTGTAAAAGAATGTGTACGAGTGCATTCTTGCTCCAGTTTGAGTTTGAGTTACTTTCCACCCCCGTAAGTACGATATCTGCCCCCCAGACGTATAAATTTAGTGGAGAATTCAGCCACCCGACGAAGAAAATCTCATTGGGCTATTTGTGGGCTACTTTTGTTGCACAGACCTGGCAACCCTGCCAGAGAGAGACGATAGCACAGAGTGGATCATATGCGCGAGTCGGCGCAAACGCTTCAGACCCATTTGAAACATCTTTAAATCAGCAACAAAGTTGATTTAAAAAATGTATCTGGCATCATGACAGACAAGGTCACTTTGAACTGACGTATAGAAAAGCGCAATTCATTCTTCAGAATTAGCGCTGTATATCAATATTAAGTGACATTGGCAGCACGTTGGCTCAGTGGGTAGCACTGTTGCCTCACAGCAAGAAGGTCCCTGGTTCGAGCGCCAGCTGAGTCAGTATAGGTTAGGTGGTTTGGATATGCCAAATTGTAGGATTGTGTGTGAGTGTGAATGTGTTCTCTCAGTGCTGGGTTGTGTCAGGAAGGGCATCTGAAATCGCCCTATACCCTTAAATAGGGCATTATTTGAGGGGACAGCCATTTGTACAGGTGTCTGAAACCATAGTGGACGTTATCGAGTGCACTCATTCAATACCACATTGCACCGCAATAATGAGTGTACACTCAGCGGCTGTCCTTGTTTTCATTCACTCCTTCAAGTGAACTGTATTAGTGGACTAACGTAGGGAATAGTGATTGAGGGTTTAGGGGGCGATTTCAGATTCAGACAAGGTCTTACTAGGCCAGGGTTCCTCAAATCCGGTCCTGGAGGGCCACTGACCTGCAGAGTTTAGCTTTGATTTGGATTTGAGGAACCTTGTACTAGGCATATTAGAAACTTCCAGGCAGGTGTGTTGAGGCAAACTGGAGCTAAACTCTGAAGGACAGTGGCCCTTCAGGACGGAGTTTGGACACACCTGCATTAAGACACTGCTGATCAGACTAGTCTGAGCTCCTGCACTGGGTGGTTCCCTGTTCGTCATGCTGTAATGTGGTTTGGTGTAAATGGGTCGGTCAGCACACGGACAACTGAACACCAAACATGATGCAATTCACAGGAACAGTCACTGTTTGGAAATCAGCATTCGAGCACTTTGAGAGCTGCTGTGTCATGGCTCAGACACGCATACTTCAGCATAAAACAGGGACAGGAAACTGCCTCACTGACATCATCCCGCCGAACACCATGTTTAAAAGAGGAACTAAAAGAAACTATCCTGGAAACAGGACAGCAGTGTGTCCACTAATGATCAGACTGTTGGAACAAACCAATCCAAACATCAAGTATTAAACTTTGGCGCATGTTTTGCACATTAGGAGTGAATTATAGGTTCAACTGAGATTTGAGCCGAACATGTTAGCAGGTTTTAGATGATATTCCTGTCTGAGGGGGGATTTCCTCGTGTTCTCCAGGATGCCTGTGAACTGGGACATAAACAGGAAGTGCTGTCTAAAAAGGGTGACAACTGGATTATACTTGAGAAAAGCAGTTCTCCAGTAATTCCTTTAAACCAGTGTTGAAAAGCTGTGAAAACTGATCCACATTAGAGCTCAGGAGGAACTGTGGAGGAAAGGATCTTAAAGTATTATATATTGCTTCTGACTGCTTTTTACCAGTGTCTAAAAATGGGATAAAAACACTGTGATGTCATGGTTAATGGATATGGCAGATTTAGATCCATTCTTTTTTGGGGGGGATTAAATGCTGCCTGGAGTGGATATATACATGCATACATATACATTAAAAATAGTAATGTTTCCAAAGTTGAGCATTACTGTATTTAAGTTTGGAACTCATATTAAATCATCATATTAGAATGATTTCTGAAGGATCATGTGACACTGAAGACTGGAGTAATCAGCTTTGATCACAGGAATAAATCATGTTTTAAAGTATATTAAAATAGAAAACCATTATCTGAAATTGTAATAATATTTC
Organism: Paracanthobrama guichenoti; assembly: GCA_018749465.1. Classification (NCBI taxonomy): domain Eukaryota; kingdom Metazoa; phylum Chordata; class Actinopteri; order Cypriniformes; family Gobionidae; genus Paracanthobrama; species Paracanthobrama guichenoti. The sequence goes on from CM031956.1 coordinate 22,191,148, forward strand.
ACAACATCACTGCTTTTTTCTGTGTTTTTGATCAAATAAATGCATTATATAAGACTTCTTTCCAAAACATAAAGAACGGTAATGTTTCCAAACTTTTGAATGCTACAGTATATACCGTATACCGTGAATGGTCTATTTCAATGTCAGAACAAATTTGTGTCAAGCACGTTTTCATGCATGACGTCAAAATAAGGAAGAAATGTCGGCTGCAATTTCCGTGTCATGTTGACTTTAAAGATGTAGTAACAGTGAAAGCACACTCTACACAGGAAGTAAAGAAGTGATTGGATTTGGGTTCTTCACAAGTGGAAATACATGATGAAACAAGTGTGTGTAAGAAAGCTCTAAAACACAGAACATGCTAACGATTAATCTACGATCGATTAATTGCCGATAAATGTATGGATCGCCGATTAAGCAGGGCCATGCGCATGCGTGCTGCTCAACCACAAAGCAGGCACGAGGAAAAATTAAGCGAGCGTGCCAGATTTGGGACCATTTTAAAAAGGCAAGAGTTACACCTTCATGACAGTTTGTGTGCATTCATACAAACACAAGGCTTTTGTGCATGCGTAATATTGTGTTTATTTTGTGTAGGCCTATATACATCTGATTTATCTAATATTGGATGCATTTGGTTAAATATTAACGTGGCTTCACCTTCAGCGCATGCAGCTCCAACAGCAATGCACGACTAATAATGACTATGTTCGGGACCGTCATATTACATAACATTATAAAGAGAATAATACTGTAATAAAACGCTGGGTTTAGTTGCCGCGTTTCAGCGCGATAGTACAGAAAGAGCGCACCCACAACAGGAGTTACACATCCTGAAGTTCACTTGTGCATTCGCGTCATTTTGTGCAGATGTAATATGTTTATTTTGTACATATCTGATGAAAAACTGATGAAGCGTTAAAATACCCGCTAGCAAAGGGTTCATTCAGCGCGCACAGCTCAAACAGCAATTCACTACTAATAAAAACTATGATTTACATAACATTAATGAGACATTAATAAATCGCTTAGGTTAGCTGCAGTGTTTTAGCATGTTCTTGCACAACAGGAGATACACACTCTGACTAGCATGCATCTGTGTTGGTAACATTGGTTTGTTGATTATTAAATAAGTAATTTAATAAATGATCAATCACATTGACTCATTTTACAATCCTACTATCCCTACTAGCCATTGATTTGGTGAGGGACATGGTGTTTTGAGCAGCGTTTGCGCACCCTGTCATGCTGTTGGCTAGAAGCCACTGCTGTACGCAGCATTAAAGGCTAACGATTAATTGATTGTTAATTTAAACTAATTGATCTGGGGAATTTGTGTCAATTGACATCCCTAGTATTTAGAATAAATATTTGAATAGCCTACTGAAATGGACATGAGAGCTGTGCAATAAATCACGAAATATTATGCTGCAAAAGCAAGCCCCTGGACTTGGGATGCAATTCTCCTCTAGGTTGAAAATAATTTAACAATGGAGCAGCTGAATCTCCAGAACGGAGGAGAGTCTGCCGGCAAAAAGAGAACGTGTCAGAGCTCGTAAAAAAACAAGAATCAACATTGGCTTGGCATTTCAGAGATGGTGAGAACTGAAGGGTTTGAAATGTTGTAAAAGCGATGTGCAGATGCGTTTTTACTACTCAAAAGGCGAGTATTAAGGTATATTATCGAACAAATAAACTGCCATGCGTAGCTCTCTAACAGAGTTCACTGTAAAGCATTATCTATTGTGCCGAAGCACAACCAAAACAATGCATGCTTTTGTTTTTTAACCGCTAGAGGGCCAAAACTACACTATTACCCCTTTTCCAGCAGCATGAATCGTGTGCTAGTTCAGAACTATTGAACCTACATCGATCCTACATCGGCATCAAAACACGGTGAATCCAACGCATTCGTGCAGCTCAACAGAGCAGCTATTAGCTCGATTAGCAGCCATTTTAAAAATGGCGGTCACAAGTTTGCGTTAGTCTTCGTTAACCCTGCCCCCAGCCCCTGACGCAAGCGGTTCTTACTTCTAGACCAGCAATGTTTTAGTGCTACTTAAGAGCCACTTTTCCTGGTCCGGAGCTGGTGCTTTGGGTGTGGAAAGACAAAGAACCGATTTGAAACTAGGCTCTGGCTCCGAACCAGCACCAGCACTGCCTTGGTGGAAAAAGGGGTATATGTACCTTTAATAAAATAATTTGTGTCAATATAAATAAATAACTTTTTAGATGGGTTTAATATATGCATCAGAGACCTCATAGCATTTATAACAACATGGACAACGTGATGTGTGGCATATGGTACTAAAAATATTATCCAGTAGCCCATCACACGATTACAGTATTGATCCCTGAAATAGAGGCTGCACTAATCTGTCCACTTCCCAACAAAAGGAAACACCCTACAAGTTGTGCTGCTTTTGCTGCAGTCTTTTTTGAAGAAATCCAGAAAGAAGAGAAGAAATCGTCCTTTTGGTTTCTGTTGCACAAGACGATCCACAGTGGGACTATTGCTGACAAGTGACTTGTGCAACTGAAACAGATCCACCCAGAGCTGAATCAAACACATATGTCCCACGGCACAGGATGTTTGGGCTTAGAACACACTTCTTTAAAGATGTGATATTTATCTGAAGCATGTTGTGACCTTCAGTGAGGAAGTGAGCTCCACCCAGAAAGAGTGTGTCAAAGACCAAAACCACACTTGGAGGTTTCATTAGCAAAAACTTCCCACACACTATTTATGTTACTAGAGCTGCTCGTGGTCAGGGAGCTTTAAGTACAAAAGGCTGATCCGGAACAACGGCAATGTGACACAATGTTTCACTAACAAAATATGCGAACTTCCAAAAAATAGGGCACAAACCTTGTAGACCTGTCCATACGTCCCATTGCCGACCACCTCGATGAGCTCAAATATCCCTGCAGGATCCTGCAACGAAAAATGACATGGATTGACTGATCAGAATCACTAGGTTCGAGACAATGGTGTAGTTTACTCGATTTGAATAAGGCTATGATGCCCACACTGTTATCTTGGTTGGCAGTTCGCCGTGATTTGAGACACACGGTCTATGTTTTCACTCTATGACAATCCCTATATCATACACGATTGGCAATGACAAGTGAAGAAAAGTACACGAATGTTTCCCCAAGATGTAAGAGACACACGGAGCTTGACATGGCATTTACAGTAAAGTCAACACAACTTATCGCTGCTACAACACCGAGAGAAACTTTGTGCCTAGCCTCGACCAATCGCTGCTGTTGAAAAGATGTTTAAAAAATAAGTAACGTTAAATAAACACAGTAGTGCCGCACTTACCCGTAAAGAGGCGAGGTCAATGTTGCTCAGACTTGTTGTTGTGAAGTCTCTCGCCATTTTTATGAGCTCGTCTATCAATAACTGTTTCTTAACTGATCATGGTTTGAGGAACAGTATGTCTGCCCATCTTCAGCGTGTTTAATCCTACTAAAGCGAAGGCTTGGCTCATGAATATTAATAACATAACGGAACTCTCGCCCGGCAGTCGGAACTGATTCGCTAATGTTGGCAAGTGGGCGTTCACCACAGGCGCATTAACCAATAAATTCACATTCCAACTTAGCTGCTAAATATTAATTAGCTCATGTTCCTAGATACTCCCGTGAAGTTACAAAGAAACGTCAATATGATCTAATTAATATTCATATGCTAGTCCTTTACTTTAGTAGGATTTGTCTTTAGTAGGATTTGTCTGGACAAACACAGGAAACACGGAACAGGAGTAAAAAAGTGAAAAGCTGCCCCTTCCTCTGCTTAAAACAAAACAAAGCTTCCCATCTCTATTTGAGTTTGCTTTTGCTTTAAAACTGGTCAAACTATTAATTCAAAATGCTCATGTGAAACATTCTGTCACCCTTATCAGTTTCATATGGAAGCTTGTTTCACCCACAGAATTTTTTATTTTTTTTTTTTTAGATAATTGCATCTTTTTGTCTCACAATTTTGACTTGTTTTCTCAGAATTGCATAATATAAAGTCAGAATTGTGAAATATAAACTGAAAAAGTCAGTCTTTTTTTCCCTCAGAATGGGACTTTATAACTCTCAATTGTGAGTTTGTATCTTACAGTTCTTAGAAGTCAGACTCCTGAGATATAAACTCACAACACTTTACATTTCACTGCCGGTTGTATATTCTGTATATAACTGTGTATGTGACAAATAAAACTCTTGAATCTTGAATCAGTTGCGAGAGAACAAGTCAGCATTGCAAGAGAAAAGTCAGAATTGCGAGAAAAAATGTCTGAATCGTGAGATTCAAGCTCGTAATTGCGAGAAAAATGTCAGAATCGTAAGAAAAGTCAGAATTGCGTGATATAAACTCGCAATTGCAAGAAAAAGTCAGGATTGCGAGAAAAGGCAGAATTGCGTGATATAAATTCGCAATTGCAAGAAAAAAGTCAGAATTGGGAGAAAAAAGAATTGCGTGATACAAATTCGCAATTGCAAGAGAAAAGTCAGAATTGTGAAAAAAAAGAATTGCGTGATATAAACTCGCAATCGCGAGAAAAAGTCAGAATTGCGTGATATAAACTCGCAATTGCAAGAAAAAAGTCAGAATTGCATGATATAAACTCGTAATTGCAAGAAAAAAGTCAGAATTGCATGATATAAACTCGTAATTGCAAGAAAAAAGTCAGAATTGCGAGAAAAGGCAGAATTGCGTGATATAAATTCGCAATTGCAAGAAAAGTCAGAATTGTGAGAAAAAAGAATTGCGTGATACAAATTCGCAATTGTGAGAAAGTCAGAATTGCGTGATATAAACTCGCAATTGCAAGAAAAAAGTCAGAATTGTGAGAAAAGTCAGAATTGCGTGATATAAACTCGCAACTGTGAGAAAAAGTCAGATTTGTGAGAAAAAAGAATTGCGTGATACAAATCCGCAATTGCGAGAAAAAGTCAGAACTGCGATCAAAGTCTGAATTGCGTGATATAAACTCGCACTTGCAAGAAAAAAGTCAGAATTAAGAGAATTGCAAGAAAAGTCAGAATTGCGTGATATAAACTCGCAACTGCAAGAAATAGTCTGAATTGCAAGAAAAAAGTCAGAATTGCAAGACAAAAAAAAAAAAAGAATTGCAAAAATAAAAATTGTGAGATAAAAAGATGTAATTACCTTTTTTTATGTTTTATTCGGTGGCGAAAACAAGCTTCCATTGTTTCATCATATTACAACATAAAAACAAACATATTCTTCACTTTGTCCTGAAATTAAAAAGGCATTTCTCAGATTGAATTACTCATATATTTATTTATTTATTGTGTTGGTCTGATAACAATTATTTTTTGCAAGGTATATTACAAATAATTTATATGCCAATGCAAAATAAAAAACCTGTGAATCAGACAAACTGCTGGGTTCGTGAATATTTGTTAAATAACAGCTCGGATATTTGTACTCTTCCACATATCACTGTATCTGAAGAGAAGAATGGCATACTAGTCGTAAGTATACAAAATCAAATCACTGATTTTAGTTATCTTCAATTTCTTTAAACTAGAGCAAGAGGGAAAAAATGCATACAAATTCAATTAAATGATAATGAACATCAATCCATGTCAATGATAAAAACTGTAAGATCATTAACAGCACTGAAATGCTTCATTTATAGTACCAGATACACCATATCAACAAGATGTATCTATCAATAATGTATGGAAAACTGAATTCTGATGAAGGAAAACCAAACGAGCAGGGAATAAGGCAAATGATGAGCTGTATCAAATATGTAAATACCTCCTCCTTATACTAGCTACAAACAATATTAATGTGCTTATTAGATTTGAATAGTATTTATTTGCATAAATAGAACGTAATATTCTTTGATGTGTCTTTACATTATTGTGCTATAACAACCAAAGTCATAAAGTCAAATAATAAAACCTTTCATTTTGGTTCACTTGAAGATGCAGATGCAGTGTTTCATGGAATAACTGTACATGGTATAACAACCTTTAAATTCAAGTAGGAAAACAATTTCAGTCGCTCTTCATCTGTCTGAAGAAAGTATGAAAACACTAAAGGTTGGAAGAAAGCGAGATATTTCTTTTGCTTTTTTTTTTTTTTTTTCTTTAATCTTAACTAGATGAAATCATGCAGATAAAAAGGAAGAAAAGATGATATAGACAAAGCTATGCTTCGAATGCTGCGAGGTGCTCTACCAGATATCACTGGAAAGTTCTTGTCCAGACAGCTGTACGAATGGGCTGTTCAAGTGAATATCTTTCTTGGCTTTCTCAATGTTATTTTGCGTCAGACGTCCATTCAGCAGCGTCATGGGCAAACTGCAGTACATGTGACGGCCGCTGAGCGTCGCTATAGCAGTGGTGGGCAACTCGTATTCATAGTTGCGGCAGAAATGGCGCATTTGCAGGTGGCTGGGCTCATTATAGTCTGGTATTTCAACATGAGCCGGTGCTAGTGACGCAGAGGTCGCAGTCATGGCAACCGTAGATACGGCCTGCAGGTCGCCAAAGAGCCCTTGCTCGCCCGAGTCCATGACTTGGCGGCGGGACACGGTCTCTTTTTTCTTAGCTGGCATCTCGTAGCGGACCTGCTTCCAGAACTTGGATTTCAGCTGGTTGCTTTTGGGACCGTGCCACTTAATGAGCGAGAGCACTCGGATGGTGTGCTTGAGGTCTTCTACTTCCTGGTAGTTGATGACGCTGCGGAGGTCCGAGCATTCGATCATGATCACCTTGATTTCACCCGTCACCAGCATGCTGTGCAGCCGCGGCTCGAACTGGAAGATGCTCCAACCTCGACGGGCCACAAATTCGGGGGTCAAAATGATAATAAGACGCCTGCTCTGCTCCACACTCCGGGCCAGATCCTCAATGTACGCTGGAGACACAGAGAAAGGCAAATGATTATGGATGTCACGCACCAACAAAAAGAGATTCAAATAAATTGGGTGATTCAGAAAAAGCAACAAGCATCATCTGCTTTTGGAGCTTGCAATTTGTTCAAAGCAATGACGTTATCTGCAATGAGAACTAAAGTGGTGTATTTAGGGGTTTGTCCTGTTACATTTGTGCCACGGATGTGTCAGACATGAGTGATGATACCTCAGATACCTCCAATTACCAAAAAGAAATCTAAAGTCAGATTTTGTAGAAACGGTATCAATTTCTGTCTGGTGGGAAAAACAATATCATAGACACACCAAGTCTTAAAGTCCCCCTGTAGTCAATAATTTGATCCCTTAAAACTCATCTTTGATCACCAAAATGACATATTAAAACGTTTTACCATCATGCCTTAAAATACACTATATTGCCACTATATAAGTATTGGGAAATCCCTCCAAATCATTGAATTCAGGTGTTCCAATCACTTCCATGTCCACAGGTGTATGAATTCAAGCGTGGTACCGTGATAGGTTTCCACCAGTGCAATAAGTCCATTTGTGAAATTTCCTCACTACTAAATATTCCACGGTCAACTGTTGGTGGTATTATAACAAAGTGGAAGCAATTGGGAACAACAGCAACTCAGCCATGAAGTGGTAGGCCACGTAAAAATCACAGCGCGGGGTCAGCGCATGCTGAGGAGCACAGTGCACAGAAGTCGCCAACTTTCTGTGTTTCTGTGTCTTTCTGAGTCAATAGCTACAGACCTCCAAACTTCATGTGGCCTTCAGATTAGCTCAAGAACAGTGCGTAGAGAGCTTCATGGATGGGTTTCCATGGCCGAGCAGCTCATCCAAGCCTTATAATCACCAAGTGCAATGCAAAGCATGGGATGCAGTGGTGTAAAGCACACCCCACTGGACTCTAGAGCAGTGGAGACGTGTTCTCTGGAGTGACCAATCACGCTTCTCTGTCTGGCAATCCGATGGATGAGTCTGGGTTTGCCGGTTGCCAGGAGAACGGTACTTGCCTGACTGCATTGTGCCAAGTGTAAAGTTTGGTGGGGGGGGGATTATGGTGTGGGGTTGTTTTTCAGGGGTTGGGCTTCGCCCCTTAGTTCCAGTGAAAGGAACTCTTAATGCTTCAGCATACCAAGACATTTTGGATAATTTCATGCTCCCAACTTTGTGGGAACAGTTTGAGGATGGTCCCTTCCTGTTCCAACCTTTTGCTTGACTACGTTGTCAAACAGCCAATGATGTGTTGCTAATGTTACACAAACTATATTGCTAAATCTACCTGATTTTTCACATCAACAGAAAAATATACCAGGATACATGGCTTCTCTTGAGACTCCACTAGCAGTATAAAATTAATTTAATCATAAAATTACTACTGTATTGCATTAATAAGTGCAGTTACTAATATCACTGAGCTTAAATTGATATGCAGATAAAATTAACTTTTAACAACAGTAATGTGCAAAAAACTAATTTTACATAGAAAATGTTTAATATTCTACTCTTATTAAATGTACCATTGTTGTTCAATAGTATCATACTGAACTGACCGGCAGCTTCAGTGATTATAAAATGAGCACTCTTTACTTGTTTTTGTGTAATTCAGTCACAATGTGAATAAAAGGTTTTGTTTTTCATGAGACTTTGTGACTTCCTACTTTTCTCTATATATTAGCGAGTGTAAATGGCTAATATGTTAACAAGTGCTCCTTTGCCACCATCTACTGGTTATAGTGGAAACTTCATGTCTTTTTTTAAAGTCCCCCTGTAGTCAATAACCTTATCCCTTGAAAGTCACCTTTGATCACCAAAATGACATATTTAAAAAAAAAGTTTTCCTGTGAAAAAATGTCTTAATGCCTTAAAATAGCTTGAAATGTAACTTTACACCCTTGCTTTATTTAGTATACATGGAACCATGAATATGCAAATTAGCCCCACCTCCATTCACACCAGCTCAGAGTAGCTGATCCACGGTCAACTTCACTGTAGTAAACGCTTCACAATGGTATTGCTCTTTACAACGTCGGACACATAACAGTAATTAATATGATTAGCCTTTGGCTTGACTACGTTATCAAACAGCTAATAATGTGCTAATGTTACACAAACCATGTTCCCATTCACCATCTCAGTCTGCCTTCTAAAAATCATTATCCCTAGAAATGCTTTGAACAAATGAACAAGTGGTTTTCCCAAATTCAACTGAAAATGCAACTTTTAGCTAATTATTCACATTAATGAAGCTCGTGTTTTTTTCGAGCATCCACGTCGCCTATGGTGGTTGCCCACACTCCATGCAACCACCTATAGTAGCAACCATCCAGAACATCTTAGCAGCTGGGGAGCAATGTGCTAAAACACCTCACTGCATAGAAATGCCCCAGCAATCACCCATAACACTCTAGCAACTGCATAGCAGCACACCATCAATCATAACACCTTAGAAACCACATAGCAATGCCCTAGCAAGCAGTCAGAACACCTCAGCAACTGTACCTCTGTATCTCTCTCTCTCTCTCTCTCTCTCTCTCTCTCTCTCTCTCTCTCTCACACACACACACACACACACACACACACACACAAAATCCCATTACAATGAGAATGAGCAGCTTAACAACCATGCAACAACGCCAAGGCACACAACACTCAAATTATTTATTTATTTTTTTAAATTATGGAGTATTTTTTTCCAAAAAGTGGACAATTATTTTCTTGTCCTATTTATTCACTTATTAAAAATCCTGACAGGATTTCTAACGGGACATTTTGCAGCGCGACGGTAAATGTGGACACACCTTAAGAACTTTTTTAAGAGCTTTTTTTAAACCAAATATGTTTTCTCTTTCAAACAAAGGCTGTAGATGCTGAGCAAACAGAAGGGACACAGAAGTAAAGGCCGGCGCTTCAGCAGTAGATGGCACATGAGCTCTGTGTGCTGTTTCTTTCCTCATCGTCCTGACTCTCCCAGTGGAGGAGAACATCTGTCACGCCTGCAGTGTCACAATCTGCTCTGGAGGGATGCGAGGGGATGCCTGTTCTGCTCACGAATGCACGGCTCAGCCATGAATGCAGAGACATTCAGTTATTTCAACTGGTTTTATCTGCCTTGGGTCACTGAGTAAGTGCAGAAATACATATTTTACTGCCACTATGTGTAACCCCTCCTGTTCAAACTGCCCGCTCCAAGTGGGACTCAAAGTCACCGGCATGAGAGTCGGATGCTCTAACAAGGAGACTAAAGGCTGGCAACCCAAAGTGAGGTTTACACGCACAGCGACTACTAGCTGGCCTCCGTATGTTCATATAGTTTTGGGCATATCAGTCAGTATTGTTGCATTCACATTTTGCCTTTAATTTAAAGGTGCAATATGTAAGATTTTTAGAGTAGAACTAGAACTAGTACAGTTATATATTTTGTTGACCTGTGTACTTACATTATCCCAAACATTTTCAACATTGGTTAAAATATCTGATTTCTCTGGATTTAGTTAAGGACCGTGTTCTTGCATTGCCTGTCAAGTACGTCATGTTCGTGCTACCCTTGATTTCTGTAGAAACCATGGAAACTACCAAAGATGCTTTAATATAGTATGTGTTTTATGAGACAGGTGAGCAACTGTTTGGATATACATTTATCAACAGAAAACGAATCATTGTTATACAACGCAACAAAGGTTAGTCTTATTGTTTGATTCGCTTGTTTTCTTGATTCACAGCGAGTAAGGTTTTTACCATGCCTCAGACACAACACTATTGATTTCTGTCAAGTGGCTAACAGCATAATCAGTGAGAGCTTTCACAATCATACAATATACACTCAGCTAAAGGATTATTAGGAACACCTGTTCAATTTCTCATTAATGCAATTATCTAATCAACCAATCACATGGCAGTTGCTTCAATGCTTTTAGGGGTGTGGTCCTGGTCAAGACAATCTCCTGAACTCCAAACTGAATGTCAGAATGGGAAAGAAAGGTGATTTAAGCAATTTTGAGTGTGGCATGGTTGTTGGTGCCAGACGGGCCAGTCTGAGTATTTCACAATCTGCTCAGTTACTGGGATTTTCACGCACAACCATTTCTAGGGTTTACAAAGAATGGTGTGAAAAGGGAAAAACATCCAGTATGCGGCAGTCCTGTGGGCGAAAATGCCTTGTTGATGCTAGAGGTCAGAGGAGAATGGGCCGACTGATTCAAGCTGATAGAAGAGCAACTTTGACTGAAATAACCACTCGTTACAACCAAGGTATGCAGCAAAGCATTTGTGAAGCCACAACACGCACAACCTTGAGGCGGATGGGCTACAACAGCAGAAGACCCCACCGGGTACCACTCATCTCCACTACAAATAGGAAAAAGATGCTACAATTTGCACGAGCTCACCAAAATTGGACAGTTGAAGACTGGAAAAATGTTGCCTGGTCTGATGAGTCTCGATTTCTGTTGAGACATTCAGATGGTAGAGTCAGAATTTGGGGTAAACAGAATGAGAACATGGATCCATCATGCCTTGTTACCACTGTGCAGGCTGGTGGTGGTGGTGTAATGGTGTGGGGGATGTTTTCTTGGCACACTTTAGGCCCCTTAGTGCCAATTGGGCATCGTTTAAATGCCACGGCCTACCTGAGCATTGTTTCTGACCATGTCCATCCCTTTATGACCACCATGTACCCATTCTCTGATGGCTACTTCCAGCAGGATAATGCATCATGTCACAAAGCTTGAATCATTTCAAATTGGTTTCTTGAACATGACAATGAGTTCACTGTACTAAAATGGCCCCCACAGTCACCAGATCTCAACCCAATAAAGCATCTTTGGGATGTGGTGGAACGGGAGCTTCGTGCCCTGCATGTGCATCCCACAAATCTCCATCAACTGCAAGATGCTATCCTATCAATATGGGCCAACCTTTCTAAAGAATGTTTTCAGCACCTTGTTGAATCAATGCCACGTAGAATTAAGGCAGTTCTGAAGGCGAAAGGGGGTCAAACACAGTATTAGTATGGTGTTCCTAGTAATCCTTCAGGTGAGTGTATTTTAAAATTAATTGCATGTCATTTGGCAAAACTAATTTAGTCATCCTGTTTTTATTAATATGATATTCTAGTATCGATCTAGATTACTGCAAAGTGCAACAAGTCGCTCTTAGCAGCCACGGAGCAAATGCACAGAGTAACGTTATAACATAACTTTCAACACACTCAAATTTATTTAGTATGATTGTTTTAACTATGTAAAACAGTGCTGTGTTTCCCCACATACTCAATGAAAAAAGCAGAAGTGGCGATGACAACATAAGCAGAATAAAAGCTCAGAGACCGTGTTTGGCGCAGGTCTCTCTCATTAGCATTCGCTCACAAGGGCTCTTGGCGCATCCTGCTTCATACCACCATAATATTAATAAAACTTTTAATACATTCACTCATTCATGAACATGATTTTTGCCCGAGTCCGTCGGATTCCTTTCCATCGGCTGTGGAGGTGAAGAGTCAAGACTACAACTCCATAATTCCACGCTCATTCACGGCGTCATCAAGCTACGTCTTTGTTTAAGCGACCTCTAGTGACGAAACTTACATATTGTGCCTTTAATAGTTTGAAGCAATTGCCTTGGTAACAAAGGCTGAAATGACTCACAGACTATAAACTGCTGCATGTATAAAATATGATATTGAAGCTTTAAAAGTGTTTCAAGGCACTAAATATCTGTGTCCCCGCCTGGTTTGAGTCCTTTCTATGTTCTCTTGGTGTTGGTGTGGGTTTCCTCCTGGTCAACAAAATCCGTTTCACCTTTATCAGACTGTGCTGTGATGTTCATTTATTGCAAAGCTCTCTGGAAAATTAAATTATCTCACTTTATCCTGCGGTCAAATATTTCTGAACAAGTGTCATCCAGGTCAACAGTGTATAACTGAGCGCTCAACCAGGATTCCAGGTTTCCTGTAGCTGTGCTCTGTGTCTCTACAAGTGAGCAAATCAAATAATTTCCTTATCACAAAGTAATAACCACTTTGCATTTATTTTGAGATAATGAATGCACATTATTCTGCTTAGTAGTAATAAACTGCAGTGTGCATTAAACCTTGGCTTCGTGTGGGAGTCCTGAGGCCTGTATGATGCAGGATATAGTGGCTATAGCCAGGCTGTGACCATGAAGGTGGATAGGTGCATTTGCTTCAGAATGAAGGTGAAAACCTAAAAATAAATTTTCCATGCCGATTTTTAAGATGTGAACATTTTTGTTGGTTTAACATCATCATGGAATAATTTATCTGTGCAGATCATATTTTTTTTCAGATTCATACCTCGTAATCTTCTTTAATCAAAATAATCTCCATTCCTTACAATGACTCTTCCCTAATGACCTGTTTACTGGTGCGAGGGCGGGACAACCTGTCACTCACATGAAATCAACCAATAGCAAACCACAACCATCCAATCAATTCCCCATGATCAAAATCAAGCCCCGGCATTCTTGTTCTAGAAGCCGTTTTACTCGAATATATGTCACAATAGGGAAGAAAAGAATATTGCAACTTCCGTTTCATGCAGACTTTAACGAATGTTATGCATAAAATAGCTACAATCTAAAAACAAATGGTGCTATATAACACTTTTTGTGTTCTTGGCTCGTAATCATAAGGGGAACCACTTTTGGTGCTATATAGCACCATATCTTTAAAGGTGCTTTACACCTTTGTCAAATGGTACTATGTAGAACCCATAATTTATTTCTTCAACAAAAATGGTGCTAAACAGCACAAACAGCAGGTTCTTTAGTTCGTAAAGTACCTTTTAAAGGGGCTTAACCGGTTCTTTGTACGGCAGTGGTGCTATATAGCAAATTACCATATATGTATAATGTTGAACATAATGTATAATGATCCAATGTGGGAATATTTGTGTGTCCTGATAATGCCAAATGTCTTATGTTACCAGTAAAAAGTGGCCTGCATTATTTTAAATATATCTAGACAGTGACAGTGTGCAAGCATATTCGTCTAAAATAATTCTGTATTTTCAGCTTCAGAATCATGAATATTTTTATTCTGGTGTCACCATTGTCCTGTGCATTGGGTTGCCAGCACCAAGTCCAAGCCCAGCTCAGAAGTAAATGTCATACTTCTCTGAGCATGTGGAGTAATCACAAACTCCAGATCCAGTTTATAATGTGGGGTTGGACTTTTGTCAAAGCAAAACCAATCCTGGAATCCTAAGTTTGTTCAACTCACTTTGTGGTACAGGACACCTATCTGTTTTTTTTTTCTTTTTTTGTGACATTATCCCTTACACATCTCTCCAGTAACCTAGAATTGATGAGATGACGAATGTAGAGCTGCAGTTACAAGGCAGAAATGTTTCGGTGTGTATAATACGGTGTGTACGGTTCCAGCAGGCTCGTGCGCAAGGCCGTGTCAGTCATGTGTCCAATAAATTCTAATTTACACTCATGAACTTAAAGGGAAAGGATGAAAGGATGTAGAATGGCAGGGTGTTGTTCTTACTGCTGCTTGGTATGAGGTCCCGGTGTGGAATGAAGAGTTTATATCCGTAGTGTTTCTCCAGAACGTCGGGTAAGATCTCCAGAGCAAACAGCTCCTCCTCACTCATCTCTGGCTCCACTGACTCCAAGTCCACTTTGGTGTAAGAGAGGTAGGCGTCATATTCCTTGTTGTCTGAAACAGATACACAGATACAATATACACTGAAAAAAAAAAATGCAAGCGGATAGACTGAACGCTTCTTCAGAGAGGAATCCTTTTATTTTTAATATTTGGCATGTTTGTGTGCTGCTGTGCGTCCCTGTGTGTGTAATAAGCAGAGTGTATGCACATTGGGCACATATTACTTACATGGACCTTTAAATAACACCAAAATACTGACTTTAGACCAGGTTTTTGTTGGTCAATGGCGCAGTCGTTTTCAGTTCCTCAAAATAGCAACACACCAACAATGCGCCTGAACACACCTGGTTTTCAGACCAGCACGCCCATGGGTGAACAGATGGGCACGAGTGCATTTGCTATTTAAACAACGTGGAGCTGGACGTGAAAATGATAACTTGCGTCGCATTGTGCCGGGTGTATGATAGGGCACTATGTGTGAAAGAGGCTTTAGATTTGGCAAACAAATTTTTTTTTTCAATAAATAAAAAACAAGCAAGCATGCCCAGCCCAGATGAGAAAAAGTAATGCAAAAGTAATGTAATTAGAGACTTTTTAGGGAGTAACACAATATTGCAACACATTACATTACAACACATTAAAAGTAACTTTTCGCAACACTGGCACAGTGAACAGAAAAAATAGAGGGCATTACTTGATTCCTAGAAAACTGTTTGTTACATGCATTTTAGGCATGTTTGTAGGGAAAAAGAGCCATTATTTACAGCTGAGTGTTCAGGACAATCAATCAATGCAGGGGAAAAAATATATATTATTATCATTAGGCTGGTAGTAGTTATTATTACTACAATTACGTACCATCATCTGCCTCATCGCTACCGAAGTGTCGCCGGTAGCACAGCATGATCTCCACATTATAGCACTTATAGATGGCTGTAAAGATCCCCAATAACAGCATGATGGCGCCCAGACCACCGACCAACTCCAACCTGTACATGTCTACATGAGAACAGAAACACACATTCAACACGTCTACACTGTCCAAAGTAATGTACAGCAAGAGGATGGGCAAAAGAAATTAAATCCATTTTCTTTACCTTTAAAAATCCTACAAATTTTTCACTACTGATCATTGGTCATTATATGCAAACAAAATGTAATGTGTCATTT
The DNA here is from genome assembly GCA_018749465.1 of Paracanthobrama guichenoti. Lineage (NCBI taxonomy): Eukaryota > Metazoa > Chordata > Actinopteri > Cypriniformes > Gobionidae > Paracanthobrama > Paracanthobrama guichenoti. The sequence continues at coordinate 22,206,871 of CM031956.1, forward strand.
TCAGCTAAGGTCATATCAGCTGCTCGTAGGGGGAAAATTATTCTCCACCTCCACATTTCAATCCAAATCCATAGATTCCTAAAGGATAGATTTGATATATGCATCTGGGATTTATTACTTTAGGCTGGCTGAGTGACCTTAATTCACAGGTGAGTTTCATAAGCCAAAACCAGCAGCAATATGTGAAATGCACTGCAGGGGAAAAATTTTTAATAATAATAATAATAATAAAAAAGGATGAGAAGACCTTTCTTTCAAGCCCACAGCACAAGTGTGAGTTTATGTCAGTGCCCGAAACTGAACTTATTAAGTTACGCTAATTATTATTATAGTTATGTTTGTGGGACAGCATGGTTTTATTCGTCCATTTAAGTAGGGTACTTGATATGTTCAATGTATAAAGCTGTTTTTAAAAGGATAGTTCACCCAAAAATGTAAATTACCCAATGATTTACTCACCCTCAAGCCATTCTAGGTGTATATGACTTTCTTCTTTCAGACGAATACAATCAGAGTTGTATTAAATATGTTCTGGCTCTTTCAAGCTTTATTATGGCAGTGAATGGGGGGCGAGATTTTGAAGCCCAAAAAAGTGCATCCATCCATCATAAAAGTAAAAAGTGAAGCGATGCGTTTGTGTAAGAAAAATATCCATATTTAAAACTTTATAAACTAGCTAGTTAAATAACTAGCTTCCGACAGATGTCCGTACGCATTGAATTACAGCGAAAGAGTAACCCTTGACCCGACGCATTACGTACTGACGAACGCGGGAGAGCAAAACAAAACACCGGTCACGAATTAGAAGCCTAAGGCGAGAATTTTTAAAGAGAAATGTCGGAGGAGCTTGAGTTTGTTGCCCAGCCCCATTCGTTTGAACCGCGAGAGGCGTCAGAGCTTACGCTACTCCTACAGCCGACGTCATACATCACGTCAGGGGTTACTCTTTTGGCGTAAGTCGACTTGCGTAGGCCGTCTGCCGGAAGCTAGCTATTTTAGTTTATGAAGTTATAAATATGGATATTTTTCTTACAAAAACCCATGGCTTTGCATCAGAAGGCCTTTATTAAGCCCCTGGAGTCGTATGGATTACTTTTATGATGGATGGATTCATTTTTTGGGATTTCAAAAACAGGACCGACACTTACTACCATTATAAAGCTGGGAAGGGCAATTATATTTTTTAATATAACTCCGACTGGGTTTGGCTGAAAGAAGAAAGTCATATACACCTATGATGGCTTGAGGGTGAGTAAATCATGGGGTAATTATTTTGGGTGAACTAACCCTTTAATACCAGCTCCTGGTTCCTGCTACTGGTGTGGAAAAGCCAAGCAGTCACATCTTCATCAGTGAGAGTCAAACAGCCATGTCTATGTCTATTCGCATAAACAGAGAACACATCCAATTAATGGTACAGTTGATATTTCTACAGCTGATCTGAAAATAGGCAAAACTTCTATGTGCCGTATATGGAATCATTCTCAGTGATTTACCTTTCTTCTGCAGGATAGCACTTCCACTGCCACGGCCAATGTGGTTCTCCACATTACAGGTGTAGTTGCCCATGTCCATCTCATCCACAGCATCAAAGATCAGAGACAGCTCCACCTCCTTCTCCCCCAGAAACTCTCGCACCACCCTGCACATACACACATGGCGCCCTTATGGTCACAGTAGCATACCTTCAAGTGCGTTGGATTTACACGATTTAATTGTGTACATCGGTCCCACATGAATCAATTAAGTTGAACAAACATAATTTGTTCATGTAACTTCAACATCACGGAATGAATACATTTTAAGTGACCCCGATTAAGTAGTTTCAAAGTGAATTTTATATGGCTCCCTGACATGATTCAGGCATTCAATTTCATATTCATTCATCCACTTCAATTTAATATATTTTAATGTTATACAACTGAATTAAAGTACTGCACTAGCTAGTGGACAAACCTTTAGCTAGCAATAGCACACATTAGCATCTTAAATGCTAAGCATTAAAAGCTCCTCCAGCAAAGCGTCATGACATCAGTTGTTTTAATCCACAGCCTAGGCAAATGCTCCACTCTTCTCCACAATGGTAACCCACTGTAATTTAAATTCTTCTAATAATTCCACCATAATTTAATATCAAACACTATTAAACACAATCAAGTCTCATCTTGCTAAATACATAAAACAACAACATTTACTCTCTTGATTTAGCCATATGCAAAGCATGCTGGGAACTAAGAAGCCCCGCCCAGTTTCAATGACTGCAACACAAATCATTCATGTCATCTCGACACAAACGGATTAAGTAAACTTCAATTTGACTTATATTTAAGTGGATTGAACACAATGCAATTAAGTTAGGACAAAATGTATAGCAATTGTGTTGCTTTAGCTCATTTCAATTAAGCAATTTGAACAAGCAGTAAAAATATTTATTTTTTCAGTGTGTTATTTATACCATTTCTACAAATATGTAACCTTACATGTAAATTAATGTTCATTGGATATGTGTAAACACGATCTGAATTAATACCATGGCTTTAATTTATATACAGTACTGAGAAAACATGACCCAAAACTTCATACTTGATCAGTTTTACATTTCACTCGGAATAATTTACAGGTTTACAGGCTTCTCCTGTAGCTCAAACAATAAGACAATAAGAGTGTGGCTAACAACGCCAAGGTCATGGGTTCGATTCCCAGGGAAAGCAAGAACTGACAAAAATGTGTACCTTGAATGCAATGTGAGTTGCTTTGGATAAAAGCGTCCGCCAAATGCATAAATGTAAATATGTTCAGACTTTCATTTCTTTAGACACACTGCCTCACAATATTTTAAGGTTCTCTATGAAGGATGAATTGCTTTCTTTAGATCTTGCTCTCACATTTAGATTCTGTCTCATCTGAACATGCATGGTAGTCAAACTTCGACAAAACAATATTGGCACCCCAGTGACTTTAATTTTTCAAAATAGATTCTTTTCTGTTCCAGGAAAGAAGGAAATGCAGATTTTGGAACAGATTTGCAGTGAACTATTGCTTCCAAATTAATAGAATTAAATAGAAATGAAGCATATCACATAAAGCATGGTGGAAATATTGCAAAAGGATTAATGCTGCTACAGATGAGAGATGTCAAGCAAACCAAATCATATACACTGACATTTCATAATCATTTATATACTGATATTGTATACGCAAGTATATCAATTCCATCCTTTAAAATGCCAAAACTTCAAAAAGTTCCTTGTCCTATGCAGCCTCAGGACCTGGTTGTTTTCCTGATGAGAATTTGCTATTCTCCACATGTGAAACACGATAAATAAGGATCAAGCACCGCTGTCTGTAATTGACAAGCATTAGTCACCTGAAATGAGAGAGTACTTCATAAAGATCGAGCAGACATCAAAGGAAGATCAACGTACAGTAGATAACAGCTGATAATGGCTCAAACAGATGAAAGGCCTTTGATGAAGCCCTCAAAGGAATTATGCAGATCACTGAAACAAGGCTGCATATTATATCAGATATTCTTCCTTGCTTCCTGGTTTTGAATGATCATTCTGTAATGGACACATTGTGATTGCTTGAACTGTCCCTTTTAATCTGTGCCACCTATAGCAAACATTTTACACTATGGATATATTATCCTTCTGCAGACATTTTGTCCCCTTAATGTGGGAGACACACAATTACTGAATGGGGGCATGATTGTTTCATATACACATAACTGTAAATACAGCCTAAACCTAGCAGAAAATCTGTTTGAAAGAAGTATCTTCTGCTCACCAAAGCTGCATTTACTTGATTAAAAATACTGTAAATTATATAATGCTATATTGTAACAATTAAAAAAGTTTTCTATTTTAATGTTTTTTTATGTAATTAATTCCTGTGATGGTAAAGCTGAATTTTCAGCAGCCATTTACTGTGAAAAACATCCCTGTAAAATTTACGGTAAAAAAAAAAGGCAGCTATGGTTGCCAGAACTTTACCGTAAGAAATACGGTAGCAACATTTTAGGTTTTACAGATTTAAGTTAAATTAACTGAATCAATTACTGAAATAATGTTAAATGACCATCCTATTGAAATACTAGTATCTGTTATGTACCTTTGATATACACTGACAACCACCAATCACAGACAAGATGAGAGTCACATGATGAATCAAAGCTTTGCGGAGGACAATACTAATATATAGAAGGTGCACAGTCATACAAACACTAAACACCATCATGTTAACACACATACAATTTTATTAATGCAATAAACATTAATTTAACAACATTAAATGTAACAAATCTAACTGTGATTCTTGATTGTGTTTTTCTAGCTGGATGTGTTATCATGTTATTGTAGCTGCCTTCTTGGCCAGGTCACTCTTGTAAAAGAGATTTTAATCTCAATGCGATGTGACCTGTACATAACTGATTAGAAAAAACTAAGAAGAAACTTAGGAGATAGCTATTGACTCTGCAAAAAACTGGCGACTTCTGCACACTGTGCACCTCAGCATGTGCTGACCCCGCTCTGTGATTTTACATGGCTGAGTTGCTGTTGTTCCCAATTGCTTCCACTTTGTTATAATACCACTAACTGTTGACCGTGGAATATTTAGTAGTGAGGAAATTTCATGAATGGACTTATTGCACAGGTGGCAACCTATCACGGTACCACGCTTGAATTCACTGAGCTCCTGAGAGCGACCCATTCTTTCACAAATGTTTGTAGAAGCGTCTGCATGCCTAGTGCTTGATTTTATACACCTGTGGCCATGAAGTGATTGGAACACCTGAAGTCAATGATTTGGAGGGGTGTGCCAATACTTTTGGCAAAATAGTGTATGTATATGCTATATAGTTCAATATGCATCATATGACTAAACATGCATCATCATTTTACAATGAGAAAACACCGTCTCAGTGTGGACGGAAGGGCAAAACGGACAGGAAAAAGATGCATTTTCAAACTAAAATGTATTAGTGTGGACAAGGCCAGAAATCAATCAGAAACTTATGGATGGTTGGTTGTGAAGTGAACTTCATCCCTCATCGAGTGCTATGGCAGCTCTGACACCATAACAAGGAAAATTGATCAGCAGAACAGCTCTTCTCTCAAGTGTGATCCCTGTACATCCCACATGCATCAAAAATAAATATATACAGAATAATATATTACAGTTTAATAAAACATAAGGAATTGCCACTTTTCATATATTAAAAAAAAAAAAATATATATATATATATATATATATATATATGTGACAATATATCTCCTTATATGTTCAGGCATACATGGCTAGAAAATATTCAACTAAATTAAATTGTAAACGTTGTCTTATGTTCTCAGCATTACTGTTTTCTTGGGTGGAGTTTTTCCTCAAACGAGTATATTTAACTTGCTTTGTTTTATTTGTTTTTCTATTCCATCTGTTCTATTCTTTCCAGAATACATCTTTTTGCACACTTGTCCACTAGAGGTCTCTGTGCCCTCAGTAATCATGATGGATGCTGTCACACCTGTTTTCCTGGAGGTTGTTAGTGTGCTGTTATATAATCTGCTCTTCAGTTTCAGCTCCTCGAAATCATGCTCCATGTATTTATAGTATATTGTTCCTAATTCAAGTAGCAATAGGTAATAAACCCAAAAAACAGTACCTGACTTCACTCTCTCTGATGTGTCCTTCCAACTCCTCTACAAACTTATCCCCTTTCATCCAGTAGATGATGGGCCTGGCATCACCGCTGTAACCGAAAAAAGCCCTGCAGTCCAAGATGAGACGCATGCCTGGCAAAAAGAAAAACAAAAAGACAAGATATTTATAAGCATTAAATAGATCAAATCTGTTCCCCCAGCAAGCACTTTTGCATTTAAAAGATGTCTAATAGCCGTCCAAACACAGTCCTGACGTCTAGGCTAAAACAAGGCAGAATGTGTGCTGTCAATGAAAATGTAATAGACGTCTAACCATAGCCCAAGAATAGACTAGTCATCTAGAACATGAACAATGAAGCCAAACACCTTGTAATCACTGCTGACTTTACTTACGTGATGGAATATCATACATCTCGCAAGTTATTTTGGGAAAAACTACATGTAACCAAATTCAAGGTTATTTTAGCCTAAAAGAAGTGGGTTACTCATAGCTAGACTATATCGAGTCTATATTGAACCGAGACGGTGAAATGACGGCTTGGGCCTGCATCATTTTTTTTTTTTTGAAAAATCACAAAATAATATTTAGTTTCTTCACTAATGCTAGGAGATTAAGGAGAAGACCAAAAGTCATGTATAACAGAAAATGAACACTTTAAACTGGTGTTTCAAGGGAAGGATATCAGAGAGAAATGCAGCAAATGAATAAAAACGTCCATTGAAAGAACTAATGCATTGCTGCAGTCAAATCAGACCAAGACCTTTTAAAAGCAATCAAAGGTCAAAGTAAGAAACTCTCACAGATTCATATTCTCACCCACATAGAAAAGGAACTTTTACTGGGTGAAAGTAAACGTGCCTACACCATCTGTGAGACGCCTGCCACTATCGTCTTCAGACAAACACTGTACATCACCTTCAATTGGAATTTGATACATGTAAAAAAAATTATGATTTTTATATATATATATATATATACACATAGCATTCATTTTAATGTAAATGTGGTGCAACCTTTGAGTAAAAAATCCCCTTGCTTTGCCTTAAACTTTACACATCCTAATCATGTTCCCAGACACCTAAAGAGCAATGACCTATTTCCCACAAAAAGACGCTTGGCGCTGTTTCATTACACTGACCTCCTCTTTCTACACCTCCGGTTTCCGAGCGTCTGCCCACTGATAGTGCGAACGCTTCCACCCACGTCCACTTCTGTGTTGTGCTGCCATGAAATTTGCTCTTAGATTTAGTGCTCTCATGATAATTGAGTAAGATGTAGCGCACAAACCCGCACCTAACGCGGGTTTAAAGATGCAACCTATTCTCTGTACGAAATGCTTTTTAATGTGGTCTTTAAATGCATAGATCTTCACACAAACTGCTCTGAATCTTTCAAATGATTAATCTTAACATACAGTTCACTAGATCAGCTGTGTGGAAATGCCTTTCTTTTAATTACTCGAACACTGATTGAATAGAGAACTATTCTTTTCATGTTGCTAAGACTCACTGCCATTAGCTACCTGCTGAATAATACTGCTTTATTTACTGCACTGATCTACTATTCTCACATATGCTGATTATATGCAAATAATGTCTAAAAACCCTTCAGGGCTTTCAACAGCATTAACAGCACAGGCAGTGAAGAGCTTCCTCTGCCTGTAATTACAGCTTTTAGGAGATAGAAAATGGTAGGAGATGCAAATGAATGAGGCTGTGGCCAGCCACAATGTTTTAATGGTGAATACTTATCCAGCTTGCTCCGGTAATCATATCCAGCATGTCTGAGGATCATTGTGTGTATGTTACTAGGCTGAGCAACATCAAATTCAACATAAATTGCAGATGGTTTCTCGTACATAATAAAATACTTCTTCCTCGATGATCAGGGTCAACCTTGCAAACAAATCTAAACATGAGATATGTATAGCACACTTTTCGGTTTTTACATTAATTTTAGTCTGAATAGTCTCACAATCATCATCTGGTGTTCAGAATGATCAAAATAGGAACTGGACTAAAGGAAACGCTCGTTTAGGATGACTGAACTTAAAAGAAAACAACTAAACATGGAATATGTCAGCTCAAAATGGAATGATTTATGAGCATGTGTTTATAGCTTTATTTATGGTTTATTGTTATGTTAAGATTGAAATATAGCTCTGCTTGTTATAACTAGTTATACCTTGCACACAACTTGCATAAAACTAAAACTAACTTTTTGCCACACCTGCCAATGACCGGTGACTTAAGAAAATTTACCAGCCATAAATAATTTTTACCAGCCATGAAACATGTATTAATCCTTGTTAAAATTACAATTTGATTATTATTTGTATTTTGTTGTTCATTAAAAACACAACTGGCAGCAGGGATATTAGGCTGCTGTCACTTTAAGAGCTGACGCACAGATCCAATATGCATGTTTTCTCAACTGTTTACGTTCAAGACATAACTGACCATATTTACAAGGATACTTGCCAAGACGGGCCTTTTGACATAATTTTCTTTGAATATGTCTGTTCAAGTGCAAGAAGACGTGAAAGACAGCTCAATTCAGTATGCGTGCATTTCTTTGAGTTCCCTTTCGTGCCTTCTTGTGCTTGAATATTTAAATGAGCAAGGCTTAAAGGGTTCATGAACTGCATTGTTTTATAATATAATATGTAATACAATTTTATTGTTTCCTGGGGTGCAATTATAATGTTAGTATGATTTTTACATCAAAAATGGTCATAAGGCATTTTTCCTACTCTGATTTTAGCCTCTGATTTGAACTCTCTGTTTAAAGGGGTGTGTCTGCTGTGAGGCTTCAGTGTAAACGCCCACTGCTGTGATTGGCTGCTGTGAGACTTCAGTGTAAACGCCCACTGCTGTGATTGGCTGCTGTTAGACTTCGGTGTAAACGCCCACTGCTGTGATTGGCTGCTGTGAGACTTCAGTGTAAACGCCCACTGCTGTGATTGGCTGCTGTGAGACTTCAGTGTAAATGCCCACTGCTGTGATTGGCTAACATCTTTGCATAAGAAATAGCTAGTATTACGTGTGGAACTCTCTCGAAAACTTTTAGCACATTTTTACTATTACAGCTCTCAAGATGAACTAATTGTGAAAAGTGTTGATTATATTTAGATCTATGGCATTGTATTCAGATCTATAGATCTATGGCATTATATTCAGCTCTATGGCATTATATTCAGATCTATGGCATTATATTCAGATCGATGGCATTATATTCAGATCTATAGATCTATGGCATTATATTCAGATCTATGGCATTATATTCAGATCTATAGATATATGGCATTATATTCAGATCTATGACATTATATTCAGATCTATGGCATTATAATCAGATCTATGGCATTATATTCAGATTGATGGCATTATATTCAGATCTATAGCATTATATTCAGATCTATGGCATTATATTCAGATCTATGGCATTATATTCAGATCGATGGCATTATATTCAGATCTATGACATTATATTTAGATCTATGACATTATATTCAGTTCTATGGCATTATATTCAGCTCTATGGCATTATATTCAGACCTATGGCATTATATTCAGATCTATGACATTATATTCAGCTCTATGGCATTATATTCAGCTCTATGGCATTATATTTAGATTGTGGCATGAAAGGTTGCAGTGATGAGCATTGTAGCCGATCAGACATGCTGAGCGAATGAATGCAGTGATTTTGTCAATGTGACTCGATTTCTGCACACTAACGAATGCTTTCATCATAACTAACAGTGCAAACACAATGTAAATAAGAGATTTGGTGATTATTACAGGAGTTTTCGTGAGAGTCCAGTACTCAGTCACTGATAAACTCACGCTGTTTAATTGTTCTTTGATCGCTTTCTTCGCTCCATTCATCTGCAAACACACCAACTGATCGGCAGCACAACACTTCAGAAGTGAAAAGACCTCCAGCGAATCAGCAAACCTGGGAAACCCATTTTCAGTATTACGGGAGTTTTGGTGCGAGTCCAGAACTCAATCACTGATGAACTCAATCACTGAGTTTGATTGACAGCTCCAGCGACTGTAAAGGGAGCGCTCTTTGATCGCTTTCTATAAATAATTGAATCACAGTTTAAATAGCAGATTATTTTCTTCTTACTAAGAGAAACAATGAGAGCATTTAATCACCGGTTTGATTTACTGACACACAGACAAAGAACATCTGACTGTACATGAATCATTACATATCAGAAATCACTGGTCACAGATCAGCCATTAGAATTAACACGGTTACTGACGAGTCCATATCATAATTGCGACTGATTTACCAAAGAATCCACAGTGAACTGAGTCAACTGAGACATTAACATTGTTGAAAATAAATAAGCACATTCCTAGCATTAGGATCCTTTGGAAGGTAATGTTATTTGTAATCCATCCTGTATCGCTCTTCTCTCCCTGAGTGGGCGGGGCTAAAGTTGGAATGATGAAGTAGGCATTGATCTTCTGCAGAAGCGGTCTTTCACAAAGGGTCATTCTCTGGGCTTGGTAACAATAATTATTTTTATTTTTGGACTAACAAGGAAGTTTTCAGTTCTGAAACTATTCATATAGTATGATGAAAATTTGAATTCTCAGTTCATTAAACTTTTGTGACAATGCAGCCCTGGCCTGTCAACTGTCCCGAGTGTCATTCACATTTGTCCACGTTCATGTTCTCACTTCATTGCTAGAATACATAAAAATGTTATTGGCCAACTGGCGATTGACACTGTTTCAGATACTCGCCAACACCGTTTTTTTACTCGCATTTGGAGCTTGCTGTGTGCATATTACGCCCTGCATACAACAGTAGATCGAGACAACACCTTAGCAAGCAACCAGAACAACCTAGCAACCACATAGTGACATAAACGAGCCTCGGCACACCTCAGCAATTTTCTTACAAGTATTGTGGCATTAAGCATGGACAAATGGCAAACTCACAATGTCCACAGAAAAGTTCTTTTTTGGCGTAGAAGTTGCACAATTCACCTTCAGCTAAGCAAAAGTTTTGAGTGTGCTCTCTCTGGTTCCAGGAAGTCAGTGCTGTCCACCTGCGCTGAACACAGGTGATGTTGAGCTCCGGACGGCTGCTGTCACGCACTGAACAGACTGACTGCGGGCTGACCCGTGACCCATGAGGTGAGCATCACTGTCACATCTGTGAATCTGAGCAGGTGGCACCAGTGTGAGAGCGTGTCACTGACCGAAGCGCTTCTTTAAAGAACAAGGCTGTGTGTGCGGCATACTTTCAGTGTATGCTACCTAATGTACAATCTGACAATTATAAACATTTGTCACATGACCTTATGGAATGTGACGTGTTAAATGGTTTTATTTTGCAATTGCTGTATGCGTAAAAATGTCTTGACATTTGTCAGTCTGATCAAATAATGAGTCCGGCATCCCGCTGTGTGCTATTATAGCAAATGTAGTCGTTGATCCAGGAACTGTGTAAATACCGGACAGAAGTTTGGCATAATTACAATTCTTTGAAAGTCTCTTGTGTAGGGCCCTATGAAATCCATTTACATTTTTTCCAAATTCTGTTTATTTATTTTTTCCAGATTTCATTTTTCCAGGTTTTATTTTTCTGGATTCCGTTAAAAAAATGTTGAACTCAATTTGAATGGTTAAAGTCAAGTCTAATGAATTTGAAATCATGAAAATTATACAATTTAACAACAATTTATTAAAAGTTTAATAAAACAATTACATGTTTAGGGCCCTATGAAATACGTCTTATTTATTTTTTCTCATTTTTTTCTCAGTTTTAGGTTTTCTGGATTACATTTGAATGGTTAAATTAAATCAAAATATTTAATCAAACGAAAATTATAATCAAAAAGCATGTCTAATTAATTGAATTCATAAAAACAACAATGTATTAATTACATTTTTTATTTTTATTTTTCAGAAATTCTGTGTTGTGTATTTTAATTTTTCTGCCAATCAAATGCAGGCATAAAACATGAATTTAATTGATGTTTTAATCATATAAAAACTAAACTAAACTTCTGCACAACAGAGGTTTGCTGTTAAAATTAGAACATGGAAGAAAATTGTGATTATTCCTTAAATAAAGTTTTAATAATAATTTATTATTATTATTCGTCTTAGTATTATTATTACATTGAGACGTAGCTAAATTCTAGATTCAAGATTCAAGAGTTTTATTTGTCACATACACAGTTATATACAGAATATACAACCGGCAGTGAAATGTAAACAGGTCCGCTCCATGGACAGTGCAAATTCACAGTTAAAAACACAAGGAGGAAATTATAATAGAAATAGGATAAAAAAGTACTATATATATATATATATATATATATATATATATATATATATATATATATATATATATATATATATATATATATATATATATATATATATATAGTCTATATCTGTAGAATTATAAATAATCAAGTCAAGAGAAAAAAAAGGTAACAAATAAGGATAAAGTGGAATAAAATAATTGAAGTAGACTGTGCAGTGAGTAAACTGTAGACTTATAAATATGTGGTTAACAAATGTATAAGAGTATAATGTGCAAACAGGTTTATGACAGGTTGTTACACAGTAACAACGAGAACAGAAAGTGCAGTGCAATGTCAGTGTATCGATGTTTATCCTGACGTGAAGTCACGTGATGTTAAGTTCAGGAGTCTGATGGCCTGGGGGAAGAAGCTCCTCCTGAGTCTCTCAGTTTTGGCCATCAGGCTTCGGAAGCGCTTACCAGATGGTAGCAGCGTGAAATGAGGGTTTGCAGGGTGATTAGAGTCCTTGATGATCTTGGTAGCTCTACCTTTGCAGCGTTTGGTGTAGACGTCCTGCAGAGACGGGAGAGCTGACCCTGAGATACGCTCGGATAAGCGCACTACTCTTTGCAGGGCTTTGCGGTCATGACTGGTGCTGTTCCCATACCACGCTGTGATGCACTGAGTTAAAATGCACTGAGGGGGGGGTATGTCTGTTGCTGTCTCTTCCTGAAGTCCACAATCATTTCTTTGGTCTTGCCAACATTCAGAGAGAGACAGTTGTCCTGGCACCATGATGTTAGATGCTCCACCTCGTCCAAGTATGCCGTCTCATTGTTGTTGGAAATGAGGCCCAGGACAACAGTATCATCAGCAAATTTGATGATAGAGGTGGAGCTGTGTGTGGACAAACAGTCATGCGTGTAGAGAGAGTAGAGCAGGGGGCTCAGGACACAGCCCTGTGGAGCTCCCACACTCAGGGTGATGGAGGTGGAGGTGGACTGGCCTATTCTCACCACCTGAGGCCTGCCAGTGAGGAAGTCCTCAATCCAGTGGCAGAGAGAAGGATTCAGGCCGAGATCCAGGAGTTTGGAGGTTAGCTTGGTGGGAACTATGGTGTTAAAGGCTGAGCTATAGTCAATAAATAGCAGTCTTACGTAGTTCCCACTTTTGCTGTCGATGTGAGTGAGGGAGGAGTGGAGGACATGAGAGATGGCATCTTCAGTCGATCTATTGGGACGATAGGCAAACTGAAGAGGGTCCAAAGTGTCAGGAATGAAGGCGCAAATGGTGTTTTTAATGAGTCTCTCAAAGACCTTCATGACTATAGACGTGAGAGCCACTGGACGATAGTCATTTAGGCAAGAGGGTTTACTGTTCTTAGGGACAGGGATGATGGTGGATTTTTGAAGGAGGTGGGGACCACAGATGTAGCGAGGACTCATTAAAGATAGATGTAAACAACCCGGTGAGCTGATCAGCACAGGACCGCAGAACACGACCTGAAATACCATCCGGCCCGGCAGCTTTCCTGACATCCACATGCTTGAGTGCTCTCCGAACTTCATCCTCCGAGACAGAGATCACGTGATTGTTACTGCTCTGAGTAATTTCCTCTAACGCGCCACTTGGCGGAGTCGCGTGCTGCCGCGTTACAGTCAAAGCGAGCATAGAAAGAGTTTAACTCGTTCACGAGCAACGGATCAACGCTTGCCTCTGCAGAGGATTTAGATCCAAAGGAGCAGATGGACCCCAGACCTTGCCACATGCGCCGCGAGTCGTTGAGTTGGAAATGAGACTCCACTCGGTCTTTATAACGGAGTTTTGCGGCTTTAACTGCTCGTCTGAGAGCATAGCAGGACGATCTGTATTCATTCATATTCCCTGAATGGAGACCGGTGTTGTAAGCAGCAGTGCGTGCGTTCACTGCCTTGCTGGATTGAATTGTCCACCCACGGTTTCTGATTTGAGAAGGACGTTATTGTTATTGTTTGCGTGGCTTGCTCTGTAAGCGTGTTGATGAAGCAAAGCGCCACGTCTGTGAACTCGCTTACGCCAGCTGAACTCGCCGAACATGTCCCAATCCACATCGCCCAGAGCTGCCTGTAGCGCGGTCTCTGAGTGGGGTGACCAACGCTTAACTTCCCGCCTCACCGGGGGTTCCTGGAGGAGCTTTTGTTTGTATTCGGGAGTGAGGAAAATGGCGGCATGATCCGATTTGCCAAACGCTGGAAGTGACCGCGCTTTATAGGCGTTCTTAAACGGAGAGTAGCAGTGATCCAGTGTGTTTGCTCCTCGTGTGGGGCAGGAGACGTGCTGATGAAAGTTTGGCAGGACTTTCTTTAGGTTTGCTTTGTTAAAATCGCCCGCGACAATGAATGCCGCGTCGGGATGTTCTACTGCACAACAGTAATATATTTCTGTCACATTTTCTTCAAGTTAAACCAGACTTTCATTTTGACGGGTTGACATGAAGACCTTTGAGTTTCTGTGCGTTTGATGATATGACGATAGTTTTCTCAAATGAAACGGTAAAATGCAGATGAAGCGGCTCTGGAGATGAAGTTCATGCGTTCATGTCCTCATATAGTGAGACGACAGAGGCTGAAAACACTGCAAGCTTCACGTGTGCTTCAGTGTGAGTGTGTGTGTGTGTGTGTGTGTGTGTGTGTGTGGATGGGAGATGAAACCATTTATTCACACAGACACACAGAATGTGTAGGATTCAAACTGTATATAAATAGTGTTTTTGCAGTTTAATATTCACAGACACTAGTCTATTTTGCAGTATGATTGAAGTGTACTGACCTGCTAAATAAAAAAAAAAATGTTGTGATAAATCATGAAAATAGCACAATTTGGCATGTTTCACTGCATTATAACAAATAAAATTACGCAATATGCTTACAAAATCTTTTAATACTATTTCAGTAAAGGGTGATGTCAATTCTCAAAAATGTTCATTGTATTAACTTATTAAAATGAACTCACAATTTTAAGGCAACCAGGTAACTTACTTTTTAAATATTTGTTTACAGTGCAGTAGCTGCGTTTCTATTATTGATTTGCGCACAACTTTTGCGATATTTTCTAAATGTCAATAAAAAACTAATAACACAAAAAAGGCTAAATAAAAAGCCTTTATTTGGTATGGCTTAAGTCATTTAAAAAAAATACAAGACATGTTTCAACCAACAAATGGTCTTCTTCAGGGCAAAGCAACACACAAAATGAGAATGACGCAAATTTATAAGCTGAGCCCCACCCATAGTCCGAAAGCATTCAATTAGCCTAATAAGGTCTAATACAATCAATCAATTAACCCAATGAGGCAATCTGGTCTATAGGATTGGGGAAACCAATGAAATGAGCAAAAAAATAACAAAACAGAGAAAAAAAAAAACTCCTTCACCGTAGGCTACCTGGAGAGAAAAATCAAAAAAGAGCATCACATATGCCCTGAAGAAGACCATTTGTTGGTTGAAACATGTTGGCTCTTGTATTTTTTTTAAATGACTTAAGCCATACCAAATAAAGGCTTTTTATTTATTCCTTCTCCTCTTTTTACGTGTGCCTGGGACCTGCCTTTTTTGTGTTATTGGATTTTTCCCTACCCCAAGAGCACCAAGTAAGGACTATTTAACTCTACCTGAGCGCCAGGTTGAACCTTTTGCAGTTCAATAAAAAACTATTGCGAAATTCTTCTTGCGATAAATCATTGTAAAAATCATGGCGAAGGATGTTGGTAGGTATACATATATCCCAGCCACCGCACTAGCTATTATTTTTAATGGAAGGAGACGTAGCTGTGTTAGCATTAATGGCAAGGAAAGCCCCTTATACTTGAGCGGCACGTGTGAGGTGTTTCTCCCTCATGTCTGCTTCAAGGTCTCGATCAATTGTGGCACTTCTTTGTTGTTTAGAATCTCGTATTGACGTAATTCTTTTGTGTTTTATGAGTTTAATAAAGAACTCATTCTTGTCTTCTGTCCAAACATACCACGTCATCTGTAAAGAATGATCACATTTTACAGGCGACCTGTAAAAAACGGTTTCCATTCCAGTTTTGCGAAATATTCTTTTTTCAAATTGCCTGAAAAACCTTTTTTTGAAATTGACATGATTCCACTGGGTGTATTTTCATGTTTGTGTTATGAAGTGATCTCACTAGTGTTCTCTAGGCAGTGCCGAAGTCTGTGTTTTTGTAGGTGTTGTGTATCATATGAGCCTGAAGTTTGATCCTAAAGAGAATGTGCTTTTTTTTGGTTTTTTTGGCTAAAATATTTAAATTTGATATGGAAGTTTGAGGTTGTATGCTCCTTTTCTCTAAACTCTACACACGAAACATGAACACAACATGCAAAACATCACACATCTCTTGCAAAAGAAAATAGTTAATTCAAAACTCATATTTTAACTCTTCTAAAAACTCTATATACAAACCATCAAATGATTAGCCATATACATGTCAAAATACACACGGATATAACATATGTAAAACTATCTTGTGCCTTATGCTTGTTCAGTGCGAGGTCTATAGCAATAGAACTTGACTTGTATGCATATATTTGCAAAATAAACAGAAATGCAAGGGTGGAAATGTATTTGTTTTTCAAAACAGTGAGATTTTATTTCTAAGTGAACAAATTAATTGTAAAGTGTTTTTACACATGATGGTTGGGTGTAGGTAATCGGTAAATGATTGTGGCATTTGAATGGCAGTGTTTTCCAAATGAAACACAAGAGCTGTTAGTTTGAGTGACGTGTCTAATGTTGAAAACTGTGTTTAACGTTTTACAATTGCAAACTGAATGAAAAGCAGAGAATGTGCTTGCAGTTTTGCAGACTTGGGGCCCTATTTTAAATGGCCCGAAGCTCATGGCGCAGGTGCACTGAGGACATATCCGAATCCACTTCTGCTAGTTTAACGACGGAAAAAACGCATGGCCAGTCACATGGTCCAAAATGGTTGTGCCTAGTCTCTTAATGAGTCATGGGTGTGTTTTGGGCATAACGTGCAATAAACCAATCAGAGTCTCATCTCCCATTCCCTTTAAAAGCCAGTTGTGCTTGCACCATGGCAGATTTGCTATTTACATGGCGGAATTTGTGAGTGGAAAGACTGAACGCTTCTCCAGAGAGGAATCCTTTTATTTGTAATATTTGGCATGTGTGTGTGCTGCTGCGCGTCCCTGTGTGTGTAATACAGAGAGTGTACACACGCTGTGCACCCACCTATAGGCACATATTACTAACACGTCCTTTAAATAACACAAAAAATACTGCGCCATTGACTTTAGACCAGGTTTTTGTTGGCCAATGGCGCAGTCGTTTTCAGTTCCTCAAAATAGCAACACGCCAACAATGCGCCTGAACACACCTGGTTTTCAGACCAGCACGCCCATGGGTGAACAGATGGGCACGAGTGCATTGGCTATTTAAACAACGTGGAGCTGGACGTGAAAATGATAACTGCATCAGGCTGAAACTAGCAAAAAACACTTGCATTGTGCCGGGTGTTATGATAGAGCCCTTGGTCTGAAGATTAGGTATATGAGTGAATGTTTGCAGTGAGTGGACCTCAAGTACCACTTTTAGTGTGTAAACCCCAACAAGTGTATTATCAATTTTGAAAAACATTTTTGCTGCTTAATGTTTTTGTAGAAACTGTGACATGCTACCATTTTTATTAACGGAAATTAATATTTTTATTCAGCAATGATGCATTAAATTGATCAAAAGTGACAGTAAAGACATTTAAAATGTAAAAATAAATGCTGAAAAAGACGTTTCTACAAAAATATTAAACTGAATCATTGATAATATTAAAAACCATAATTAATAATTGAGCACCAATAACAATTGATTATAACTGAGCAGCAAATCATCATATCAGAATGATTTGTGAAGGATCATGTGACACTGAAGACTGGAGTAATGGTGCTGAAAATTCAGCTTTGATCACAGGAATACATTACAGCTTACTATATATTCAAATGGAAAACAGTAATTTTAAATTATAAAATAATCACAGCCTTGGTGAATAAGAGACTTTCAGAAACATTCAAATTGTACTTTTACATAATTCCATAGTATGCTTTTCAGAACACGGCACATGTCATCTTTTGTGCTCTGGGTGTGTAAAGCAGATGTTGGCTTACTTCTGAAAATGTCGACAGGACAGGAAATATATATAAAAAAAACTATTTCACTGTGTAACAGACACTTCTGACTGATGCTTTAATTGCACAACAATACCAGCAAATGGACTTCTTGTGGAGTGCCTGCAGATCTCTAGTGCTAAAAGGAGTCATACAGTTAATTTATTGAGAGATACTTGACATTTCGAGGACTCAGAAAGTCCATTTCATGTGCTGTCTCCATGTCAATGCGTGGAATAATGCGTTATAATTTAGTGGGAGCCGACAGATTAAACATGTGAAATCTCCAGCTATTTTGCTTCTGACAACAGCCCGAGGTTGGACGAGGAGCCTTACAAATGCATCCAGACAGGAGTAAATACTTTGAAAAGAAAGAGGAGGCGTTTGGAACAAAGAAATGTCTCCTGTATAGGCACTGGACTGATTGTGTCAGACATTAACAGTTAAAATGCTGCACATCCGCAATGCTTAAATGAAAGCTACTGGTAAAACTGGAAAACAGAATGCATCACTGATCACACAGTGGGTTGTTTAAACATCTTTTAATCATGATTTCATCAGTGCCATGTGCTCTTAGCATTTATGCTAGCAAGTGGAGTTTTTGGCTAAAAAGTTTAAAATCATCAATCCTGTTACCGTCAAACTCTGTTACCAAGGTAGAGTAACAATTTAACAGTTTGTAACAGAACTGACAGTAACAGAGATGACAAACAATACTATAAAGAAATCTTTTTTTTGTTCTTTTTTTGTTAAAAGTAAAAAAATAAATAAAAAAAGGGAAGTAACTTGTGTTTGGCAAGCACTGGATTATTAAAATTGAATACGTTTTCAATAAGATACTAGAAATTATTTTTTCCTTAACATTTTGAAATGCAAAATGTATCTCACTGATTCTTGAGATAAGGGACAAAACATGTCCCAAACACAAAAGCCCTTTTTATGTTAAAAAGTAAGAATCAACACACTAAAAATACTTAAAAAGTTACATCTAAAAGGAATTTGTATATTGCTTATACTTTTAAATGATTTCTTTAGTATCATTTAAAAATCACTCACTATACTTGGAAACACATGTAATCTAACCTGTCCTCAGCATGAGGTCGCAATGTAAAACTGCCAAACAAAGTGTTAAAAAGTATTAAAAAATACACAGTTACATTAAACGGCGGAGATCTTTAAGATATTAAACAATATAAGTAAATATTGAATTATATTTCCATTAAAAAAATAGCTATAAAAGTTGTGTCCTCATTTTGCATCAACTCCGTCAGGATTTTTATAATTCTGAATAAATCAGGCAGTGTTTACAGTGGGCAGCTTTAACTCTGAGGTGCACTGCTCATTGTGGATCTCACAGTAGGTCCTTACAAAGTCCTGGAAGTTATAGATTTAAAAAAAATATTTTAAACACACAATACTGAAGTCTCTGCAGTCACAACTTTAACATGTCAAGTCCGTCATCGCAGTGTGATCGTTTCAGTAAATAGTTGTGGGATAAATCTTGCCATTTTGATATGTTTATTAAGGCAGCTACAAATGAGGAAAAAAACTAAATTGCTCCACTGTACAACATGCGGATAAGGTGGATTTTTTTTTTTTTGTCAACACCGTCAGGTTTTATGAATGATGGTTGACAAGTGCTCTCAAAAAGTCTGTATAATATGATTTAATATGTTTTTTGCATATGGGGAATTCTTCTAATTCTGGTTCATGATTCTATTTACATATACTGTATGTTTGGCCTCAGCTCAACCTTTGTCAACTCCATCAGTATTTGTCAACTCCGTCAGTATGTCAACTCCGTCAGTATTTGTCAACTCCGTCAGTACTCCGTCAGTATTTGTCAACTCTGTCAGTATGTCAACTCCGTCAGTATTTGTCAACTAGTATTTGTCAACTAGTATTTGTCAACTCTGTCAGTATTTGTCAACTAGTATTTGTCAACTAGTATTTGTCAACTCCATCAGTATTTGTCAACTCCATCAGTATTTGTCAACTCCATCAGTATTTGTCAACTAGTATTTGTCAACTGTCAGTATTTGTCAACTCTGTCAGTATGTCAACTCCGTCAGTATGTCAACTCCATCAGTATTTGTCAACTCTGTCAGTATTTGTCAACTCCGTCAGTATGTCAACTCCATCAGTATTTGTCAACTCTGTCAATATTTGTCAACTAGTATTTGTCAACTCCGTCAGTATGTCAACTCCATCAGTATTTGTCAACTGTGTCAGTATTTTTCAACTAGTATTTGTCAACTAGTATTTGTCAACTCTGTCAGTATTTGTCAACTCTGTCAGTATTTGTCAACTAGTATTTGTCAACTCTGTCAGTATTTGTCAAATAGTATTTGTCAACTGTCAGTATTTGTCAACTAGTATTTGTCAACTCCATCAGTATTTTTCAACTAGTATTTGTCAACTAGTATTTGTCAACTCTGTCAGTATTTTTCAACTCTGTCAGTATTTGTTAACTCCATCAGTATTTGTCAACTCCGTCAGTATTCGTCAACTCTGTCAGTATTTGTTAACTCTGTCAGTATTTGTCAACTCCGTCAGTATTCGTCAACTCCGTCAGTATTTGTTAACTCCATCAGTATTTGTTAACTCCGTCAGTATTTGTCAACACCATCAGTCCACTCCAAAAAATATTGAAGCCTGTTCCTTTACATGGTTTATATTCTGAGACCTCTGTCTACAAAAATACCCATTTTTAATAAATGTAGTTTTTATTTTTAACATCTAAAACGTTTTGTCCCTTATCTCAAGAATCAATGATCTCCAATTATAGAATCACTCTTTTTTTTTTTTTTGGTTGAGCAGTGTGAATGGAAACATAAAAATCTGGCAGTGTTTTATTCCTTTCACAACTGCTTGTTTTGCTGCTTCTATTCACCCTATAGCGATCCCACCCAAAAAGGGAAATATTGCTTGTTGTCGTAATCATTAAAATGAATAAAATGCATATTACAGTACCAGACACCATTTCCACTTGCACAATAATTACATTGCTCCATTTGTGGCGTCCTCTCCTAATTATCCATTTGCTAAGCATTGCTAAACATGTAGGTTAAATAAACAGCTGGCTATTCATGAAACTATGTTTATGTATTTCTGAAGGAGGTTTTCTTACAAGTCTCGTAAAACTGTGGAAACCTTTGAAGGCTAAGAACATCATATCCACTCATATATGCTCTACTTTTTTATATTCTATAGTGAGCCATAGTGACTTGTAGGTCAATTATATGGAGGAAATTGCGATATGCTATAAACGTAATAATTGGATACTTTATCCTTCGTTTCCACAGACAAGGCTTAAGCTTAAGATAGTCCCAGACTAAAATGCATGTTTGAGCTGTTTTAAAAGAAACGTACACTGGCATGTCTTACAATATGTCATTGCCATTGTTTTGTCTCAAGATGCACACCAGTAATGTCTTTTTTTCTAGGGTACGTTTATAAAAGTTACTTAAATGCCCTGACTGAACTAAGGCATAATCCTAGATTAGTGAAAGCCCTGTCTGTAGAACCAGGGCAATAATACTTAGAGTAGCGTTTACATCACAGTGCAGGATAACATAAGCGCTCTTGAAAGGTTGTACCATCAATGAACGGCCACAATATATGTAAATCAATATATGAAGCGCTGGTTCTGATAAAGAGCCTGTGGCTGGAATGAGGCATCCTAATAGAAGGATGTCAAATTATTTGCTTATGATTTTATGTCTGAGCTACTACAGTATCTGCTGACTGTTGTAGCATTAGATCTGTGCACATGCTATTTATAAATAAGGGGGAGGGATATTCTCATTCTAGAGAGCCTTTTAATGGACAAAAACAAGTGTATGCATCCCCGCAGAAAACAATGTTATCAATATTTTTGGCTCGTTTTCCTGGAAGAGAAAGACTTACAAAGTTAGCAGAGATTGATTAAATGCCACAAACCTCTCATTTTGATTTTATGGAATCATTCAGTCAAGGTCATGATCTCTGTGGTTCTCAGAATTTCTTCCATATTTATCATGCATGACTGTAGCAAAGATCTTTTTAAAAAGAAAAAGGACATCTGATATGTGCATGTGGATGTGTGTTTTTGTGTTGTAGAGATGGGCTGGCATGTCTGTGAGATCGACTCACCGAGTTGGACGTCTATAGCAGTAGCGTGTCTCTCTGATGGGAACAAGACTTTTGGTGGTCTGGTTGTAAGAAGTGCTGCAAAAAAAAAAAACACACACATTAGCAATAGGGCACTGAATAAATTATTTATCTAAAACAAAAGAAAACTACATCCTCTTTGCTGTCTAGCCCATCTAAAAGACATTTATACATTTGGCAGATGCTTTCTACAAAGAAATTTAGAGCTCTGTTTAAGAGAGGCATGTTTTAAGCGCTGTGCAATGCAGTATCTTCTACACTTGGGGCTCTATTTTAATGATCTGAGCACATGGTCTGAAGCGCATGGCGCAGCTGCACTTAGGGCGTGTCCGAATCAACTTTTGCTAGTTTAACGACTGAAAAAATGGTCGCTGCACCAGGCGCATGGTCCAAAATGGTTGTGCCTAGTCTCTTAATGACTCATGGGTGTGTTTTGGGCATAACGTGCAATAAACCAATCAGTCTCATCTCCCATTCCCTTTAAAAGTTGCGCGGATGGCGGATTCGCTATTTACATGGCGGAATATAGACACCCTCAACCTGACAAGTTTAATTTTTTATTTTTTTTTATCAGTTTAAATACATGTGTGTATTGCCACAACTGGTCGCATTTCATTCATCATTACTGCAAATAGGTAATTCTGATACATGCAATGACTATCCATTATGACATGTAGGCATTTTTATCTTTATGTACACATTAATCTTTTAAATTGTAATCCTTTTATTTTTAATTTTGGCATGTTTGTGTGTCCCTGTGTGTGTAATAAGGAGAGTGTACTCTCATTGTGCACCTGCCTATAGGCACATATTACTAACACGTCCTTTAAATAACACAAAAAATACTGCGCCATTGACTTTAGACCAGGTTTTTGTCATTTTCAGTTCCTCAAAATAGCAACACGCCAACAATGCACCTGAACACACCTGGTTTTCAGACCAGCACGCCCATGGGCGAACAGATGGGCACAAGTGCATTTGCTATTTAAACAACGTGGAGCTGGACGTGAAAATGATAATTGTGTCAGGCTGAAACTAGCAAAAAACACTTGCGTCATGCCTGGCGTCACATTGTGCCGGGTGTTTGATAGGGCCCATAAAGTCATTGGGCAGGGTAAAGTTTTTGTCATTTTTGTGCAAGTACGCACTCAGTTTAGGCATAACTGTCTGTCATTACATTAATCTCTCATGCACGCTTTGTTGGATACTCCCATAAAAAGTGAATAAGATGTAGTACATGGTTGTAGTGTCTAGCTCTGCACTAACCTAGATACAAAAGAGAGCTTTCACAGTGCATTCAAAGTACTGTGCATTGAAACGGAAGTAACAGCAAATCTTTTCTTCCATATTGTGAAGTACATCCAATTGTAAGAAAAATATAGGGCGGTTGTGGATTGGTTGTTGAGATGTTGGTGTGGCAGGTGAAATTGCAGGAGGGGGTTGAAGCACACTTAATGATTGGAGAAGTCCTGCAAACATCACCAGAGAGAAGTCTGTCGCTTCACCATAAGATCCAATTATCATATTCTGATGAAAAATTACGAGTTTGGTAAAAAAAAAATAATGTAAACATATGCACAGATGATAGATTTTCTATTTTCATTTTATTCCGAGGTCTTTCAGTTTGAATCTCTGTGGGAATTGTTGCTGTTAGGACCATGTTCTAGTCTACTAGTTGACCTACAGGACGTAAAATAATTTAAGACATAAAATAAAGTGAAACCAGAGAATCCATTTTGTGACATGCACATGCTACATTATGCAGAATGCAAGTTAGTTGCACTGTTAACAGTAAATAAAAATGGATAGAAACTTTATTGCATTTATTGTTGAACACACAATTTTTTTTTAAAGGTTTCAATTCAATAAACTTATGGAATACTTGATTCTGATTGTTCAATTGTGCCATCCAGCAGCATATTATCCCTTAATACTAGGGGTGTGACGAGACCTCATGAGATTGGTTTCATGAGAACGAGACAAGATTTTTACACAGTATTTTTAAGAAATCCTCAGTGATAAAATACATGACTAGAAAAATTGTTTGCAGGTGCATTTGAAATGTTTTAACTCATTATCTTGTAATGAATGTCATTTCAGTTCTGCTTTCTGAGTATGAATTATCATATGCAGTAAAAGACAACAATACTCAAGCACTGTAAAAGGTTTTGTCACAAACTCAACTGCCTGGCTGATCAGCGCTGCGCTATATGTATGACTCAAACAGCTCGTTTTGGATGAGCTGATGGAATTGAAGCGACCGTTATCCACCTGAATTAAATTGTTTTTATTTCTATAAAAAGCTAAATGACAGTGGAGGTGTAATGTAAATGTAGCAGTGGCATATTCTATACTAACTTCACTCCATCATAACAATATGACATGAGACAGCTTTTCACTTCGACAAGAAATCTCGTCACATTTTAATCTCATGAGATCTTGTGGCACGAGATCGTCACACCCCTACATAATACCACTTAATTCTGAAAAAGAAAAACAGAGATTCTAATTATTTGACAAAAAACCTCTGCACGTAGTAACCTAGAATACTGTCTAACACTCGCTGGCTGCTCTGTCAAGTCCTCGTTGTCAGTGAGGAACCTGGGTGTGCTCTTTGATACCAATGTTTCATTTGAAAGCATCTGTAAAACTGCATTCTACCATCTTAAAAATATATCTAAATTACGACATATGCTCTCAATGCAAAATGCTGAACATTTAGTTCATGAGTTCATGACCTCAAGGCTAGATTATTGTAATGCTCTACTGGGTGGTTGACCTGCTCGCTTAATAAACAAACTCCAGCTGGTCCAAAACGCAGCAGCTCGAGCTCTTACTAGAACCAGGAAGTATGATCATATTAGCCCGGTTCTGTCAACACTGCACTGGCTCCCTATTAAACATTGTATACATTTTAAAATCTTGCTAATTTCTTACAAAGCACTAAATAGTTTAGCTCCCAACACATTATAGTCCTTCACATTTATTGTGATCTCAAAACTCTGGCCAGTTGATAATCCCTAGAATATCAAAATCAATTGCAGGCGGTCTATCCTTTTCCTATTTAGAGCCTAAACTCTGGAACAGTCTTCCTAGCATTGTTCGGGAAGCAGACACACTCTGTCAGTTTAAATCTAGACTTCTTCCCATAACACCTGATGAACTTGTTACATCATAAGAAGAATGGCATCTACGCTAATATTGGTCTCTCTGTTTATCCTGAGGTTTACTGTAGTCAGCTGGATCCAAGCCGTATCCAGATCAGATGGCAGACCTGCGCCTAGACATGACCACAACACATCCCTGAAGTGTCAGCAGAGATTTTGTCAACTAGACTCTCCTCTGTGAAGGCCTCATCAACACGACAGCCAGTGGCACTGATCCTCAACAAACACGTCTCCATACCGGTGTGATGACTCCGATCTCCGAACTAGATGGAACTGGATAAATATTCGGAATGTTCCGATCCAGTCTGACTTCTGACCTGTAATGTTGCCTGAATCATAATCACACACTGTTTGTTCGTTAGCCAGAGGAGAACTGGCCCCCGACTGAGCCTGGTTTCTTCCAAGGTTTTTTCCTCCATTCTGTTTGGGTTCCTTGCACTGTCGCCTTTGGCTTGCTTAGTTGGGGACACTAAATATTCAGCAATATTACTGATTGCACTGACACCATTATATGAGAATTGAACTAAGCTGGAAGATGACATGTTTTCTCCAGAGCAGCTGTAGATCGGAAACATACTTTGTTGCATTATTTTCTTGTTATCACTGTAAAGCTGCTTTGAAACAATCAGTATTTTAAAGAACGCTATATAAATAAAGGTGACTTGACTTATCCCCTGATAACAACCGACAAAAACTGAAAACACAGGCTCATCCAGGTAACTGTCACTGAAGTTGGCGCTTTATGCTTGCTAGGAACGTTTTACGGACTGTACTGTATCCCTTAAATGTCCATCTAGTTTGAACTTGCCGCTTGCTATCAACTGCTCTCTCCCATGGAAGCAGAGATTTTGTGTGCAATTATTTTGTGTCTAATTATTTACTTATGTGGCAAGCAGCCATGTAATAAGAAGGATAATGTACAACCCTGATCCTGATCACCCTGTCGGGGTTTATTCTGCGTTAACAACCGGCTGGATGCACATTAACCCTTACATAATATCTTTGTTTTTGCTAACTATTACAGCAATCTGGGATGTGACCATCTGTTGTGGTGCATAAAATGTCTGTTTGCCATTGCTGACACATATGGCATAAAAGGAATAAGTACATAAGTAAGGAATAACTGACAAGTAACACCTTGGGTGTGCATTATCGGCCCCTTATTCAGTTATTAATGCAGTTTTGAGAGAGAGAGAGAGAGAGAGAGAGAGAGAGAGAGAGAGAGAGAGAGAGAGTTCAAAGCTTTAAAAAAATTAAACAAACTGATCATCATGTACCATACAAAACCCCAATAAATAATTCAGATTTAGTAGTCAACCTAAAATATGCAAATTCAATATTTAGCCTCCCTGCTATTAACCACTTGAACATTTCTTCAGGATCTATAGTAGCCAATTGTAAACTGTCAGTTTAGCCGTTCCAAATAGGTAATTTAATAAACATATTTTTTTTCTTTTTGAAAATGTATATTTTATTCCTCCAATAAATACCTTAACAATTTTTTCATCATTTAGCATAAGCGATTTAAAAATACATTTTAATCTCTCACACTTTAAAAACAAATGCTCCCAATCTTCTTTTTCCCCACAGAATGGCATTCCCCCTTCACAGCTGTATTTAGGTGTGTCACATGTCCGTCTGTAGCTATTGCCCCATAAATAATCCTCCATTGTAGATCACGTACGTTTCTCTACAGGAGGTTTACTGTATATAGGGCCCTCCACCTGTCTCTTACCAGGAAGTCTGGGCTCAACAAATCTGGCCACTTGATGGATTGTTTTTACTGGACAAGCAATGGTGGTTTGAATCAATGGATTAAAAAAGTGGCTCCGGTGCCCAGTGTTCTAGATTGTCCACATTCCATTCTGTTTTTATAACAGTTTTCCATGTTTGTAACATAGATCTATAAAAAACAGTTCTTCAAGCTTCATTAAAAATAATTGTTTATCAAGTCCAAAGCTAACAACTCGCCTCATGATCACACTTGCAGTTTTTCCACATAACACATCTATATCATATAGAAATCTCTGTGCAGCCTGGATCCTGAAAGCACAGATTCTATTTCTCACATCCACCAGTCCTTGTACTGCTAAGTATAATACTGCAGCATGACTTCCATGTTGTCCATTCCAAAAAAGTTCACTATTGTCCTTTGTATATTAGAGATCAGCTCCATGACAATAGTCTTATGCCAGATTGTTTACTACCAGAACTCTTCCTCAATACGGCAATTGTGGTAATAGCCATCTCCACTTCAACAGGTTTTTTTTTTTTTTGTTAATTTTTTTTTTTTTGTTAATTTTTTTTGTAAAATCTTTAGTCCATCTTTATTCCATTGCAACCCTCCTGGAAGTTGTGGGAAATTACCAGCTATAAATCCTTCACTTTTTGTCCAATTAACCTTAACAGAGGAAGCCTTTTCATATAATGCAGTAGTTTTTGTTAAAATTGTAATGTCTTCTTGTCCTGTAATAAAAACTGTTATGCCATCTGCACAGGCTGATAAAACCACCTTAGAATGACCATTAACATGAGGGATTAAAGTTCCTTTTAAATTCTCTCAACCTACATAATAAAGTTTCAATAATTAGGCTATATAATTGTCCAGAAATTGGACAACCTTGCCTTATGCCTCTTGTCACAGGTATTGGAGCACTTAAACCATCATCATCATCATCATCACATAAACATTAGAATACAACAACCAAATATATGAAATAAAAACATCACCAAACTCCTTATATAGATATTCATGATCTACACAATCAAATGCTTTTTCTTGATCTAAAGACAACACTCTTGAGAGAGAGAGAGAGCGAGAGAGAGAGAGAGAATCTAATGTTAGCTTCACTTCCTGTCTCCAGAGATACCTTCATCTGATCGAGTTTTGAAGGCAGCACAGATGTATCCTTCACTGCCTTTGTTATCCCACAATCCTTGCATTCCATTCTGTGACAGTTGAGCTGGAAAAAAGATGGTGTCCGAAAGCATTTGCTGGTCAGTTTGTGTGTAAATGTACGGTTTTGACCAACATTTTCCACTTCTGATGTCATTTCTAGCAAGAAATTACTAATGTAGTAATTAAATATTTGTTTAGTTCTCACCAAAGCTCTCTCTATTTTGCTGTAGATCATTAAACTGTAATGCTGCCTTAGAAGTCTGTCCAAAATTAGTTTTGTGAGGTGCCTTCATGCACAAACGCTGCCTTACAAGTCATTGTCGGAGAAGGCAGCGAAGCAACAAGTCAGCTGCCTAGGTTTTCGGGCGCAGCCAGAGTGTCTCTTTAAAGTGTTCGGCAGCAGTGCAACCAAATGTGGCACGCCGGGCGGGACCGAGAGCCGCGAGAGAACGGCGCGAGGCCAGTGGTGTGATTGATAATGAGCATCACCTGCGCAGAACACCGGTCTCATATCTCACGGCAGAGCAACGGAAGCATAAAAGGAGCAGCGACGATAGTGAAGGAGGAGAGAGAACCAGGCCTGGACATTTACTTTATGTTTTATTATGTGTGTGCGGCAGTTGTCCCTGAGGGGCTGCCGCTTTTATTCTCGGTTTATTTATTTTGAGATTATAGTGTTGAATGTTCGCCGGTTCCCGTCTCATTCCCATAACAACATACCTTGCTACACCAAACTGTATGTTTATCTGCTTCAAGAAAAATGCCGTTATAACCTCACAAGTGGGAAATGTCATGTAGATTTTAAGTTTCTAAACTATTTTACAGAGAAAGAGAGTACATGCTTTCTGTTCATAATAAAACCTAATTTTGTGCAACATGGAGGTAAAGTGTTGTTTTTATCCTATTGTTTACTATATGTATTTGCTTGTTCAGTGTCGCTGTGGGTTTTGGTTATTTTGCTGTTGTAAGCTTTCAAAGGACCTTTGAAATAACTGAAATTATTTGGCGAAGTGATATGGACATGTAATGCAGTCAAGAACTGCCTGGAACTACTTTTGTCATGCGTTTCCCTGAAAATAATCGCATACCTTAGAACATCAACCAATCAGATTCAAGCATTCAACAGCCCCATAGTATAACTTAATATATTGCATGTGGTCAAATGTGTTTTTAACACTACCACGAACAAAAATACTCATGGCCATTGAGAACATAATCCTGAATATCAATGCAAAACACATACACATTAGGGTTGGGCCAAAATATCGACAGGGCAATATATCGCTGTCCTTCTCCGTGCGATACAAGAATCGATACGCTGGTGCCAAATTTCAATATTTTAATTAATAAAACAAGGCACTCTAAATAGATTTCCCTACTTCCAGCGTCACTACTTCATGGCTCCTACGAGGTGGTGCCCAACACATGATTGAGGGAGACGTGAACATAAGTTAACTAGCCTAAGATGGCGGATGGCGGACATTAATAGAAGGCAGCCATGTTTAAGTCCAAAGTCTGGAAAACCTGCACTTAACCTTTTCATGGGCATTTTGTTTTCTCAGTTAGAAAGAGATCTGATGTATCATCATAGGATTGTCTAACAAGATATTGGGATATCGGTATCATGAGCCATGTATCGTGTATTCATAGTTTTCAGTCATGTGACTGTTGCGGGGCCCTGGAGGGCAAAACAGCCATAGAACTGCAGCACAAGCCTGTCAATTTTCCATCTTAAAAACAAAAATATGTGAACAAGATGCAAGTTTTGGGCACTTGTGATCCATATACAGCACCTGCTGCAGTATTTCAATCACTAAAAACAGGGACGTCTAACGTAAAAATCACTTATAGGGTGAGTTGCTCTAATAAGGATTAAATTAAGCAAAGTTTAACGCTAATCAAGGATTTGTTGATATGGGTTTTATTTTAAATCGAGTTGTATTGCACCACAATTTTAAACAGATGTAGAAAGACAGTTAAAATTAAAAGGCCGATCAGGATGAACCGACGCCAGGCTAAAGAATCCTTATTAGTGCAAACCACCCTTAAAGTGCCTTAATGTACTATAACAGTGATATTAAAAGATTAAATTCAGTTTACACTTTTTTTGATGATACTATACGTTTACTATATAAGCCAAGAATATGAACGCAATGCGTTTTCTTTATAAAGGTTTTTGATGGGAAAAACACTTTGTGTTGCATTAATATTCTGTGTTCATTTGCTTGCCTGTACAAAGCATGCAACATCAAAAAGGTGTGCATTGAATTTGATCTTTTAATATCACTGCATTAATTCTGACTACAAACCTGGTAAAAATGACTGGTGGGCAATGGAGGAAAGCCTTGTTTTGCCCTCCAGGTGGGCGTTCCTATAAAGGTGTGACGTCCGTGAAAACTATGAATTGTATCGTGAGGTACCTTGCGATTCCCACCCCTAATTCACAGGGGCGATATATACTGTATATATCGCCCATGTGATTCACATAAAGCGATTATATACTGTACTAATAGCAAATCTCACCAAATGTATACTACACTATTGCCCATGAAGTTATAAGCTGCTCAAGGTGGACTATAAGGCAATAAGGTATTATAAAGATTCGTATTAATTTTTGTAATGCTGCTTTGAAACAATGTGTATTGTGAAAAGGGTTATAGAATTTAAATGAACACAGACATTAACCAAGCGCTCAGTACATAGAAATGTGGACACATTTCTATATTTTAGTATGATTTTGTTGCTGTGTTGGGTCGCCACCTGAGTTTGAAATTGAAATCACCGCTGTATACTGCTGTCCACTGAGCTAATGTTCAGGACAAACAGGCTCAGTTCCTTGAGGTCACCTTACAAGGAGAGTTTGGGTTCATTATGTGCTATATAAATGCTTATCCTTTTGGTATAATCTTGTCTCTCTATATTGTGCAGGAATACTGCAAAAGGAGTGAAGGATGAGGTCGAGACCCTCATCCATCTTCAGGGGGCAGCTGCAGCTTTAGCATGCAAATGAAAGCTATCATTCTTGTCAACAGAAGACCGGACTGTTCACCAGACTACCCTCTCTGCATCGAACACGTCTTTATCAGCTCACACTCCTTTCACATCTCAAACCCTTCTTCTCCTGCAGCTACTCTGGGATCAAACGCACACGCCGGTGAGCAGATAACCATATTGCCGTGTCAGTAAAGTTTAGAGATAAATGTGAACCCCAGTGATGTTTTTATGATACGGTGAGAACGTGTTTATTCAACACTCTCTGCATTTGTAAAGTGTCTCTGGAGCAAAGCAATTAGTTACAATGATGCAAAACCACAGCACAATTTCTTTTGCTGACTTCGGATTATTCATGGGCAGAATTACTTTTTAACAGCTCCCTTTATTAACAGATAAAATGTTTGGAAAATTAAGTCCTTTTCAAAGTACATTGTTCAAATGTAACTGGGTCTGCTGGGTAAATAAATCTTTAAGCCAAGTCTCTGCAGCAAACTGTCATTAGCCTCTGGAAAAACTGAGTTTAGATAAAAACTACCCTAACTATATGCCTTGAGCTGCTAAAGCAACTAACGTCCTATCCGAGCGTGACCTCAGGGGCAACAGCCGAGTCTCTTTGGACAGCTCCAAGTGTTTTAGATGCACAAGAGTAAAGATAATTCATTTGGACTCTATATGAGCCATTAAAACACAAGCTACAATGCTGCAGTACACAGAATTACAGCAGTGAAGAACAATCCTTCTTAACATTTTCTCAGAAAATGACCACAATGTCAGAACCAATGGCAGATCTTGGCAGAGGCGATACAGACAAGGACAGCCCGGCTTATCCGCATCCGTTTCATGGGATTGCGCCGCTCTCTGTTCCACCCACCCCTCTCTTTTTTCCTTTTTTTCAAACAGCTCCCTGTGCAATACTTCACCACCCCCTCACACTAGCTGTGTCTGCCCAGAAGAAAAGCCTGCTAGAATCTTCTAGAATCCATGTTAGCAACCATTCAAGTTAATTAAATCACAGAATAAAATACACCAGGTCCAAAAATCAATATCATCTGACAAACAGTGGCAGTTTTACTTGGTCTATTAAAAAAGTCTATTAGTTATCGATCCACTGTCAAAAGATTAAAATGATCAATGATTCATTGAATGTTTTATCGTAGTTAATGCATTAACACAAAGTTCTTCTTTAAAGTCACAATATGTACGATTTTTAGATTAAAATATCCAAAAATCACTAGAATAGTGTTATATATTTTGTTGACTTGTGTTTTGTCCCAATGTTTGGGAATACTTGCATTATCCCAAACATTTCCAAGAATGTTTAAATCCAGAGATATCAGCAATTTTAACCAGGACACAGACACGTGTCCTTACGGCGCCTGTCAATGACGTCATACCTGCGCAACCCTCGATTTCCATGAACACAAAGACGTGCTAATATATTGTGTGTTTTATGAGACAGGTGAACAACTGTTTGTATATACATTTATCATCAGAAAACTAATCATTATACAGCTCAACACGTTTAGTCTTATTGTTTGAATCGATTTACCACGTACCATGTTTTTACCATGCCTCAGACACAACACTATTTTGTCAAGTGGCTAACAGCATAATCAGAGAGAGCTTTCACCATCATACAATATTTATTAAAATATTATTGTTACATTCTATGCGTGTTTTTTTTTGTTTTGTTTTCTCTCTCTGTTTCTCCTATTTGCTATCTCACTCTCAGGTTTCCTGTGAGGGGCTGCGGCAGCTGTCAACCATCGTAAGGGCGGGCCTTCTGCGTCCAATCCGCTGCCAATCCGTGGATTTAAAAGTCTTCCAGCGTGCCTTGTTTAGGAGGGCAGCGTGGGCAGTGTGTGTTGTTTGTTTATTCGTTCATTTAAGTTATTCAAGACATGTAGTTATGTGTTTGTCGATGACCTGAGTTGGTTGCTCTTTGCTGGGGAAAAGAGATAGGCAAGCATTGTACCCGCAGTGATTTCAAGTGTTAGACACACTAGGTAGCGAGTGTGCACCAACCCTTGTATTTTTGTTTTCTTAGTTAGAGTAGGAACAGGGCGTCGTATGCGCCGAAGATTTCGGTTTAATTTTCACAGTTTTCCTTTGGTAGGTTAGAGGGATTGGGGGTAGCTTTAAAGTCATCATTTGGTTTTATTTTGTTCTTTGCTTTGGTGCCACTTTAGTTTCTCCCCCCAACAACGTTTCTTTTTATTATTATTTATTTGTTCTTGCTTATCACGTTGTACATAGCTCATTCACTGCCTCTAGTGGCTTCGGCTTATTGTGTGAATAAAATAATTACTTCCCAGTCATGATAGTGAATAATTACTAATAATAATTACTTCCCCGTTTCTGCTTATTCCAGTCCACCAGCAGTGATGTAATGTCTATATGTTGCGTTCAATCTCCTAGACCTTTAAAGATCGTAACAATTATATATTATAGCAATATAGTCATCCTGTTCATATTAATATGATATTCTAATATTTATCTAGATTACTGCAAAGTGCAACAAGTGTCTCATCCCAGCAAGCAATAGCCGTCATTTCACAGTCTCGGTTAACTACAGACCCGATACAGTCCGGCTATGAGTAATACAAATTTGTTACGTTTATATAGTACTTTTCTGGTTACTCAAAGCGCTTTACATATAGAAGTGGGGAATCTCCTCAACCACCACCAATGTGCAGCACCACCTGGGTGATGCGCCGGCAGACGCCCACCACACACCAATAACCCACTTCTAGCCAAAATAACCTTGAATTTGGTTACATGTCGTTTTTGCCAAAACAACTTGCGAGATATGATATTCCATCATGTAAGCGAAGTCAGCAGTGATTACAAGGTGTTTGGTTTTTGATTTCTTTGGTTCGACGTCTATTAAATTCTCACTGACAGCCCAAATTTTGCCTTGTTTTAGCCTAAACATCAGGACTGTGTTTAGACGGCCATTAGACATCTTTTAAATTCTTGCTGGGATACCAGACATCGGATGAATGCACAGAGTAACATTATAACATATCTGTCAACACGCTCAAATGTATTTAGTATGATTGTTTTAACCATGTAAACCAGCTCTGCATTACCCCACATACTCAACAAAAAGAGCAGAAGTGACCGACTGCAGCATAAGTAGAATAAAAAAGCTAAAAGAGGCCGGTGTTTCACGCAGCTCTCTCTCATTAGCATTAGCTCCCACGGCTCTTGGCGCGTCCTGCTTCATACCACCATAACATTAATAAACTTTAATACATTTACTCATTCATGAACATGATTTCTGCCCGAGTCTGTCGGATTCCTTTCCATCAGCTGTGGAGGTGAAGAATCAAGACTACAACTCCCATGATTCCACGCTCATTCACGGCATCATCAAGCTACATCTTTGTTTTGAATAAGCGACCTCTAGTGGCAAAACTTACATACTGTGCCTTTAAGATAAGAGAAAATATGAGAAGGGTGAAATGTAAAATGAAAAGCGAAAGGGTCATGGTGAACAATTTGGATTGCATTTGTAATAAACTGTAATTATATATAAAGAAACCAAACTGAGGCAGATTCTGCAGCAACAGCACTCTTCTCTCACACATGCAAAACAGATTCTATATTGATATTCAAATCTCTATACTCAAACACTCTGGGATATACAAAAAACTTTTTGCAAACTTGCAATAACTAAATTATTCAAATAGTAATTTGTGTTTCTCTCTGTGTGAATAGATCATTTATGTGCAAACCGCATCATGTTTAAACACTTCATATTAAACAAAGAGTCAGTATGGAGATCAATTCCATTTAAAGCACAAGCATACCCAGTGTCATGTTTGCTTTGGTAATGTGCTAACAGAGTTTCGTGCAACTTAACCATAGCACAATTTTCATCAGTCCCCCTTAGGCAGAGCTTAAAAGAAGTGTGAAAAGCTTCTCTCTGTTGAGAATTGCTAAAATGCCGAAAGCATCAGGCAGCTGATATTGTAGCTATTAAGATTCATATACAAATCTTCTGCAAATAGCAGGACTGAAACATTGATTTTTGTATGGTTCACGTCTAGCAGGATCTGCCTACATTAAAGTGTTCTGTCCATGGGCTTACTGACTCCAGACTCGCTCCAGGAATCAGTGTGTGACAATGGATCTCTATCCAGCATCACATCTCTTTGTCCCTGGCTGATGCCTCTCTTTCACAAGCGAGCACCAGCTGTCCTCGAGGTACAGATACGTCATGACACCTGACCCTGCGCATCTGGACCCATCACTTCCCATCCACAGCCTCACTTCCTCTCACACACTGAGGGCATTGTGGCCCTTCTGCGGATGCCTCCATTCCCCAATGACACTTCCATCCCTGCCGTTAAATATAAATCTTCCAACCACTTCTCATCCCACTCCGAGCAACTTCGATTTCTATGCTTCTCAAAATATTTACTTGGTGTAGGTTAACGTCAGTTTCCCGTTGTGATGCAAATACACCCTGGCTTGGTAACACAGACAGGGCTAGACCTTAGTTCAATTGTGTTCTTAGCTCTTAGTGTGGAGTTGCTAAGGCTGACATGAAACAAAACTTCAGTTTAATGTCATGTGCTTTTGTTTGGTAACAGAGATGACATTGAACAGCAGTGCTGTTGAATAACTTTTTTTAAACAAATTGTCTCACCTGGGTCTAAAGCCCTATTTGGATGGTAACTGTTTCTCGTGGAGTCGTAAGGTATTTTCATCATTGACGGGCTAGTCTGTGATTTTATTGCCGTCCGAATCCAGATTGTCAGTGTTTTTCTCCCACCACCTGCATACAAATCCCCAGATGAATTACCTAAGGTGCATTAGCCAAGGTCTTGTGGTAATTTAATTGCCGTCCGAATCCACATCTCAGAGTTTTCAAGAATATATCACTTCCTTTTTGACCCCTGAAGAGCACCGTATGAGCACCGTATTGCGCTTTGCTGTAATTTGGATGCATTTTAAAGATCTAGCCTATAGATTATTACTGAAATGCATTATTAATTTACAAGAGCAATATATTTCATCATCGCTCAAAAAATAAAAAGAAGAAAAGCA
Source organism: Paracanthobrama guichenoti (assembly GCA_018749465.1). Classification (NCBI taxonomy): domain Eukaryota; kingdom Metazoa; phylum Chordata; class Actinopteri; order Cypriniformes; family Gobionidae; genus Paracanthobrama; species Paracanthobrama guichenoti. The sequence goes on from CM031956.1 coordinate 22,243,243, forward strand.
CGTAAACATTTGAAATGGGCCATTATTACGTCAGCAATTATATATATGTTAAAATAACCAGCAGCTTTACTATTACCTCATGTAAATAAGAGGCTGTATTCACTTATTTCTGCTCATTTCCATGTGGAATAAAATGACATCCTTTATTTTGAGATAAGACAGAAAACCATTTTAACTATAATGCGCATCTATATTTCTTCCTATTTTTAAACAGATTTAAATAATTAAAAAATAATTAGGATTTTAATATTATTTTCCTATTATTAAATTAAATATGCATTTGTTCTTATTATACCAAGCATATGAGATTTAATCTCTTTAGCTTTAGGTGGATTTACATTTATGCATTTGGCGGACGCTTTTATCCAAAGCGACTTACATTGTATTCAAGGTACACATTTTCACATTTTTGTCAGTTCTTGCTTTCCCTGGGAATCGAACCCATGACCTTAGCGTTGCTAGCGCCACGCTCTTATTGTTTGAGCTACAGGAAAGCTGTACATAAAGCTTGAATGTCTCCAATTCTTCTAAGAGACGAAATAGCAAGCAAAAATATAGCTTTTAGAGTGAGAAATTTCTCAGGAACTTCTTCAGTTGGCTCAAACGGGGTGCCAAAGACAGGCCCTGTAACACAATGGCCAAGTCCCACGCCGGCTCCCTACTGCGAACCAGTGGCCTAAGTCTCAAGGTACCACAAAGGAAATGAGTGATAAGCGAATGTCGCCCCAATGAAACACCACCAAAAGGAATGCGGTAAGCTGCGAAGGCCGCCACATACACCTTCAATGTGGAGGGAGCTAATCCTGTGGAGAATCGCTCCTGCAGGAAGTCTAGCACTGCACCCACAGGGCAGTTAACTGGGTCTCACTGGTGATCCCCACACCAAGAAGTGAAAAACTTCCACTTCAAGGCATAAAGTTTCCTCGCGGAGGGAGCTCTAGACTGTAGAATGGTCTCCACAACTCATGAGCTGGGCCCCCTCAGAGGCCAAGCCCACAGTTTCCACAGCTCTGGGCGAGGGTGCAGTATGGTGCCCCTCGCCTAAGAGAGTAGGTCCCTCCTGATCGGAATCTCCATGGGAGAGGCATCAAGGAGAGACACTAAGTCCGAGAACCATACTCGGCCCGGCCAGAACGAGGCTACTAATAATAGACGGGCCCCGTCCTGACACACTCTCTCTAGAACTCCCGGAAGCAGAGCAATCGGGGTAAATACGTACAGAGGCAGCCTCGGCCACTCCTGTACCATGGCATCCAGTCCCAAAGGAGCTGGAGGCGTTAGGGAGAACCACAGACGACAGTGAGCTGTCTCTGACGACATGAACAGATCTACTTCTGCCCTGCCGAAGTTCTCCCACAGGAGCTCCACCAAATCAGTGTGGAGTCTCCATTCCCCGGGCCTCGGCCCCTGTCTCAACAGGCTGTCTGCTTCTACATTTAAATACCCTGGGATATAAGCTGCTCTGATTGAACTCAGTTTCCCCTGGGCCCACAGGAGGAGCTGACTAGCCAGCTTGTATAACGGGCGTGATCTCAACCCCCCCTGATGGTTGATGTAGGAAACCACCGATGTGTTGTCTGTGTGGACTAACACATGATGACCCCTGAGCTCTGACAGGAAGTGTTTCAAAGCCTGAAACACTGCCAACATCTCCAGACAATTTATATGCCAAGAACGACGATGGTCCTGCCACTGGCCCTGGGCCGAGCGACCACTCATGATTGCTCCCCACCCTGTGAGGGATGCATCTGTCGTTAGAGTGACTCAATGACAAGGAGCTCCCAAAACACTGGGTCTTGAACCAAGAACCAAGGCTGCTTCCACATCACCAATGCACGAAGGCCGCATGACCTTGATAATGCGAAATGGATTTCCCCTCTGAGAAATCCCCTTGGTCTTGAGCCACCACTGCAACGGTCTCATGTACAACAGGTCACAAGGAATCATGTTGGACGCTGCTGCCATCAGACCTAACAGTCTCTGATACTGTTTGACAGTAAGTGGCTGATCTAGTTTCACCCCTTTTACTGCTGAGAGAATTGACCCCACCCGAGGCTCTGATAGTCGAGCCCGCGAACTCTTTCTATAGCCACCTTTCGCAGAAGAGTCTGTACTTCTTGAGTCATAACCAGAGCCTGCTCGGGGCTCACCACTGTGGGCAGAACCCCATTGAAACTGGGTGGACGACACCTGAACTGAATGGCGTACCCCTTTCTTATAATATGTAGGACCCAACGAGATATATTTGGAAGATTCTCCCACTCTGCCATAAAATCTACTAAGGGTACCAATCTCTCAAGGCTGGCCTCTGATGTACTCTGCACAGCGAACGCAGCGCCATGAAGCAGCGAACCGACAGGGAACAGCTGCCCCAACTGTACTATGGCCCTCCTCAGAGGGCGCAAATCATCCGAGGAGGCCCTGGCATTGTGGCAGGGTTAGCAGATCGACCCTGTGAGGGCACCGAAGGGAGGCAGGCACCTGAGGTGAACACCTCCTGCCTTCGGAGGGGACCACCCTCACGACCCTGACATACTTGGTGTCAGGGTCTTTTCAACGCAGCCTTCTTGGAGATAATGACGGTCCTCAGATCCGTCTTACCCTTCGAAGGCTGCGCCTGAGAGTGCCACCCCCTGCCCCACCCCTTCTGTGGGGGAGTACGAGTGGCGATGCTCTGTTTCTGTTGCGCTTGGTGTGAGGAGCTTGTACTCGGCTTCTGCTGCTCCCGCCCGGCAGCAGCAGAAGTCTGGGGTTTGGGAGGGAGAAACTGTTGGAGCGCCGCTGCCTATTTCTTGGCTTCCTGAAATCTGTCAGTGACAGTAGTAACGGCGTCACCGAACAGACAATCAGGAGACAATGGCGCATCCAACAGAAAACTCTTGTCTCTCTCTTTAATATCGGTGAGGTTCAGCCACAAATGCCTCTCCGTGGCCGTCAGGGCTGCCATAGAACGTTCCTGACTTTCGTGTGGCCAGTTCAGACTGAGCCTGGCAACTGCCCTGCACATCCATAAGCTCCTCACTGGCAGGGGAACAAAGTGGCGAATCCTCGTTTCCACCTGCCTCGATGCTGGCAATATCCAAGTCCTCAGAGCTGGATAGCTGCAGCATCGATGCCTCATCAGTGGCGGAAGAAACCGCAGCTCGGGCTTCCAAACCCTGGATGGAGGCACTGGATCTGGCAGGTAAGGGCAGAGATAAGGCAGAGCCCGTCTCCAACCCCGCTGTTAGATCCATTTGCGAACCCCACGACTGCAGCCGCCGCTGTGCCTCGGCAACAGCAGGACCAGAGCCGTGAGGAATGCGAATTTTTTTGTGTGGGTGAAACTCTTTCAATAGACAGACAAAAACACCAGAACTGACAGACAATGGTTACACAGAGCTCTACTGAAGGCACAGAAGCTAGTATCTGTTTGTGTTCACGGGTGCTTTATAGTTTCCGGGTCTATGACGTCACCCGCCTATGACATTCCGTCATTTAATTGGACTGGTTAGAATAACACAGAGGCGCACAGAGGAACACATTTTTCAGTGCATTTACAGATGACAACACTGTCAAGGGAACAGATAAATGCTGTTTTTTTTTAAACGTTCTATTCATCAGAAAGTATCTGGAAAAAACAAAACTGTAAAAACTGTTTTCAACATTGATAATAATCATAAATGTTTCTTGAGCAGCAAATCATCATATGAGAATGATTTCTGAAGGATCATGTGACACTGAAGACTGGAGTAATGATGCTGAAAATTCAGCTCTGATCACAGGATCACAGAATATATTCACATAGAAAACAGCTATTTTAAATTTTAATAATATTTTATGATTGCTGTTTTGTATTTTTTAATATATATATATATATATATATATATATATATATATATATATATATATATATATATATATATATATATACATAAACAAAAATCTTACTGATCCCAAACTTTTGAACAGCAGTGTATATTTACCTGAGAAGCAAAATTATATATATGTATATATATATATATATATATATATATATATATATATATATATATATATATATATAAATCAGTGGCAAGCAGCAGTGGTGTTCTAAAATGAGGAGGCAAAGTACTTATATTTTTAATAAATACAATGTAAATTCATGTCCCAGTTACACTTAATGTTGTCACATTTTCCTGGTCAAATAAAACATTACATCAAAAAAAGGAGAAAAAAAGAACCAAATAAAATGTATTTGTTACATTTATATAGCGCTTTTCTGGGTACTCAAAGCACTTTACATATAGAAGGGGGGAATCCACCACCACCAATGTGCAGCACCACCTGGGAGATGTGACGGTAGCCATATCGCGTCAGAACGCCCACCACACACCAGCTGATTGGTGGAGAGGAGAGAGCGTGATGAAGCCTATTGGAGGTCATGATGGTCAGAGGACAATGGGCAAATTTGTCCAGGATGCTGGGGTTACACCCCCACTCTTTATCAAAGAATTATATTCTTTAATAATTAAATTCTATTTTGTATTCTTTAACTATACTGTATACTGTTCTGTTCTTTTTATTAAAACTAAGTATAAATCATTTTTTTTTTTACTTGTATTCCAAAATAACAACTAGCTGCATTAACAATTTAAATAATATATTTTATTTGTGAAGTGATGTTCAACTCTTCTTTTTAACAGTCAACTTATTTTCATCAGTCATCAAGCTCGGTAAACATTGGTCACAGACATGAAGAACCTTTAATCTCCCCAAACTGATTGCTCACTAAAAACCCACATTCATCATGTTTTCAGTCCATTTCAAGTTTGATTTTGGCATGACAAAGCAGTGATATCTAAGGCGTAGTCCACACGTACACAGGGATTTTTATAACCAGAGTTTTTCCTCCTCCGTTTTATAAAACAATCCACACAAGCACGGTTAAAAAAAAAAATCTCTGTCCACATGAAAATGCAAAACCATGCTATGATTGGCTGCCTGATTTCCACATGGGTCCCATCCATGGCAACGATGCACTGAGGGATGCCATGGGCTCGGTGAAACTCTTCTGTAATTTCCTATACTTTGGACTCAGTGACAGGTAACTGTATATACACAAGGGCAGGGCCCAAGTGGACTGTAAAGACCAATTTATACTTCTGCATCGAGTGTATGCTAGGGATGTGCGATACTGACAAAAAAATGTGTGTGTTGTGCTGGTACTTTGGCAGGTTTAGGACTGCCATGGTCAGCTGACTCCTAAAGTTTATGATATTCTTCATATTCTGTGTGGTGGTCAGTTCACAGAAGTGATAAATTAAATACATTTTTTTGTGTCAATTTCATAAATGTAATAAAAATGTATTATAATAAGACACAATAGGGCTGTTACCAATCAAATTAAATAAGTATCAACAAAATTAATCTTTGCAGTGCAGAGGAAACACAGAAGCTGCATCTGAAGTGGCATTTAGATAATTTACACAGACTGTTTACTGTTTATTTACACAGCTCAGAAGTGACAAATTAATAACCTGCAGTTATGCATAAATAATGTTTTGATGTTTAAAACATAAAATGTTGAATAATACTGATATTTGAAATTATTTAAAACATGAAAAGATACTTTAACTGTGAAATTAAAACCGGTGGCAGCAAGTCACGTTTAATGAGTGAGTCATTGAGATTCAACCGATTCATTCAAACAGCTGATCCACTATCTGATTTGTCATTGAATCATTGATTCAATTGATTCATTCAAAGATCTGATTCATTCAGTATGAAAACACGCTGTGTTTTGCTCAGAGACGCAGATACAGTGTTGTGTCTTTGTTTTGAACTATTTTTTGGTGGCGAAATAAAGCAAAAACGGGTAATATGGAAGTCTAAACTGTAAGTCACTTAATATTAACTTGTTTAGTAAACTTGCATAAAATCAATATCACATTTGAAAAACTGCAATCCTTGTGTGATATCTTATTAACTATATTATATGATATAAATATAGAGTAATGCTGCATTCCAGGCAGGTTTTTGAGCCCGTAAGTTACGACTTCAAACCACGACTCACGACTTTGTAGCGTTCCAGGCAAAGTCACGCCAAACTGCCTGAGCGCAAGGAATTGTGGTAACGTTAGCTAGATGTAAACAAAGCATACCCTTTATTTTACGTTATTTGTATATCCTTAAGGGCTACCATTGTTGTTTCGTGGGCTATGTGACGTCAGAGCGCGTAACTGGGAGTACATCGATCGATCGCACTTTCACGGGTAGAAGGTTGGAAAAACATGGGTTACGGGTTGCCTGGAACGCAGCATTAATCACGCAGTGAAAGCGTGTGCTCTAATGCACACCTGCACTAGTCTAATCAACAAAACTACATCACGTAGTGTAAGCGTGTACTTTCTGGGTGTGTGTGAGGGATATACTCGATAATGTCAGATCGCACATCGTTAAAACAACAATTACGATATTATCACAGACGATATATATTGCACACCCCCAGTGTGCGCCGTAGGCTGTGTGTAGCACGCCTAGCCTGCGACGTACCCTGACGTGCATCTCTCCAAAAATGTAACAACGCGTCAATTCGACGCGGACCGCAAGCGCTGTGATTGGTCTGCCAGAACCCCTCCCTCAGGGGTACACATGCTCCCTCTGCATGTGAAACTGCACGTCAACGCGGACAACGACGCAGAAGTATAAATGAAAACCGACGCATAGCCCATGGCGTAGAGGCTACGGCGCAGGTCCGACGCAGAAATATAAATCAGCCTTAATAGCTTCACACACTTGCCTTACTATTTTGTATTATTGCATTCTGTCCCCTCTGTTCTGCAATACAATGAGATAACTGCACATGTATCTGTATACATGTGATAAGCGCTGTTAGCAGAGTTATTAAAAGCTACGTCCGCCATTGCATAGACTCAACTCATGTAAACAAAAGAGATATCGGCACACACTTCGACTTCACAAGCCGAAATCGACTTTACAGCATTATTTTGTTGGTTCAGACCGATACGGGAACGTGCACAAAAACAAGAGGCAGGTTTTATCACACCAACCAATCATATCCAATCATAGTGTGATGGAGGCATGACCTCCTCCAACGTGATTTTCCCCATTCATTCTCAATTACACCCCACTAAATCAATCACACATTTTAGGGGGTCTGCTAAAAGTCAATGGGCTCAGGGGAGGCAAGAGAGACGCGGTGTATCCCGCTGTAACTTTAGTTACTGTAAAAAAACGAGTGATTTATACACTTCTAATGTCACATTTTGTAATATGGCGCATATACACATATGCCCCTAGAATCCTTACCCTTATATTTATCTCTCATCTATTATATATCATCCATTCATTGGACTCATTTAGATCTTTTCTAATCATTTAGATCAGCGAGAAGAGAAGTTGGAATTCATTGCAATAATGGCAGTCACTGACAGCAGTGAAGATATGAGAAGAAAATGTACAAAAATGTCAGATTTAGAGGATATCATGTTTACTGCTTGCTAACTGCCTCTAACAGCACTCTTGAAAATATTCTTCATAAATTCTACAATTTCTCAGTGATGTCGAAAGGAGGCAATTGACATGCCGGTTTACTGTACATCTGCACTGTGACTTTTAAAGAAAAGTGTGGGTAAATTACATGACAACGTAGTCTCCATTTAGGAAACATTATGAGCAGACGAAACCGACACTCCTACGCAAAGCCCCGTGCTTGTGAGGCAACTGAAAATAGCCCATGAAAAGCTGCTTATGCAATTGTAGATGTGTGGGGTACCCTTGAGAGCATCTCCCCACCGCTTCCAAATCCAGCCCAGCCAGCTGAACTACGGGCGCTCACTGGAGCATGTGTGGGAAGAACAAATGGGAGAACATTTTGGAAATGCTCGTGGTATCTGGGACCCAATGAAGAATCAAAATAAGATGAAAGTACAAAGAAGTAGAAAAGAACTGCTTAAACATGTGAACATGCCTGAAGAAATGATTCCAGCATCCAGTAGAAAAGGGAACGACAGCAATGAATGGACAACAGGCCTGAGAGAGAAGAAGTCGTAAAGAATCAAGCGGACAACCGTAGCACATTCCCCCTCCTTGAGGAACATTTCACTTTCCTTTCTATTTCTTGCTGGGAAAATGGGAAATCAGACCTCATGCATGTTCAAGTATTTGTTGCAACCTTTTTGAATACATCAACATTTTTTTTTTTCTTGTCATATGTTGCTTTCGCAATAAACATCGAATATTGCCGTTGTTCAATCTTCAGTTGTTATTGCACACATTCAGCATCTCATCTCTGTGGAAGCCGACTTTGCCGTATCATTTATTCTACATCTCAGTGTTGTTGCATTGGGATTGTGTAGAAATGCGGCTTTATAGAGTGGACTGCATGCCATCTTCTGCTGAGTGCAACTGTTTCATACTCACTGACTAAACTGTCATGAAAGTTTCATGGCGGAGTACGGCAAACTCTTCTGTCAAGAGTATGGGAGCATAAGGCGGATTCAGCGCTCATTTCCTCTAGGGAAAGGGGTACTAGGGTAAATTTTTATGATGATGGAAGGTCGATTTGAAATTATGCTTTGCAAAACAACACATTCAACAATAAAAGCTTGGGACAGCCTGCAAAAGTGCATGGTTAAAAAGTTAAAAGTATTTTTTTCTTTTTTTCCCTGAGCTTGAGTTATGGCTGATTTGCTAAAGCAATAGGCACAAATAGAGTGCGTAAAATCCCCTGACCGTGGTAAAATCACTGTAATCACTGTAATTCTTGACTTGACTTATATTGGAAACAGCAACTATAATGTACATTTCTGTACGTGTGTAAACTCGGCACTCAGTTGCTAGGGTCCTTTTAGGCAGTTGCTAGGGTGTTCTGGGTGGTTGCTAGGGCCTTGCTATGTGGTTGCTAGGGTGTTCTGAGTGGTTGTTAGGCGGTTGCTAAGGTATTCTCTGTGGTTGCTAGGCGATTGCTAGGTTGTTCTGGGTGGTTGCTAGGGCATTGCTAGGCTAGCCTGGTTGGTTGCTAGGTCTTGCTAAGTGGTTAAGGTATTCTGGGTGGTTGCTAAGGTACTCAGGGTGGTTGCTATGGTGTTACCAGGCAGTTGCTAGGATGTTCTGGGTGGTTGCTAGGCGGTTGCTAAGGTATTCAGGGTGGTTGCTATGTGGTTGCTAAAGTATTCTGGGTGGTTGCTATGGTGTTGCTAGGCAGTTGGTAGTTGTCACAGATGGTTACTATGGAGTTTTTGTTATACTAATGGAGTTCCATTGTTATACAGTAGGGGGCGCTATTATGCATCTTGGGAAAGAGTAGAGAGTCTCTGGATCAAAACACAGGAAAAAGAAGTATAAACAAGTGATAAAAGCATTGCTTATGCACAGGACCTGTAATAGCTTATTTGCAATCACGTGGTTCTGATGATGCGCGAAATTCAGATGGAGGGCAGGAAGTGAAAAACAGAATGGACGAGATGGAGGAAAGTCCGTAATGTGCTGGTTTAGAAAGCTATAAACAGAAAATCACAACATATGTTGGATCCTTATGTGATCCTTATGTTATGAAGATGGGCGTTTTTTCCACTGAACTGGAAGACTTGCCTACCATCTAGACGGTTGATATAGAGAATGTGAAGCTGCCGTCACACCGTGTGGAGTTCTGGTCTGGTTTGTTTATATCGCGCTGCCTTTCTGCGAGTGAGTTTAGGCTGTTTTGATTTTCTGTCGACTCGTAATTGTGAAAAATGTCACCACTGTAGGTCATTCATGTTGCATTGAGAATCGCCATAGGAACTCACAACATCGTTCAGGTGGAAAACTGGACAATGTAATACACTTTTCCGTTTTTCTACGTGTAAAAACACAGGATGTGACAGTAACGCCGGATAGCAAATCTAGTGATAATGTCACTGATTAAACGTACTGCCTATCACTCAATAAAATAATCACATTGCTGAGTGAAAGATCTGTATTTAGTTTGGTTTAATAATTAACATTAACATTACATCTCCGATTCTCCTCCGTGGCCATATGGAAAACTGAATATTTACCAAGACAGTGACTGTGATGATAAACGGTTAGAGGAAACTGGCTTTACCAAACAGAAAGGCTCTCTAGTCAAACTGTGGTATTAACAAAACGCTATTGGCTGTTTCAAAAAAGGGGAGGAGCTGCTAACAGCTGGAGCCGTTTCAGGGGAAATTACGTCAACACATTGGCGCGTTTCAAGGCACTTCAGTGGGCCTTTAAGTTCAGTTTCAGCAGACGCAAAACGCCATTAAAGGTGACAACTTTTAAAGTAAAGTGATAAAACTTCCGTAACCGATAAAAACTCTTTGTGGTTTCTCGGTTTGATCAATTTGAGCAAAAAAACATAGGCATTTTGAGTTTGTGTTAGTGATTCCTACGTAGAAAATCGCTTCCTGCCCTCCATCTGCATTTCACGTTACAGGAGTGATGCCACGTGCAAACAACCTATTAGCACTCACCAAGGGCCAAATGTGAGTAAAAATCGCCGTTGGCGAGTATATGAAACTGTGTCAGTCAGCCAGTAACAATTTTTTTGAATTCTAACAAATGCAATGTTGTAACAACGTGAACGTGAACAAACGTTAACAACGTTCTGCACAGTTGACGGGTCACTGCTGCATCATCACAAAAGTTTCAGCCTTCCCAATGTAAATATTCAAGCGCTGGAAGACGCAAAAGGAAATCGGTTACTTGCCCGCTGTGTGGGAAGTTTAAACATCCGATCCCATCCAAAGTGAGCTCATTTTCACGCCTTCCTGCGCTTGAATGAACATATTCACTCATAATTAACTGAAGGCAAACCCAGAACGCTTGATCCGGGCGTGCATTCGATCTTAAAGTGACAGCATCCTAATAATCCTGCCTTTGTTGCCTTGTATTTATTTGTGCTATTGCTTGTAATTTGATAGTTTGTTCTTATTTTATTACTGACTGTTTACTTTAAAAATGTAGGCTATTAAATGTATATTAGTTAGGCTAGTAGCTGTGGTATCGAAAACTGAGAGGATTGTGAATTTTCACTAGTATCTAACATTTTGGTGTCATAACTCCATGTTTTTGTGTCATGGCTGGTAAAAAATATTTTGGGCTGGTCAATTTTCTCTGGTCATTGGCAGGTGTGGCAAGCCCTGCTTATGCACTTTGCAGTCGCTTTTTTTAAACGTTAATAAAAGAGAATGCATGAAGCTAGAATATACACTGATCAGGCAGAACATTATAACCACCTTTCTAATATTGTGTTGCTCCCTCTTATGCTGCCAAAACAGCCTTGACCCATCGAGGCATGGACTCCACTAGACCCCTGAAGGTGTGCTGTGGTATCTGGCACCAAGATGTTAGCAGCAGATCTTTTAACTCCTGTAAGTTGTGAGGTGGGGCCTCCATGGATCGGACTTGTTTGTTCAGCACATCCCACAGATGCTCGATTGGATTGAGATCTGGGGAATTTGGAGGCCAACACCTCAAACTCGGTCATGTGACCGAAACGTTGTTAATAAAGCTATTTTGATATGTGTACTGATAGTGTGCGGGAACTTTTCATTTTCGTTTTACACTTTATAGCTTTGCAATCTGGGAAACGTCTCACCAATAACTGATGCTCAACATCAACTATAGTCAAATTGAGCAAATTTAATAATTGATGATGATATTTACAACAGAACTGAATCAACACTGAACTGACTTCCAATGAACAATGACACTATATTCTCTTAGAGCTTCTATACAGCCGTTTGCATCATTGAATCACTATTTTCCTGTTGATCACTGTAAAGTTGCTTTGAAACAATCTACATTGTATAAAGTGCTAAAAAAGCTAATAAACAGATAAACAGTTAATGACAAAAAGAGATAGTGGTGGATTTTAGGAAGACAAGGAAAATTGATTCAAGTCCTGTGTTCATATATGGAGTGTCTGTGCAGAGAGTCCCCGGTTTTAAATCACAGAGGACTACACACACCTCCACTGTCATTGGAAACGCACAACATTTTCTGTTTTCCAGTCTTTATTTTCTGAGAAGATTAAAGAAAGCTAGATTGCCTCAGAAACTTCTTGTGAACGTTTACCGATGTGCAGTGGAGCGTGTACTAATATTGCATCAGATATTGGTACGGTAGTTGTAAAAGAGAGGAGCTTACCAAAATGACACAAAATATCATCGGCACACAGTTGCCATCTGTTGAGGACATTTATTTGTCCAGATATCAGAGAAGAACTTCCAAAATTATTAGAGATCCCACTCACCCTGCACAGTGCTTCTTTGATCGCCTCCTTCGGATAGGAAATACAGGATGTAAAAGACTGTAAAATAGCTTTTTTTTTTTTAGCTAGAGCCGTACAACACTTGAACACTTCCTGACTAGTTCTCATCTATACATTATATATGCACTACACACTTTAAAGCCCCACTGAAGTGCCTTGGAATGCATAGCCTTATTCAATGTGTCCACGTAATTTCCCCTGAAACAAGAAGACAGGGCGGGACATTTCGAACAGCTCCTCCCCTTTTTAAAATAGCCAATAGCATTTAGAGCTGTTGAGCTCTGTAAAGCCGCAGTTTCCTCCTAATCTCTAATCATTTCTCCTCCTGCTTCATACTTAAAATACAGCATTCTGTGCAGAATTCAAATGGGTCCAATATGTTTTCTGGTCTGCGCCGACTTGATCAAATATCTCAAGAGCCCTTTTGAAGGCGACAAAAATAATACAGCCAAAACTACTTGTTGCACTGAAAAATGATCTTATGTCCGTTTTTCTTTTCTCTGTCATTTTATCTGGCCAACAACACAAAGCAATAGTTATCATATTCATTCACCACGTGGTAATATAATTATTAAATTATGATTGAGTATTGAGCAAAACCCAACACAGTGGTAAATCTACATTAGACTAATGTCAGTTCACACATAGACTTATCGCCGTGTTAGTTGTAGTGGGTGACTTACAACAAGCTACCAAGCAATAATCGCTAAAATAACAGACTTATGGAAAAAAAAAAACATATCATATTATTTTCGTCATGGCTAATTTATTAATAACTCAGCATCGTCTGTATTAAAGATAAATAAAATCATTATATTATTTATAATACACAACATGGATTTTAATTATATTTTTAAGGGGGACAACATTTATAAATGGTCAGCGTCTATTTATAATGTAGGGGGCGGGGCTTCAGAGTCTAGAGAGCATTTGATTGGACAGAAAATAAATCTGATGAGAAGGTGAAGTGCACTGATCCAATCACTGATCCAGACTGGCGGAAGTGAGAGACTGTAAGTTTTGAATGCTCATATCTTCTAAATATGAATTTTGTCATTGTTTTGAAGCACACTAGCTAATAGATAACAGTAAGGCTAACATATTCATACTAAAATCCAAAAAAACTTCACTGCTGTGTTCTTTGTCTATATTTTGTGTTGTCTTTTTTATGCTGTTTTATGTATATGTTTGAGAATGTGGGATACCAACAAATTGAGTTGCTTTGCACAGCAGCACAATGACAATAAAGTATTTAATTTATTAGTCAATCATTTTCAAAACATTTTGATTGAATTATACATGTACAGTCTACAAGTTAGGGTAGGAGTTTAAAATTGCAACGGTTTTCTTGCTACACACTGTATGACCACAAAATGTCAGTTTAAAGATATCCTCTTAAATCAATGAATCTCAATATAATAAACAGTTGGCCTAGCAGGTCTTGAGTGCTGTTTTAATGAGCATGAACTGTGGCACATGCACTTGCAATAAACACAAAATGCCTGGTTTTCTTTCTGCCTGCCAATTTAATTCTCCCTGAGCCAGCACATACATCTGATGCCTCGCCAACTACGGCCGTCAACAAACTCTTCCCAGCATCATTAAAAAAAAAGGTTTGCACAGGACACTTATATTTATTCCATTACCTTTTTTAATTAAAAAAAAAAAAAAAAAAATGTACCTACAGTCACGTCAACAAAAATGAGGAAATATTTTTGGACACACTAAATGACTTTGGGAAAGTTTTCACCAGAAACTTGCAGCAGTGTTTCACGAAATATGAAATATTCACTGGCTTCAGCAATGTGCTGACTGGGCAATTATTACATACACTAATGTCCACTAATGACACAAGTGCATGGGATACACACCCATCTGAAACATAGCATACACTTTTTTTTTTTTACCCAAATGCTGGGTTCAGCCTGCTGGGTCATTTTATTGGGTTATTTTTTTATATTTTTACCCAATGCTGGGTAGTTTTTCTGTAACTCAGCTGCTGGGTCTTTTTTATGTCAATACAAATGATGAACTCCCTCACATACCACACAGCTGGGTCAATGTAACTCAGTGTTGGGTAGTCTGTGCCAAACTGATACATTTGTCAACAGTTTTTGTTTTGAGATAAAATGAATGAATGAAATTAAGTTATTGCTGTACAAAGAGGAAAACGTCTGTAGTCTTTGTTTACATGTACGCCGCATCTAATGTCTGCTGGGAACGCTATAGCCTTCTACAAACGCAGCACCAGATCTACACTCAAAGAGAACAATGCATCGGCGCCACCATGGAAGTTTTACGGCGGTCAAACGAATGCGCGACCAGGGCTGAAACATGACGCGACAACGCTGTCATATGTAACAAAGTTGCCACTGACTAATACACTCTAAAAACTGCTGGGGTATGCCTGTTGGGTCATTTTACTGGGTTATTTTTTATATTTTTACTCTGGGTCATCACATACTTACCCAGCACTGGGTCAATGTAACCCAATGTTGGCAAATGTTGTTGTAGTCTGTGCCAAACCGGTTAAAACTGGATATATTTGTCAACGGTCATTTTGTGTTCTGTTCTGAGAGAAAACTTCCTGAGGGGAAATTCCTGAATGAATTGAAGGTTTGTACTACATTGTAGTCCTATCAAACTATTACTGTACAAAGAGGAAAATGTCTGTAGTCTCACAGGGTGTAGTTGTTAACAAAAAAATATTTTTGTTAAATGGAAATATGAAAAATGGTGGTATAAAGTCCACACATTGCATTTAAATGAACACGCATTTCATGACGACAGACATAACATGACACTGTCATTATTTTTACACCAGCTAGAGGGCGCATGACTTTAAAACGTAAATAAAGGTCGTAATAAGGTGCTTGAAAAACGACCTATAGAGATTTGGAGGACAGTCTGGTTGTTTTTAACCCAGCATTTTTTAGAGTGTATATACAGCCAATGGCTTGTACCTTCATTTATTTATTAAAAAAAGTGGATGTATTTCTGAGTGAAACTTTAAAAAGGGACAAAGGGAAATTCTCACTCAACCTCATCAGACTGGGAAATGATTGCACATATCAGGATTGAGAAATGCTGACATTATATTATTCTTTATACTCTGAGATCACAGTCATGCTGTGAGGAATTCTTTACTAAGAACTGACCACATGTATGTAACAAGATTTTTAACAATTTACAGGAACTGCCGGTATCTGTCCGTCCAGTCTGACTTTGCCCATAGAAATAGGTCAAAGTGCCTGAAGAACCGACCTCTTCTAGAGCTGGTTAAAATGGTCCAGCACTTCACAGCATGTGAGAGCTCAAGAGACCGGCAGAGATTTGGGACAAATTGGTATAGAGCTGCGGCCAGTCAGTCAGACTGAAAGGATTTGCACTCGTGGAGAGCTCACGGAGCACTTCCAAACTCCTCTGGGACAGCAGCACTTTAGGAAAGACAAGCCCAAAGAGGCTTCAAGACTGTGAAGTGAGCCACGGGTCCATTTAAACAGAGATGTAGCCGATATGCTATTTCCATACCGATGAAACAGTCCACTGACGCATTAAGAAGTAAATATGAGTCAATTCAGGGTCATTTGTGCATAGAATGGAATATGTTCCCCAATAGTTAATAATTAAATGTTTGTACATTAATAAATTCCAGTTAATGAATGAATGAATGTAAATAGGACATGCGTGCACACTCAGGCTAGGCTTTGGTATATTGCATAAATGCAGAGAACTTAATTGAGGTGACATTTCCTCATTCTTCACACCTTGCGATAACACATTGAATAGAAATGACATGCATTATGAATCCTATGTTAATGTGTTTTGGTAATGTAAGTGCATTCCTAACGTGACAACCATACATTATAGTTTTGTACAATTTTGTCTTTAGCTCTGAAGACAATGTATTGACACAATGTATTGTTTTTAATAGCCAAACTTTTGTGGATGTTTTTATTTTTATTAAATGAAAATAAGAAATTAACACTTTATACAGTAGTATACAATAATACAGTACAAATTATTTGCAAATTATTAGTTTATATATTATAATATATATATATATATATATATATATATATATATAGTAGTCTCGACATTGTTAATATAGTAAAGGATATAGTGTGTTCTTCATTCATTGTCCCTGTAATTAAAGCTTAATTATTATTAAGTTATTACTTTTTCTCACTTTACATTAGGTCATGGAAAATTTATTCCAGCCTTTATTGTACATTGATTGCATTAGTATTAAGTGTCCCTTAAAATGCTTACAATTACACACACACACACACACACACACACACACACACACACACACACACACACACACACACACACACACACACACACACACATTTTATGGGGACTTTCCATAGGCGTAACTGTTTTTATACTGTACAAACTGTATATTCTCTCCCCTTACACTAACCCTACCCCTAAACCTAGCCATCATAGTAAACTTTCTGCATTTTTACATTTTCAAAAAAACCAAAACATTTCACTACAAGGACTAGGAATTCC
Source organism: Paracanthobrama guichenoti (assembly GCA_018749465.1). Lineage (NCBI taxonomy): Eukaryota > Metazoa > Chordata > Actinopteri > Cypriniformes > Gobionidae > Paracanthobrama > Paracanthobrama guichenoti. Next base: position 22,260,026 of record CM031956.1, read on the forward strand.
AATATTTCCATCCTTGTGGGGACATTTCGTCCTCATAGCGTAGGGTTTACCAGGACCCTACGCTTTGTTTATATATATATAGAAGAGGTTCGTCCTGAGGCTAACTGAGGCTACAATTCACACTGGCTGAACAATACAATAGAAGATTTGAAAAGCGTTGCCTGGTCTGATGACTCTCAATTTCTGCGTAAACAACATGAACGCATGGATCCATCCTGTCTTGTATAAAAAGTACAGGCTACTGGTTCTGTAATGGAGTGAGAGCTATTTTCTTGGCACACTTTGGACCGCTTAGTACAAATTGAGCACTGTTTAAACAGCACAGCCTACCTGAATATTGTGCTGACCACATCCATCCCTTTATGACCACAGTGTTCTCATCTACTGATGGCTATTTCCAAGAGGATAGCACACCATGTCACAAAGCTCCAATCATCTCAAACTGGTTTCTTGAACATGATAATGAGTTCACTAAACTCAAACGGCCTCCACAGACACCAGTCTGAGCAGCCAATAGAGCAGCTTTGGCATGTGGTGGAATGAGAGATTCGGATATTTAATCATTTTCTATTCACTTTGAAATCAACCAACAAGCTCTAAGACAAACCCCAAACCTACTCAACCAAACTGGCACACGGTAACTACAACTCACTGCCCCTTTGGAGGAGGATTCATGATACTTCGTTTCAGAACTAAAAACATGCTGGATGCCCATGAGACCAATGGTCAAATAGAAAAGTCCTAAAAAGGGTTTTGAGTGATTAAAAATCAATTACACGTACATGATGAAAATATTTGTTTAATGTCATCAGTGTTATATTTCATCTGCAACAACATTGTGAACAGATCCATTTGGACATGAATTATTAACTGCATCATTATACAAAAACACGAACAGAGTTCTCAGCATGAAAGACCCACGACTGGAAGATTAATGTGCTGCTTTTATCTCCAATATGGTAGGAAAAATTGTTGAGAAGCGTAAATGAAATGAAATGTGGAGTGCGTATGAGGATGTTGACAGGTTGGTTTACGGGGACATGATGAACTGCAACAAAATGTTTTCAAGATGCAATTTTGGGTATGAAATGAGTACATACTTTTAGGGAATAGGAGAATTGGGACGCAGCATGGGTCTCATCCCTGAACTGCACATTTGTGCTTGAAATCTGCATATAAATGTTTGGTACACTTTATTTGATTTTATAGGGTCCAATTCTCACTATTAACTTGTTGCTTATTATCATGCATATTAATAGGATATTGGCTGTTTATTAGTACTTATAAATCACATATTAATGCCTTATTCTGCATGATCATATTCTACAAATACCCAACTAACTTCACTAACCAACCTTACTAACTATTAATAAGCAATAATTAAGAGTTTACTGAGGCAAAAGTCATAGTTAATAGTGAGAATTTGACCCTAATCTAAAGTGTAACCAAATGTTTTGAACTTTCATTCTAATAGCTGCTGAAAATTCAGCATTACCATCACAAGAATCAATACATTCAAATCAAAAGTTATTTTAAATTGTAATAATATTTCACAGTATGAAGATAAATATATCTTATATACCTAAGATATATTTTATAATATATAGGGTACAATGGGGCTAAAGGCATGCACACCTTAAGAAAAATGTGCTTTTCATTACTCCCATAGTGTATGATTGCAGAACAAATATATATGTTTGTATTGAACATTGATGCAGCAACAGATTTTGTGTGAAAAAAATGAAATTGTTGAATAAAGTCGTTATTTTTGTTTGTTTTTGCACAGGAAAAGTATTCTCGTCACTTCATTAAATTAAGGTTGAACCTCTGGAGTCACATGGACTGTTTTAACAATCTCTTTACTACCTTTCTGGACATTGAAAGTGTTAAATAAATATCTGTCTATGGAGAGGTCACAGCGTTCTCGGATTTCATCAAAAATATCTTCATTTGTGTTCTGAAGATGAACGAAGGTCTTACGGGTTTGGATCATAGACTGTAAAACAATATGGACGTAGTGTCCGTGACGTCACCCATAGGATTCTGAAGAGCAGTTTTAAAGCGTAAAGTAGGGTCGAGCTGGCCGTTGCCATCTTGGCAGCTCGTCAACGCGCGTCACTCCCGGATTACAGAAAATGGGCAAAGAGGCGGGATGTCGGCGGAGCTGAGGTGAAGTGATGACTAACAGACAGCAGACAAACGGCAATCCACCAGTCACTCAAAGTGGCCACGCCCTTAATTATGCATAACTTTAAAGTATTAACAAAGTACTACGGCTGCCTCGATGAAAATGTACAACTGTTCAAAAAAAAGTACTGTCTGGACCTCTGCTGGGAAGGAAATATAGAGACCAGTTGAACTTCAATTGAATACCAGATGAGATTTAGTTTTTCCAGAAATAGCTAGAATAGCCAAAACCATTAATTATTCATTTCTGTCAACATATGTTTGGCCATATAATGTATACAATTAGAGTTAGCACTCCCAAAAGTAAAGTTGTGTATAGACTAGATCAAATGTTCCTCAAATATTCAATAGCAATGTCCAACAATAGCAAATATCATTATGTCTATTAATTTGGTGATTTTCCCAAAAGCCTGGAACATGGGCAAATTGAAATCACATATTGAGGAAGATGTTATCCAAAAATGGGATTTTAATGTGGGTGGAAAATTAAATTGTAAATCTCTCAAAGACATTACAAAGCATTTGACCTTACAGAGTTAGCAAAGGGTCCACTAAGAATAACTTAGTCCTCACACAGATTGATTGGATTTTCTATTGAGTGATAAGACTGAGAATGATCAAATGAACTCAATTTCATTACCGGATCATCTGACCCTTAGAAAATTATTCAAGACACACCCTGGCCAGCTCAGGATAACTAAACCAACAACCTGATCTCACAAGAAAACCGTGACTATGCATACAATTTTGTCCTGCTACATATTACAATTTCTACATGAAATGTCTCTCATATTTATAATCATTTTCTATTCACTTTGCCCAACCCTAAACCTAGTCTCAATCCTGGTATAATGGTGGAGAGCACATCACTTATAGTGCATTGATTTTAAAAACACAATTAAGGCATCAAAGCGAATTAAATTTGATCAAATTCTGACTCGACAATTATGCCCGTCTTTCGACCATTCAAATCATAATCAATTACTTCTTGAAGACAACCAAACTGGGTCAAATGGGAAAAAAATATATCACAGTTTCAGTTAAAAGACATGCAAAAATAAAGTGGAAATTAACGAGAGAGGGAGAAACTCACAGTTTTGTAACAGAAAAAAAAAAGAAACTAAAGTGATGAAATCAGTGTGAATATTTCTGTATCAAATGCTAAAATTATGAAAAAGCACTGTAAAGTTGTGTATGGACGAAAAAAATAAAATAATTCAGTGTGTTGACCAAGAGCAAATCCCAACTACATTTCATTTGATGGTTTGTCCAAAGGTTTGGAAGGGGGCCCTAATGCCACCTATTTTCCATCAGAGGTGTGCAATTACAGGTCCATTTGTACTACCTGTTGTGTCGAAGGTCATCGAAAGGCATGTCATTTTAGATTACACTCAAAGCAGTTGGGCCTCAGAGTCTATCATTCAACAGAAAATAGCCAGCTGCTTCTCTTTAGAGTAGGTTAAAACTAAATTGGACTGGGGCAAAGGTAGAGCCATTTTCCAAGACTTGCAAGCCTTTTACTTTATAAGTTTAGAGACTTGCTGATGTTTATGAATACTTAAATGAATACTGGAGTTGATTCTATTGTATTTAATGACATCAATTAAATGACATAACATAAACGCATAACTCATTTTTAAAAACATCCGTCCAACTATTTTTATATGGTTGAGTAGTGGTTAGAGAATGGGCGGGGTTAATCTAAATATTCAACATTAAATTCAATATTGAATTGAACTGAGCTGGACGATGACATCATTTTCTGCAGAGCGGCTGTAGAGCCGAATTGAACTAATTTAATATTTGATGATCTTTACAACAGAGCTGAATCAACAATGAACTGACTTCAGCTGAACGACACTTTGTTCTTTTTAAAGCTGCTGTCCAGCCGAAATGAACTGTTCGGATCAGTGTTGAGTCCTTGTTTTCCTGTTATCACTGTAAAGCTGCTTTGAAACAATCTGCATTGTATAAAGCGCTATAAAAATAAAAATATGCAACTTTAAATGAATAATTTCTTTAAAAATGGAGTCCTGTCATCGTTTACTTATACACTCAAACTTATATGACTTATGTTCGTCTTTGAAATAGAAAAGTTGAAATTCAATTTAAAAAAAATATATATGGCTTGCGAGTCCTGAAAATGCACAGGTGTGAGTCGGATTATGGAATGCAGTTGTCACTCCTGTAAATAACCGAACTGTGTGTGTACCGTATTAAGGACTCAAATACAGGACTGACAATCGTATGTGTGAATGTGGCCTTATACATAACAGATTGGAAAATATACTGCATATTTGCTTCAAACACAAGATGAGGCAATATATCCAAAAAAAACAAAAAGAGTGACTTTACCATGGCAAAAGGGCATTATAGGCAGAACCTTGATCAGCAATGAAAATGCTAAATGCTATAATGTTTTATTAAACATTAAATTGACAGTTTTATTAAATACAGGCCTTTATGAAGCAACATAAAAACATGTAAATAATAGCTACTCAACCGTTGATTGAATACAAACTCTGGCTTCATGCAAGTCACACATTTATACTGCTCAGCAAATCTGACTGAAACCAAATTATTGTAAAATGTTATGGGTTCACTTTGGGTTCCATTTCTTGTAGATTAATTACACCCTTCGCCTCATGTAAATTAAATGTCATGACAAAGACGTTTGCTATAATTCTTAATGTCACGATGTAATTTATAGTTGTTATTAAAATAAAAAAAAAAGCTCAGTGTAGTTATCCAGAAATCACTTTACTTTCTGCACAGAGGTGCAGGTCTTACGACCATGGACTAGTAGATACTGGGAGATGTCAGCTCACTTCACATGACTCATCATGAAAATAACAAACTCACTGGTTCTTGCTGAAGCTCAAGCGTGCTGTATTACACACTAGAATGAACCTCATTGGTTCTTGAGGAAACTCAAATCTGCTGCGTAACACGAGAATGAACCTCATTGGTTCTTGAGGAAGCTCAAACGTGCTGCGTAACACGAGAATGAACCTCATTGGTTCTTGCTGAAGCTCAAGCGTGCTGCGTAACATGAGAATGAACCTCATTGGTTCTCGCTGAAGCTCAAGCGTGCTGCGTAACACGAGAATGAACCTCATTGGTTCTTGCTGAAGCTCAAGCGTGCTGCGTAACATGAGAATGAACCTCATTGGTTCTCGCTGAAGCTCAAGCGTGCTGCGTAACACGAGAATGAACCTCATTGGTTCTCACTGAAGCTCAAGCATGGTGCGTAACATGAGAAAGAACTTCATTGGGTCTCGCTGAAGCTCAAGCGTGCTGCGTAACACGAGAATTAACCTCATTGGTTCTCACTGAAGCTCAAGCATGGTGCGTAACATGAGAAAGAACTTCATTGGGTCTCGCTGAAGCTCAAGCGTGCTCGTAACACAAGAATGAACCTCGCTGGTTCTTGCTGAAGCTCAAATGTGCTGCGTAACACGAGAATGAACCTCATTGGTTCTCACTGAAGCTCAAGCATGGTGCGTAACATGAGAAAGAACTTCATTGGGTCTCGCTGAAGCTCAAGCGTGCTCGTAACACAAGAATGAACCTCGCTGGTTCTTGCTGAAGCTCAAATGTGCTGCGTAACACGAGAATGAACCTCATTGGTTCTTGCTGAAGCTCAAGCATGCTGTGTAACACGAGAATGAACATCATTGTTTCTTGAGGAGACTCAAATGTGCTGCGTAACACGAGAATGAACCTCATTGGTTCTTGCTGAAGCTCAAACGTGCTGCATAACATGAGAATGAACCTCATTGGTTCTTGCTGAAGCTCAAACGTGCTGCGTAACATGAGAATGAACCTCACTGGTTCTTGCTGAAGCTCAAACGTGCTGCGTAACACGAGAATTTACGGAAGCTCAACTGTCCTGCGTAACATGAGAATGAACCTCACTGGTTCTTGCTGAAGCTCAAGCGTGCTGCGTAAAACAAGAATTAACGTCATTGGTTCTTGAGGAAACTCAAATGTGCGGCGTAACACGAGAATGAACCTCATTGGTTCTTGCTGAAGCTCAAATGTGCTGCGTAACACGAGAATGAACCTCACTGGTTCTTGCTGAAGCTCAAATGTGCTGCGTAACACGAGAATGAACCTCACTGGTTCTTGCTGAAGCTCAAGCGTGCTGCGTAAAGCAAGAATGAACCTCATTGGTTCTTGCTGAAGCTCAAGCGTGCTGCATAAAACAAAAATGAACCTCATTGGTTCTTGCTGAAGCTCAAACGTGCTGCGTAACATGAGAATGAACCTCACTGGTTCTTGCTGAAGCTCAAGCGTGCTGCGTAAAGCAAGAATGAACCTCAATGGTTCTTGCTGAAGCTCAAACGTGCTGCATAACACTAGAATGAACCTCATTGGTTCTTGCTGAAGCTCAAACGTGCTGTGTAACACGAGAATGAACCTCATTGGTTCTTGAGGAAGCTCAAACGTGCTGCGTAACATGAGAATGAACCTCATTGGTTCTTGCTGAAGCTCAAACGTGCTGCGTAACACGAGAATGAACCTCATTGGTTCTTGCTGAAGCTCAAACGTGCTGTGTAACACGAGAATGAACCTCATTGGTTCTTGAGGAAGCTCAAACGTGCTGCGTAACATGAGAATGAACCTCATTGGTTCTTGCTGAAGCTCAAACGTGCTGTGTAACACGAGAATGAACCTCACTGGTTCTTGAGGAAGCTCAAACGTGCTGCGTAAAGCAAGAATGAACCTCATTGGTTCTTGCTGAAGCTCAAGCGTGCTGCATAAAACAAAAATGAACCTCATTGGTTCTTGCTGAAGCTCAAACGTGCTGCGTAACATGAGAATGAACCTCATTGGTTCTTGCTGAAGCTCAAACGTGCTGCGTAACACGAGAATGAACCTCAATGGTTCTTGCTGAAGCTCAAGCGTGCTGCGTAACACGAGAATGAACCTCAATGGTTCTTGCTGAAGCTCAAACGTGCTGCGTAACACGAGAATGAACCTCAATGGTTCTTGCTGAAGCTCAAACGTGCTGCGTAACACGAGAATGAACCTCAATGGTTCTTGCTGAAGCTCAAGCGTGCTGCGTAACATGAGAATGAACCTCATTGGTTCTTGAGGAAGCTCAAACGTGCTTACTAACACTAGAATGAACGTCATTGGTTCTTGCTGAAGCTCAAACGTGCTGCGTAACACGAGAATGAAATTTGAAATTAATTTGTCACATTCTATTTTATTTGTTAATGATTGTTCATTTATCTCTTTTTCCTTTTCCTGTTCTTATTAATTGTTATGAAAAAGGGAATGTGCTGATATTTGTAGTGCATATGCATATTTCACTATTGTATATTCCCAATAAATAATAAAAAAACAACAATAAAATAAAATAAGGACTAAATTCTCTTTACCAAGGCTACATGAATGATCATTAATGAATTTAATAAAACATGAAAAACAGTTAAGGATAAATCAAAGTTTCTGTCATAAAGTTTCCATTCTCTTTGTCATAGACTATCATTAGCAGTGGCGACAGGAAACTTTTGTTGAAGCAGACAAAGAGAACATCAATCAGATGTTGTTTTCTCTGCAGGTGTCCAGCTGTGTGCTGATGGCAGTGGACGGTGATGGATAGTGTTACCTTGTCGCCTGCAGAGGGGGTTTATCCTCATTACATTAGCTGCTTTACTTGGGCACATCTTGTTAAAACGCTATTCACTCAACGATCACAACAAATGAGTCTAGAAGTACCACAGGGAGAGCATTTAGCATCAGGATTGCCCTGTAGAAGTTTTATAGCTTCACATATAAACAAAAGACAAGAGGCTGTACAGTTCAGTCTGATCTCTTGAAGGTCAATACTGCAATGAATGAGTGATGAATGAATGTGTAGAGGACTTGTGCATTCTCAGGAACTTTTTATCAGAAAATTAATGAAATTATTTAAGATTAGTTCCTAATTTCTATCTGTCACTAAGTGAAAAATGAGACAGCAGGGCAGCCATTAGAGTGCTGTTATCAGCACACTGCAGTTCATATAGAAGGAAATGACTCAAATTATTGGCTGCAATATATATATATATATATATCAGGGCTTAAAAAAAAAAACAGGATGGCATGTGCACCAGCAGCGTTCCGTTACTGAACAAATATGTGGCTTTAATGCGGATTCAGTGATTCATTCATAAATACAGCCACTTGCTTCATTACTGAATGAATGACTCTTGGGCCTTATTTTAATGATCTCCAATGATGTCCACTTAGGCGCAAATCCACTTTTGCTAGATGGAACGCTGCACCAGGCGTATGGTCCAAAAGGGCTGTGCCTAGTCTCTTAATGAGTCATGGGTGTGTTTTGGGCATAACGTGCAATAAACCAATCAGAGTCTCATCTCCCATTCCCTTTAAAAGCCAGTTGCGCTTGCACCATGGCGGATTCGCTATTTACATGGCGGAATATAGACACCCTCAACCTGACGAGTCAGTTTAAATACATGTGTGTATTGCCACGATTGGTCGCATTTCATTCGTCATTGCTGCAAATAGGTAATTCTGATACATGCAATGACTATCCATTATGACATGTAGGCATTTTTATCTTTATGTACACATTAATCTTTTAAATTGTAATCCTTTTATTTTTAATATTTGGCATGTTTGTGTGTCCCTGTGTGTGTAATAAGCAGAGTATACACACGCTGTGCACCCGCCTATAGGCACATATTAGTAACACGTCCTTTAAATAACACAATAAATACTGCGTCATTGACTTTAGACCAGTCAATTGTTGGTCAATGGCACAGTCGTTTTCAGTTCCTCAAAATAGCAACACGCCAACAATGCGCCTGAACACACCTGGTTTTCAGACCAGCACGCCCATGGGTGAACAGATGGGCGCAAATGCATTTGCTATTTAAACAACGTGGAGCTGGACGTGAAAATGATAACTGCATCAGGCTGAAACTAGCAAAAAACGATGATGGGGCCCGATGACTCACTAATTAAGACAGTGACTCACCGCCGCCTACAGTTTTTAGTTTAATATTTAAAAGTATCACTTTGTTTTTACCATCATTTAATATTTCTCCATTGAGCAGTTTTTCTTTATGTAAAACATTATCTCAGTCATGACATTATTTATGCCATTGTAATTGTATTCATGCCACCTCTGAGCACATTAAACAGTCTGTAAATACATCAAGATGCAGCTTGTGCCACTGCAGTGCAAAAATGGCTCGTTGATACTGATTTAATTAGATTTAAATAATTGTTTTTGTTTAATGTATTGCTTTATTTATTATATTAATAGAATTTTAAGAATTTAGCATAGCTTTCAAATGAAAAACTAAGAATCCACACTCATTGTGTTTTCTTAATTATTATTTTTTATTATGCAACAAAGCATTCAGCAAATCATTGATTCACTGAAGATGTGTTTCATAGTAAAAACGAAATTAGACACAAGTGAGTGTTTTTTTAAGTATTGCAATTTCCACTGATCTACTCAGCCAGACAACGGTTGAGTGCAGTGATTCTGTCTTTTTTTAAGAATTTGACATAAAACATGACGCATACGTTTAATAGGGTTAGAAAAACTTTGCCTTTATAAAGGTAAAAAATGCACATGAAAATGCCCTATTATATTTTAACAATGTGATCTCATGAAGATTTCTATGTATTTTGTCTGCCACACATTGACATATACATACCACATATCATATATTGACATATCAACAGCATTAGTGCGTGTGTGTGTGTGGTCATTAAATACCAGCTGCTCCTAAACACCATCTAAGAAATCAGTTATCAGGGCCGACTACTTGTTTTTATATTTGACAGCTTAGGACAAACATACACACACACACACACACACACACACACACACACACACACACACACACACACACACACACACACACACACACACACACACACACACACACAACTTAACACACAAGAGGGCTTCAACAACTTGTGATGCCCAAAAAGAGGGCTAAACGGCAGGCAAAGTACTGTGCTCTGTCTGTTATCATGGCGGAGACATATATGGCTGAAAACCAGCTGCATGCCACTGGTCCATGATTTTGTACATGTATTTAACGGCATCTATAATGTTTATGTCCCTGTAAATTATTTATTGTATCATTTATAAGTGGACCTATAGTGTGTGTGTGTGTGTGTGTGTGTGTGTGTGTGTGTGTGTGTGTGTGTGTGTGTGTGTGTGTGTGTGTGTGTGGTTATTCCCTACATTGTGGAATGACAAGGATGGCAATGACAGAAATGTGTTATAGAAACTGTGATGTGCAAAAAGAGAGAATAAGTGCAGGGATTTGCTCATTAATACTAACATTAATATACATGTCCTTGTCATTTGATGTGCGACATAAAGCTTCTATTTTACTTATGATTATAATTTTATTTATAGAATTATGAAAGAAAAAAAAAAAGTGGTGCAGTCGTGGCCTTATGGTTAGACGCAGACCTGCACTGCAAAAAATGCTTTTCTTACTTCGATATTTTTTCTTGTTTTCTGGGAAAAAATATCCAAATGAAATCAGTTTTTGTTTAAAACAAGCAAAATGATCTGCCAATGGGGTAAGAAAAACTGTGTGTGTGTGTGTGTGTGTGTGTGTGTGTGTGTGTGTGTGTGTGTGTGTGTGTGTGTGTGTGTGTGTGTGTGTGTGTTGTTTAACCCTACATTACAAAGATGGCAATATATACGAAATCCTTCTCAGGACATTTTTTGTCCCCATGAGGAAAAACAGCTTATAAATCACACTAAGCAATGTTTTTTGAAAATGCAAAAATGCTGAAAGTTTTGTGTGACGTGTAGGGTAAAACATGAAAACACAACATAACTTGGTCTTGTTAAAGTGAGAGTTAAAACCCTTGTCAGCTGAGACTGAAATAAGTTTCAGTGCTCTTAGGAGACTGAAAACATGGACTCGAACAACAATGGCACTAGTGAGACTTAACAGTATTGCTGTGTGCCATCTCCTTCAGGACAAACTAGACAATATTGATGCGAAACAAATATGCCAACAATTTTCTGTTGAGGACAGACACAGACATGTGTTTGGCTTCTTCAAATAGCAAGGAGCAAGGAACAAGACTGTAGACGACACTGCAAAAAAAAATGCTTTTCTTATTTAGTATTTTTGTCTTGTTTCCAGTCTAAATATATGCCCAATTATTTTTTAGAATTTATATTTATAATTCATATTGCATTGCAATTGCAATGGAGTAATGTTAAATCTCTGTTAAACTTCCTCCTTGCCTTTATTAGTTATCTGTAACATTACAGAATCAATTAATTGACATATTGCTAAGGTCAGTATAGACTAAAAACCTTAATACATTATCCTATTCATTTCCTGAATCCTCAGCTGCCGGGGATGTCCCCACCAATTTCAAAATCAAACCTACGCCCTTGCCCCACTGGCAGATCATTTTGCTTGTTTTGAGCAAAAAGCTCACATCATTTTGATTTTATTTTCCAGAAAACAATGTCAGTCATTTTTACTTATCTAGTAAATGCATCTTGATTTAAGAATTTTTAGATATTTAGACTAGAAACAAGACAAAAATACTAAGTAAGAAAAGCATTTTGTGCAGTGTGAAGGTTGTGGGTTCGATTCTCCATACCGGCAGGAGATGACTGAGGTGCCCTAACAAGACACCTAACCTCCTATCGCTCAACAGGCACCACAGCAAAAATGCTCCATGTGTGTGTGTCCATGGTTTGCAGTGTGTGTGTGTGTTCACTACTCACTGCTCCTAATGTGTGTGCACTAACTTGGATGGGTTACCATACTTGGCCTTCACGTCATGACATACAAAATCTACTTGTTATGAAGAAGAATAGGAGATTGAATTTCATATTCTCTGATATGGGTCTGTGTCATACCCAGTTAAGAAACACACTGCTTTTAGATCAACACATTTAGGATAGATGGTTCAGGGCTGCAGGCTGTGCAATCTTCACTGCCTTTTACATTCAGTTCGAAAAAACTGACACTGGGTTCAGTCGATTGTTGGTTTGGTGACCATTGACTTCCACTGTATGGACAAAAGCAGAGACATTTATTTAACCAGATATTTATTGAGATTTTTATACCATTATAATAATTTCCTCATGTGACCACTTTTACCATCAAAGCTTTTTTTTAGCAGTGCAGCAGGGATGTGGAAGTACTCCGGAGCTCAAAAATCCATTAAAACTCTTTAATAGAGGTCACTTAACTGTACATACAGATAATTACGTCCCTCTGCACAATATGCAAAGGTTATAAAAGCCACTGCACTCTAATGCACAAAAATTTAATTTTTTAAAAGCTATTCGTCAAACGATGGTACAATTACCTGGAGTCAGAGAACTGACTCGAGAGCAGAATCCAGGACAGAATAATGTTTGTGTTACTTTAATGCAAATATGAATTCACAAGCTGTTGATGGAACCTGATGTCAGTAACTAAAAGACAGCAAATTGTTCTAAATTAAGTTGTTTACCTATGCAAGATTTGCTTAGAATGTGAAAATGTCTTCCAGTATCACACCATTTAAATGTGTGCCAATAACATTTTTCTTTCATTTGTCGGTTTGAAGGAATTTAATGAATCATAATTAACACTTTTTTTTTTTTTTTTTTGCAGGATTAAACATTTAAAAGTGTCTGAATATAACAAAAAAAGGAAACAAAACTACACTGTCTGAATTTAACCTCATAATTTCTACCACATCAGAAATATTATAGCAGAGGTCTTCAGCCCTGCTCCTGGGGACCCACTGTCCTGCAGAGTTTAGCTCCAACCCTGATCAAAGACAGCTGAAGCTAATCAAGATCTTCAGGAGCACTTGTTGAAAATACACAGGCAGGCGTGCTGAAGCAGGCTGGAAATAATCTTTGCCGGACAGTGGGTCCCCAGGAGCAGGGTTGAAGACTTCTGTATTATAGGTTAGTAATCAACATTTGGTTCAAAACTATTGTAGTTTTTCCTCAGTTGATTTTGTCACTGCTCTCATAAAAATTGATATTCTATTGCAGAATACACTCCTGTGATGCCACATTGTCCCCTACTTTAAATTCTTTTAGATCTACACCTAAACAACACATTGAGAATATATGGTTCAGGGCTGCAGGCTGTGCAGATGTCGCTGGCTATCACATTTGGGTCCTGCCAGGTTTGAAAAAAAAAAAAAAAAAAAAAAAACCACTGCCGCTGGGTTGAATCGGTTGTTGGTTTTGGTTACCAACACCTATACACTGTAAACTCTAATGCTCAAAATAGTTAATTGGTTTGAGTAGACTGCGGTAAACTTAAATTAAACAAATTCATTCAATCAAATTAATTGAGTATTTAGAACTTTTGTCTTTTGAGTCCACAAAACTTACACATTTTAAGTAATCGGAATTGTTTAAAGGGTACATAACACACACAGTTTCTGCCAGTCTCATGTTAATCTTGAGTACCTATAGAGTAGTATTGCATCCTTCATATCTCCGAAGAGTGTTTAGTTTTATCATATTCATAAAAGACAGATGTGATATACAGATTCTTTCTGAAAACAGCCGAACTCGTGAAGGCATGCAGTGGGCGGAGCTAAAGAGTCACGAACACACACACACACACACACACACACACACACAATAGATCATGGCATATATCGATTCACTATACGTTGGTGTTGTTCACATTATATGCACTTACGTGCCGATTGTCAACAAAACACACACATTTGATGCAGTTTCACTCACCGGTTTCGACTCGTGACCGGGAACAAACAAACACACTTGCGCCATTTCTGCACCAAAAAAACAAACTGCATCCACTTTTTCCTTAACGCTGGGTTATTTAGGAAGCTGAACAAGGTTATCTTTCCCTCACAATCAGAAACAACAACCAGACATTGTTGATTTTGTGGTCTAAAAACAAAATTGTTGGTCGATTGATAGGCACGCTCTTGCTCTCGCTCTCGCTCTGGGGTGCATTTCCCAAAAGCATCGTTAGCCAACTATGGTCGCAAGTTCCGTTGTTATCAGCATAGTTCAACCAGTCGGTGTTTCCCGAAACCATCGTTCCAACGAACATTCGCAAACAGCATTGCAGACTTGTGTGGTTGCAACGACAGCTCTCGACCTGTGGTTAGAAGCATAGTTTCTTGTTTGCATGACATGTGGACTTGTGGATCTTGAGCAAAATAAGCAAGCTGACGTTTAGTACAATCTATATCTTTTATTTTGAATACATACAAATTAATTTATGTCTTTTAGTTTGTCAAGAGATTTAAACCTTTTTTGAAGAGTGCGCATGTGCGGACGTGCTCTAGTATGCAAGAACGAGCCTATGATTGAATAATAGGAAATAAAGCAAAATAGAATAAGAATTAGTCCTCAGGTGCCATGTCCATAATTTATAGCAAAAAAGCTAGCCTCTATTTGATCTCAAAATAATTCATTAAAAGGTTAGAGTTAAAAAGTTATTACTCCACCACCTGCATGACATCATTAACCAACGTCGTGACTAGCTAGTTGATTTCTTCAATGATGTATCGTACTATGGTAGCTAAGCAGTGAGTTACGTTGTTGAACAGGAAACGCACCCCAGGTTGATGTCCATGTGCTCATCCGGGAGATGTGCCCATACAAGTAATTCCGCCCTTTATGATGTCATACAGGGCCATACTAAAAAAAAAACTTTCCGAAAACTGTTCGAATCCTGAAGGAGTGTATTTGGCACAGAAATACTCTGTCATACGTCCAACAAATTTTTTTTTTACATTTTGGCCATGTTTAGCATGAGAATGATAAATATATCAGAATGCATTAAATAGCATTAGCACTAGATATTTAAGTTGAGATTACATGATCATTTTAAGTTAAATATATTAATTAGCTTACTCAAATATTTCAAGTTACGTGTAATTAAAATGTGAGTACAAAATACAAATCTGGCAGTTCTGCTAACTAAAACTTTGAATCAAATATTTGAGTTTTGCCAATTTATTCCCCAGCATGCAATTTTGCATTTAAAAGACGTCGAATAGCCGTCCAAACACCGCCCTGACGTCTAGGCTAAAACAAGGCAAAATGTGTGTTGTCAGTGAAAATGTAATAAACAAAAGCCCAAGAATCGACTAGTCAAACATGAACATGTCAAAGAAATGAAACCAAACACCTTGTAATCACTGCTGACTTTACTTACATGATGGAATATCATACATCTCGCAAGTTATTTTGGCAAAAACGACATGTAACCAAATTCAAGGTTATTTTGGCTAGAAGTGGGTTACTCCTAGCCGGACTATATGGGGTCTATAGTTAACCGAGATTGTGAAATGACAGCTATTACTTGCTGGGTTGGGTTTACAGTGTACTAAAGCATCTAGAAAAGGATCTGACCATAATTAAACCAGACAATCACAAAATAAGTGCACAAAAACAATTTCTAAAGCTAGGTCTCCTAAACATTAGATCTTTATTGTCAAGTCACCTTCATTTATATATTGCTTTTTACAACAAGCGTGTTTGAATATGTATGTGTACATATGTGTTTTTTTATTGTAAATGAAAGGATCACAGATAATATTTTTGATGCACTCTGTCTTACTGAGACCTGGCTTCAACCAAATGACTATATCAGTCTTAATGAGTCTACTCCACCAGGATACTGTTATAAGCACGAGCCCCGTCTGATTGGTCAATCTGATTGGTCAACCTTATTCTTAATGCTGCTCAGAAAACAGGACTCTTTAATTCATTTAAAGTGCTTGTGCTAAATGTTACAAAAAAAAATAAAATAAAAATAAAAAAATAAAAAAATCACTGCTATCGCTTACTCTGGCTACTGTGTGTGGACCTCCAGGGCCCTATGTTTCTAAAGAGTTTGCGGATTTTCTCTCAGACCTATTGGTCAATGTCGATAAAGCGCTGATTGTCGTATATTTTAACATTCACATAGATAACACAAATTATGCATTAGGAGTTGTGTTTACAGACTTACTAAACTCCTTTGGGGTCAGGCAAAACGTCACCAGAGCCACTCGCATGGAACCAATCTTACTCATATACACTCACCTAAAGGATTATTAGGAACACCTGTTCAATTTCTCATTAATGCAATTATCTAATCAACCAATCACATGGCAGTTGCTTCAATGCATTTAGGGGTGTGGTCCTGGTCAAGACAATCTCCTGAACTCCAAACTGAATGTCAGAATGGGAAAGAAAGGTGATTTAAGCAATTTTGAGCGTGGCATGGTTGTTGGTGCCAGACGGGCCGGTCTGAGTATTTCACAATCTGCTCAGTTACTGGGATTTTCACGCACAACCATTTATAGGGTTTACAAAGAATGGTGTGAAAAGGGAAAAACATCCAGTATGCGGCAGTCCTGTGAGCGAAAATGCCTTGTTGATGCTAGAGGTCAGAGGAGAATGGGCCGACTGATTCAAGCTGATAGAAGAGCAACTGTGACTGAAATAACCACTCGTTACAAATGAGGTATGCAGCAAAGCATTTGTGAAGCCACAACACGCACAACCTTGAGGTGGATGGGCTACAACAGCAGAAGACCCCATCGGGTACCACTCATCTCCACTACAAATAGGAAAAAGAGGCTACAATTTGCACGAGCTCACCAAAATTGGACAGTTGAAGACTGGAAAAATGTTGCCTGGTCTGATGAGTCTCGATTTCTGTTGAGACATTCAGATGGTAAACAGAATAAGTCAGAATTTGGAGTAAACAGAATGAGAACATGGATCCATCATGCCTTGTTACCACTGTGCAGGCTGGTGGTGGTGGTGTAATGGTGTGGGGGATGTTTTCTTGGCACACTTTAGGCCCCTTAGTGCCAATTGGGCATTGTTTAAATGCCACGGCCTACCTGAGCATTGTTTCTGACCATGTCCATCCCTTTATGACCACCATGTACCCATTCTCTGATGGCTACTTCCAGCAGGATAATGCACCATGTCACAAAGCTTGAATCATTTCAAATTGGTTTCTTGAACATGACAATGAGTTCACTGTACTAAAATGGCCCCCACAGTCACCAGATCTCAACCCAATAGTGCATCTTTGGGATGTGGTGGATGTGCATCCCACATCCCACTTCGTGCCCTGGATGTGCATCCCACAAATCTCCATCAGCCAACATTTCTAAAGAATGCTTTCAGCACCTTGTTGAATCAATGCCACGTTGAATTAAGGCAGTTCTGAAGGTGAAAGGGGGTCAAACACAGTATTAGTATGGTGTTCCTAATAATCCTTTAGGTGAGTGTAGATATTATACCACAAAAGATAATGTTATTGATCACTACCTTGTAATGTGCATAATGCATACTACTGACTTCATTATATTAAATTAATAGAATTTTAAGAATTTGACAAAATATGACATTTAATAGGGTTGCAAAAACTGCCTATATAGAAGGTAAAAGGGTGCAGTTTAAGTGGGAAAATATGGTCCCTTAATTGTAAAGGCGTGGAAGAGAGGGGTACACAGAAGGATGTTAAATGCCTCAGAAGAAGGATGTTAAACTGACTAGACTACTGCCATCTGCCATATCCCTCCACGTTATAAACCAGGTAGAACAATTATTCCAACCAATAAAGATAGATTCACAAATAATCTGCCTGATCTTTCTCAGCTGCTCAGTGTTCCCATAACACACATGAACTTGATGAAGTGACAAGCAGTATGGGCACCATCTTCTCTAGTACATTAGAAACTGTTGCAGCCATCAAATTAAAAAAAGGTTAGAGAGAAAAGTACTGCACCGTGGTACAACAGTATTAATCATGCTCTCAAGAGAGAAACTCGTAATCTAGAGCGCAAATGGAAACAAGCTCATTTAGATGTATTTAAAATTGCGTGGAAAAAACGTATGTAAGGCTCTAAAAATCGCCAGGGCTGAGCATCTCCACAAACATAAATAACCAAAACAATCTATGGTTTTTATTTAGTACAGTGGCTAGATTAACAAATAAACAGACGTTACCTGACCTGAATATTTCATTACAGTTTAGTAGTGTTGACTTTTTTTGGAATTTCTTCACTGAGAAAATCGAGAGCATCAGAAATACAATAAATGTGCAACCTTTGACAGCACAACTGATGAATTGGCAAAAGACAGATCTATTTCCAATCTTCCATTTATGTTAAACTGTGCCCGTTAATATGACAAATTATTTACTTCTAGCTTCTGACCAAGGCTGCATCTCAATACTAGTTTTACTTGTATTTAAACAAGGAATTATCCGTTTTAACATCAGTAAATTATGGAGTGCCACAAGGGACTGTTTTAGGCCCTCTGCTATTTTCAATATACATGCTGCCCTTTGGTAATTTTATTAGAAAACATGGAATCATTTCCTCCAAAAAACCTTGCTTTCCCTAGCGAGAAATTTTTGCGTTCACAAAGTTCTCGGAGGAACGCAAAACATTTGCTAGATATTGACTTATTTTTCCTCCCTATCTCATTTTTTTTTCACCACCTTTAGGGCAGTGGTCGGGAACCTATGGCTCGTGAGCCACACCTGGCTCTTTGACAAAAATCATGTGGCTCGCCAAGTCTCTCACCCTTTACCAACAAATGATCGATAAACAAATTAGACACATCAACAGAGATCCACTCTGTGCAGAAAACAGCAGCCAATTACAATTCCCTTGTTGTACAGCCTACCGAAGTTAATGAAAAGTTTATGATAATAAGTTAATAATATAAGTTAACAATATAAAGTTGTACCGGCCGCACGTGTTCAGTGCTGTTCGCGAGTGTCACGAGTCGCGACAGCAATCAACTAACCACTTATGCTTTTGTGGTAACAGCTCCTGCACTGGGATTCAAGCAGCCGTAGTCTGTTTAAGTGAAAATGTAAAAGTAGGCTATATAAACTTTAATATAGGCCTACCCTTTTATTGAAACTGATGCTCTGCTGTGACATTCACCCACTGGAACTTTCACTTTTGCCGCAGAGACCCTTGTGATAAATAAATGTGACGTATTTATGATATTCCGTGCAGATTTCAGTTGACGTAAATAAATAATAAAAGCATGATAAATCGCGAAAGACAAATGAACTACTGACAGGATGCTGTGTGCGCGCTCTGAGCACAGCGCGGACAAGCATAGTAGCCTTTGTCTTCGGTTGCGCGCCTAAATGGCCAAATAAACACAGACATATGAAAATGCCAGGTCGAGTATTCACATAAACACAGTAGATGTAAGCACTGTGTGCGTGCACACACACAAAGAGGATTTACAACTCAACCTCAAACCATCAAAATAAAGTGTAACCATTTAAACTTCTATAACTTTTTTACACTAATTTTTGAAGTCCAATCAGGGCACTGCCACATGCTGAAGTGGCATGTTATTAGAATGCTCTAATAACATGGGTGCAGAAAAAAGTATAAGCCGATTATGTTCTAGTCTGATATTTGAAATAGAAGTTGTAAATATAACTTAAATGATTGAATCCGACTGTTCTGTGATGTGACAGACAGACATGTGGCTTACAGCGTGCCAGTGAGCGATTATATAGCCACAAAAGCAACACATTTGTGCAAAAGCATGTCTTTATGAAGGAGATGTGGCTGTGGAAAAGTCAAAATCAGCAGCATTAAAGAGGCTTTAGCCTTTTTTGCCTAAATAATTGCAATCACATGTAATTTTGTAAATGTTTAAAGGTAGCATAATGCCAATAACATTTTGAGTGTTCATTGTGAAAGCGATCAGCAATGAATTCATTCATGGTGGGAAATTCATGTGAACATGGATATTGCATGTGAATGAAATATGACCAAAAAAAAAAGAAAAAAAAAAAGTGTGTATATATATAGGAAACATGCAGCACTGATGATTATCTTTCTAATCAGTGTGCTCCATTTAAATGTGTTACAAACCACTACAGTTGATTTACTAACTCTTAAATGCATGAATGTTTCGCCAATCATTATTACATATTTGGGTCTTTAGCGACCAGGATCTACAGTATATCCAACACAGATGACGCAATAATATAAAACTCTCCTGATATTAGGGTAACAATTACAGTAGAATAAAATAAAGCATACTTTGTGACGTTTTGGAGCTTGGAAGGGTTCAGTTTGAGATGTTTTATCCCATCATCACTGTCCTCCTCAGAGCTCATTTCCCAGTGCATTCTGCATCTGCCTCATATTCGCCATCTCAAACATATTCTCAAAACTAGCATTTTCAAAATCTTCAGAATCAATATTTTGATTGCTGACAGCTTCTTCACCAGATCCACCATCGAGTGACAGTAATATTTGACTGCGTTCAGTACTTGATCTGCAGTAAATCTCTGAGCCATTTCAAGTTTTGCTGATGGTTCTTCCTATTCTTTTGTTTTCTGCCTGCGGTGACTGTGAGTGAAACGTCACTCCATCATTGTGTGTCAGACATTGCCACCTTGTGGAATAAAGGTGAACTGCACTTATTCAGTCATCAAAGATTCAATTATTGTTGTGCAGAAAAAAATACCCTTACACTGTTGCACACCCCTGTTGAAAAAAAACAGCATATGCTGGGTAGGTTTTGAAGCATGGCAGCTGGTTTGAGCTGGTTTAAGCTGGTCCTAAGAAACTAGCTCCAGCTCAGGACCAGCTTTTAACCAACTAAGGACCAGCTCAAATTAGCTGCCATGCTTTAAAACATGATCAACATAAATGTTTTATTTTGTTTTACAGGGACCTCGGGTTATTAGCGACCCTATACAATTTGTATAAAAAATTAGGAATTGAGGAATACTAAGAAGGTTGATGTCTAACTTTAAAAAATGAATGAGCAGGAGGAGGGTAGTGAATGATGTCCCAGGTCCCTAAAGTCCAGAGTGGGGTTGCCACCCGTCCTGTGAAATACGGAATCATCTTGTATTTACAGGCAAAATGACGGTCCTGTCATTATGTTGTTAAGTCCACACATAGTTCAATAAACACAAAAGGATTTTGCGTTGAGAATACTAATACTAATAGCAAATATAAAGAAATCAATTGCACAATAAGTAGTACAGAAGCTAATTTGTGCGTGATTGCATTTTAGTGGCTTTGTTGCCATTTATATAGATCAGTGCCTTGAAGTCCTTGATGCAATAGTTTTTTTTTTGGGGGTGGGGTGTCCCTTCTTTGGAAACCCTAGACACGAGGTATGGGTTTCAGGGTTAAATGTTCAGGTGCTTTTGTTCTGGGAGGTCGAGAAGCAGTAACTAAAACATATTTTGCCAGCTGGCATTCAATTCACAAATACTCAACAAACACAATGAATGTTGGACAGATCAACTCTTCTAAAGATATGAACCATGAGTGAAAGTCAAACTCTCTGCCAGTGAAAACTCAATTAGCGCATTTCATAGTAGCCAGCTGAGATGCATCCAAAACTAATTTAGTTGTGACTTTGCACTTACTTTTCACCTTTTACATCAGTGATGGCATGAACTGCAAAATCTCAATAAGCCATCCAACGTCATGCATTACTGTGATATTTTTTATTTATTTATTTTTTTTACCCCGATTAAGGGAAGTTGTTTGGCACAAGTTGTTGGTCAGGTTTTAGAGCTGGAACTATCCACTTAAAAAACAACTTTTTGGCAGTTTCAGAGAGCCGTATCTCTGTCCATCTGTTTTCCATTACACTCAGTCAAATTACACCGATCCAAATAGTCAATTTCTGCTTGTATTTTACTTTGTGATATTTTCACTTATGCTTTGTTTATGTGAGAATATTTCATGAAAGAAATTCATTTGAATAAATAAGAAGATACAGTTAGATGATAAGGAACGTCTTGCATCTGTACAAAGCAAAATTTCTGGGTTAAATTTTCAGTAATTGTGTAAAATACACAGTGTTGCTGTTTTAACATTATATAGCAATATATAATCTGTATATACTGTAAATCTGTGTGTATTTTGTGTAGTCTGTGTATATTTATTTTTAACTGTCACTGTAGTGGCAAAATCAATAAGTGTTCAAAAGGGTTATTTTGAATCAACACAAAACAGGTGCTAAAAAGTGAATGGTGCATAGTGTGCACTACATACTTTGCTGGTGTTAGATTTGACACAGAGGCAATTTTGCTGTGAATTATTCAGAATGAAACATTAATATGTGTACTGGGTTTGAAATGGGTTGGGATATTTTCAGCAGAAAACCAATATTAAAATGTTCCAGGAAAATATTTATCCACTTACAAATTAAACAGAATACAATTATATCTCTATATACAGTAAATTATGATTACTATAAGGAACCAAATTACTATGTGGAAACAAATTGTTTTGTGATTGTGTGTGTGCATGCTTGTGGTGGGTATCTAAATGCAGTGCTGGGAGTGTGTGTCTCCATCTGGTTGTGTGTGTGTGTGTGTGTGTGTGTGTGTGTGTGTGTGTGTGTGTGTGTGTGTGTGTGTGTGTGTGTGTGTGTGTGTGTGTGTGTGTGTGTGTGTGTGTTAATGAGAGTCATGAGCTGAGATGTTAATCAGAACTTCACAAAGCCGTTATTTGCACACACAGTTGTTCCCTAGAGACGACCTAATTAAGCCTGCAGTAGTGTCACATTAGACACAACACAGGCAGTCAATGAAAGACTATCAGCATGAAGAAAAATGGAAGATTCAACCATCAAAATTCACAATGTTTCCTGCACGGTGAAGGTCTAGGGCCCTATGAAATTGTTTTATTTTTACCAAATTTTTTTGGACTCCCATTTTAATTGTTAAATTAAATTGTAGTAATCAAAAAGCATGTCAGATTTGTTGAAATTGACTCAAAATTCCATTATTTTTATTTATTTATTTATTTTACCAAAAATAAATAAGTTGCTCCTATGTCTATGTGTTCTGTTTGAAATTTTCTGAATTGCATTCTAATGGTTTAATTACATTTTAATAATCAGTGATTTAACAATCAATTATTTATGAATCAATTCTATGATTTTTTATAAAAAAATTTATTTTGTGTTTCTGGCAATCAGATGAAATAATAAAACATGAATTCAATTTATCTTTAATCATATGAAATTAAACTTTTTTTTTTTTGTCAAGCAAAGTGCTGCACAACAGAGCTTTACTGCTAAAATTAAAACATGGAAGAAAAATGTATTATTCCTTAAAAATAATAATAATAATAATAATTATTATTATTATTATTACTATTAGTATTATTATTACATTGAGGCATACACTCACCTAAAGGATTATTAGGAACACCATACTAATACTGTGTTTGACCCCCTTTCGCCTTCAGAACTGCCTTAATTCTACATGGCATTGATTCAACAAGGTGCTGAAAGCATTCTTTAGAAATGTTGGCCCATATTGATAGGATAGCATCTTGCAGTTGATGGAGATTTGTGGGATGCACATCCAGGACACAAAGCTCCCGTTCCACCACATCCCAAAGATGCTCTATTGAGTTGAGATCTGGTGACTGTGGGGGGCATTTTAGTACAGTGAACTCATTGTCATGTTCAAGAAACCAATTCGAGCTTTGTGACATGGTGCATTATCCTGCTGGAAGTAGCCATCAGAGAATGGGTACATGGTGGTCATAAAGGGATGGACATGGTCAGAAACAATGCTCAGGTAGGCCGTGGCATTTAAACGATGCCCAATTGGCACTAAAGGGCCTAAAGAGTGCCAAGAAAACATTCCCCACACCATTACACCACCACCACCAGCCTGCACAGTGGTAACAAGGCATGATGGATCCATGTTCTCATTCTGTTTACGCCAAATTCTGACTCTACCATCTGAATGTCTCAACAGAAATCGAGACTCATCAGACCAGGCAACATTTTTTCAGTCTTCAACTGTCCAATTTTGGTGAGCTTGTGCAAATTGTAGCCTCTTTTTCCTATTTGTAGTGGAGATGAGTGGTTCCCGGTGGGGTCTTCTGCTGTTGTAGCCCATCCGCCTCAAGGTTGTGCGTGTTGTGGCTTCACAAATGCTTTGCTGCATACCTCGGTTGTAACGAGTGGTTATTTCAGTCAAAGTTGCTCTTCTATCAGCTTGAATCAGTCGGCCCATTCTCCTCTGACCTCTAGCATCAACAAGGCATTTTCACCCACAGGACTGCCACATACTGGATGTTTTTCCCTTTTCACACCATTCTTTGTAAACCCTAGAAATGGTTGTGCGTGAAAATCCCAGTAACTGAGCAGATGGTGAAATACTCAGACCGGCCCGTCTGGCACCAACGACCATGCCACGCTCAAAATTGCTTAAATCACCTTTCTTTCCCATTCTGACATTCAGTTTGGAGTTCAGGAGATTGTCTTGACCATGACCACACCCCTAAATGCATTGAAGCAACTGCCATGTGATTGGTTGATTAGATAATTGCATTCATGAGAAATTGAACAGGTGTTCCTAATAATCCTTTAGGTGAGTGTATATATTTCTGTCATAGTTTCTTCAGGTTAAACCAAACTTTTATTTTGCCGTGAAGACCTTTGATTTCTGTACGTTTATGATATGATAAATGCTGATGAAGTGACTCTCAGAGCGGCTCTGGAGATGAAGTTCATGCGCTCATGTCCTCATATAGGGAGGCGGCAGAGCCTGAAAACACAGCGAGTGTCACTGTGTTAAATACTCTTTTTGCGGTTTAATATTCACAGACACTAGTCTATATCATGTTTTGATTTAAGTGCACTGACCTACTTTTTCCAGCCAGAAAATTGACAAATTCCAGATTTGACAAATTCCGTGAAGTTCCGTGTTATGCTGTAAGTTCCGTTTTATGATTCTGTGATTCCGTTCGTGTGTTTTCAGCATCGCGGGAATCATAGGGCCCTAAAGCTCACATGTGATTAAAGAGATCTGGGACTGGCTCTGACAATAAAATAACTGATGAGGATTTTTTTCAGAAATATGCCTAGGTCATATTTCACCCAAAAATCAATAGACATTTAAACAAGCAAAAACAAGAAATTATACGTTTTTTTTTTTTGATCATTAGAATTGTTTCATACACTGTTAAAAGTGGTAACCTACAATTACCTTAAAGTGCTACTTATACCTGTGAACTCATTCTTAGTTTCTTTATCATGGACTTTTGTTTGTTTTCACCAGTTTCCTGTCTTCCTTTGTTCAGTTGTGTTTCCGCATAGCGGTTGGTTTGTATTGCCTTGAGTGGATCATTAAATACGTTCTACCTGATCTTCATCGTGTGTTCCACCATTGGTGGTCGTTGGTCGCCGTTATCTAGTTTTGTTGGCATAGCCAAATTGGTTAAGTCATGTTAAATTATATTTTAGACTTGAATGAATTCAATTCATTCAGAATTTTTTCAGTGTTCCAAACATTTACATTTTCTTTGCTACCGTTTGATATGAGCTAGTAGTTTATTGCATGGAAATGCAGCTATGAAAGTTTAATGTGCTCCCTAATACATCAAAATGCTTTCACCCATTTTTGTTAATTTTGAATAACAGCAGGCTCTGATGTATTTACACTTTCAGTAACTCAATCACATCTGCGTATGCTTTCGGTTCCATTTATTACACGATAAATTAAAATAGAGAAACTATTAGCTTTTCTAATAAAGTGTGTGTGTGTGTGTGAATAATCCCACGCTTCATTACTCTCCTCATCACTTCACATTCCTCTGTCTACCGTGAATGGAGTTGAGGAGCAATTTTCAAGACAATGGCCTTGTTGAGAATGTGATGGATGTCGGCAAAAATTAATTATCCAGCTCATTACTGAGTGAGAATAAATCTTTGGCTTTTATCTGGAGACCATCAGTGCTGATAAAAGAGGCACAGCGGGCTGCCACACAATCCCAGTTTCATCTGTCACCTTATCGACTCGCACAGAGTCTGTAGCCGTCGGACTGTCAGCGGCTTGGCTCACTCTACTGTAACTCAATACAGACTCATACCTACTGCAGATACAGAGCTGCACCCCATCCCAAACATACACAGTAGATATTCAAGTCAAAACAACTGGTATGATGTTCTCCTTGGGCAGGTGGAATTTTATAGTTTAGGTGGAGGGACGTTCTCATTCTACAGAGCAATGTATTGAGGAAAAAAACTGTAAAAAATTACACTGAGCAAATAGCATATTTTCTTAGCAATAGATTCTATTTACACTGTTTAAATAGCGATAAATTCTATTTACACTATGTAAAAAATAGCAGTATTTTCTTTGCAATAAGTGGAATTTATCTCTCTCTCTCAAAAAAAAAGAAATAAAAAACACAATTGTACCTTTTAAGGTAAAAGTAGCTGTCACTGGGCTGGTACCTTTAAGGGTACATTTTTGTACCTCTAAGTAGAGGAAAACAATGCTATAATTGTACCTAAGGAACAATTGTGTACCTTTTAGTTATACTGTGTATATATACAGTTATACACTGTCCGAAAAAAAGGTACATTACTGTTACTGGGCCGGTACCCTGAGGTACAAAACCAAAAAGGTACTAATATGTACCTTTAAGGTACTAATACGCTCTCTTAAAGTACTGATATGTACCATTTAGGGGTGAGTGAGGTACAACGATGTACCTTTTCACTTTTGTACCTTAGAGTACCGCCCCAGTGACAGCACTGTACCTTTTTTTCTGAGAGTGTACTGTATATTTTGTTCAACAAGGAACAAAATTGTACCTCCACTGTACCTTTTATTCTGAGAGTGTAGTTATATTATATTTATACTTATTACTTATAAATAGTGGCAGATACAGTTTGCACCTCAGTGTTGTACATTTAACGGTATGCAATACACTAAAAAAAGGTACAGTTCTGTCACTGGGGCGGTACCCTAAGGTACAAAAGTGAAAAGGTACATCTTTGTACCTCACTCACCCCTACATGGTACATATCAGTACTTTAAGAGAACGCATTAGTACCTTAAAGGTACATGTCAGTGCTTTAAGAGTGCGTATTAGTACCTTAAAGATGCATATCAGTACTTTAAGAGTGCGTATTAGTACCTCACATATCAGTACTTTAAGAGTGTGTATTAGTACCTTAAAGGTACATATCAGTACTTTAAGAGAACGCATTAGTACCTTAAAGGTACATGTCAGTGCTTTAAGAGTGCGTATTAGTACCTTAAAGGTGCATATCAGTACTTTAAGAGTGCGTATTAGTACCTCACATATCAGTACTTTAAGAGAGTGCATTAGTACCTTAAAGGTACATATCAGTACTTTAAGAGTGCATATTAGTACCTTAAAGATACATATCAGTACTTTAAGAGAGCGTATTAGTACCTTAAAGGCACATATCAGTACTTTAAGAGTGCGTATTAGTACCTTACATATCAGTACTTTAAGAGTGCGTATTAGTACCTTAAAGGTACATATCAGTACTTTAAGAGTGTGTATTAGTACCTTAAAGGTACATATCAGTACTTTAAGAGGCGTATTAGTACCTTAAAGGTACATATCAGTACTTTAAGAGAGCGTATTAGTACCTTAAAGGTACATATCAGTACTTTAAGAGAGCATATTAGTACCTTAAAGGCACATATCAGTACTTTAAGAGAGCGCATTAGTACCTCTCACATATCAGTACTTTAAGAGTGCGTATTAGTACCTTTACATATCAGTACTTTAAGAGTGCGTATTAGTACCTTAAAAGGTACATATCAATACTTTAAGAGTGCGTATTAGTACCTCAAAGGTACATATCAGTACTTTAAGAGTCAGTACTTTAAGAGAGTGTATTAGTACCTTAAAGGTACATATCAGTACTTTAAGAGAGCGTATTAGTACCTTAAAGGCACATATCAGTACTTTAAGAGAGTGCATTAGTACCTTAAAGGTACATATCAGTACTTTAAGAGAGCATATTAGTACCTTTTCGGTTTTGTACCTTAGGGTACCGCCCCAGTGACAGCAATGTACCGTTTCTTCTGACAGTGTATTAACAGAATGTAAATGATCATATTTATTAAAATTATTAAATGGATGCCACCTTATTGGGACAATAAAGCCCTCCCTACCTACACCTACCCCTAACCCTAAGCGATAAACACTTTATTATTAAACACACGTTAGACACACTGGGTCCTATTTTAACAATCTGAGCACATGGTCTGAAGTGCGTGGCGCAGCTGCACTGAGGGCGTGTCCGAATCCACTTTTGCTAGTTTAACAACGGAAAAAAAATGGTCGGCGCCAGGCACATGGTCTAAAAGCGTTGTACCTAGTCTCCTAATGAGTCATGTGTTTTGGCTGATTTGCATCAAAACTATATGCCACATGACTTAGCCTACCCCTACACCATTGCTACTGTAAACAACTTGGTGTCTTCCGTAATTTTGTCCACACAAATGTGTACACCCGTGTCATCACTGTTTTCCTGGCAAAGAAAGATATTGGCTATTAGCATTTAAGAACCTATAAATTGACTTTAGTGAGCCTTTTCCACCGAGAACGTTTTTTTGTTTTTGTTTTTTTTGTTTTACTTATTTTATAAGTTTAAAAGTAGTCCAGTGAGCTTTATTCACAGAAAAACGATTCAGCTCTTGGTCATATTTAATCTAACCACACGATAACCATGAAAAAATAGCTGTGCATACCCGTTCCTCTGTGCTTATTTATTGACCACACATTGGTAGCTTTAGTGGTTATTCATAAATCAAAAGTAAATCCTCTTGACAGTGCTGAGCATTAGGGCCCTGGCAATGAACATAACCTCTAATGTGTATCGACTATTCCACTGTTAGTACACACCACAATAGCTGTAAATAGACTTATGTTTGCTCTACTTGTTCTCAGAGGGGAATCTTTAGCTGTACACTGTAAAAAAATAATTCAGAAAAATTGTGGAAACTGACAATTACATATTGACTCAATAAATGACTTCCAAATAATGATCACCATACAAAGATATCCATTGCACTAAACATAGCTTACAATTAAACCTTTATATTCAGCAGACTCATATCATATATGTCTAAAATACTGTTTGATTGAGTTCTGACTCTGGGATGTAATTTGTGTGATATGTGCGCCATTTGGCATCGGCTTCTTTCAGAGCTTATTGCTATTTAATATCAAACACGTCAAACTCATGATTTACTTATTTATCCATTCATTTTTAATCGCTTGTGTCAGTAACTTTAAGCAGTCCTTAACCTTATGTGGAGCCACTTTTGAAAGTTTTCTTCACCACATCAAGACATCTTGTTATGCTGAAGACTTCTTTGAATGTATTCAGTGTTTTTCCTTATTTAAGGTAAGGTAAGGTATAAGGTATTTTCACCAAATAAGGTATTTTCACCAAATATCCTGTTTTGGAATTGATTTGTTAATAAAGTGATGTGATAAAATGTAAAATCTGTTTTCTGTATTTAGCTTAATGTATTTATATTTTCATTAAAAAAAAAAAAAAAATCTCACCACTAGATGCCTCTAAAATTCACACACTGCACCGTTAATGTTCTTCATATATATTTTTTTCTTTTGGGACAGTATGAAATAAAATTGCAACTACAGTTTAAAGTATTTAATTGGACCAACAACTTCTACAGAAGAAAATCAACGCCTACTTCAGCATTGTGACTTTAGCCCCGCCCACTGGTGTGTTAGTGAGATGACGAGGAGAGAAGAGCAATACAGGATGGATTACAAATAAAATCAATTACAAACAAAGGATCCTAATGCTAGGAATGTGCTTATTTTCAACAATGTGAATGTCTCAGTTGAGCATTATTTATTTGTATTCAGTACATTTCACTGTGGATTCTTTGGTAAATCACTCGCAATTTCAGCGCAGGCTTTGCAGACAGATGTTCACAATATGGACTCGTCAGTAACCGTGTTAATTCTAATGGCTGATCTGAAACCAGTGATTTCTGATATGTAATGATTCATGTACAGTCAGATGTTCTTTGTCTATGTGTCAGTAAATCAAACCAGTGACTAAACGGTCAAATTTTTGTTTTCTCTTTGTGGGAAGAAAATAATATGCTATTTAAACTGTGATTAAATTATATATAGAAAGCGATCAAAGAGCACTCCCTTTACAATCGCTGGAGCTGTCAATCAAACAGTGTGAGTTTATCAGTGATTGAGTTCTGGACTCCCATTATAATCAACAAATCTCTTATTTACATTGTGTTTGCACTGTTAGTTATGAGGAAATAATTTGTCAGTGTGCAGAAATTGAGTTCCAATGATGAGATCACTGCATTCATTCGCTCAACATGTCTGATCGGCTACAATGCTCATCACTGCAACCTTTCATGCCACAATCTAAATATAATGCCATAGATCTGAATATAATGCCATATATCTAAATATAACACCATAGATCTGAATATAATGCCATAGGTCTGAATATAATGCCATAGATCTAAATATAATGCCATAGATCTGAATATAATGCCATATATCTAAATATAATGCCATAGATCTGAATATAATGCCATAGATCTGAATATAACGCCATAGATCTGAATATAATGCCATATATCTAAATATGCCATAGGTCTGAATATAATGCCATAGATCTGAATATAATGTCATAGGTCTGAATATAATGCCATAGATCTGAATATAATTCTATAATCAACACTTTTCACGATTAGTTAACCTTGAGAGCTGAAACAGTAAAACCATGCTAACATTTTTCGAGAGAGTTAAACGTAATGCTTAGTTATTTCATATACAAAGATGTCAGCAAATCACAGCAGTGGGCATTTCCACTGAAGTCTCACAGCAGCCAATCACAGCAGTGGGCGTTTACACTTAAGTCTCTCAGCAGCCAATCACAGCAGTGGGCGTTTACACTTAAGTCTCTCAGCAGCCAATCACAGCAGTGGGCGTTTACACTTAAGTCTCTCAGCAGACACGCCCCTTCAGACAGAGCATTCAAATCAGAGGCTGCTGATTTATACTGATTTATATTATAATATATACTGCTTCCCGCTTCCAGATCTCTGTTGAGCCGCATCTCGCCCTTAAGACCTACATATGCACCTATACTGATTGCAGTACTTTAGTAACTATTATACATTATTATGCATAATAACATCACAGAGTTTACCGGTATTTTGGGACTGATGTGTGAATGGTATTTTACTGGAATCTTATGAAATGTCATTGCTTCTGTGAACAGAAAACTTTATTTTTACATGAATTTTAGGGTAATTTACCAGGATGTGGGAAAGGGGCTACTGTTGCCAAATAGGATTCAGACTCTACCAGTCATCCATTGGTCAGTCAAAAAGATAGTTATGATCCAAACAGGCAGAAATGTTTAACTGTCACAGAACCAACCTATGGAGGAAATCAACCTATGCATTTTATCTGCATACTAACATTTAAATTAGTTGTCATTATTAATGCACTTATTTTGTACATGCATGTTTTATCTGCATCTAATTACAGCTGTAATTCATTTCGGTAATCACATCTATAATTACACCGTTGACCCTTCCCTTAAACCTACCCAAACCACCAAACCTGTCCCTAACTTTACCCGTATCTCAACTCAATAGCAGAAGAACACGTTTTTATCTCCATTTTGTCACGTGATAGGTTCATTGTTAAGGAACTTAGAGCGAATCAGACAGCAACGACTCGTTCAAACTGACCAGGAAGCAGAATCTTGGGGTTGATTCCCAAGACAGAGACCTAAAATAGACCTTCTTTTTGAAGACCTCTGTTTGACCTCTCCCTTGAACAGCAGGACTGAAATCCTCACTAAAATCCACAGAGACTGCCTTTACATGTCAAAATGCATCAGATCATTCCAAAACAATGCTAGACAGACTTATAATCAAACATTGCTCAACTGTGTAATTTTATAGCATGTCTACAATCAATATACTGTATATATGACTATTATGCTTAGATCATAGATCACACATAATCCACATAATTGTTACTAACTACTGAATGGATAGTATTATTGGAGGTGTGTCTTGTTTACTATGTGTGTGAATGATTTCTCATTTCTTGAATTATGATATGAATCAAATCCGTGTAAAATGTATTGTACTCTCATTATAAAACTCATGTCTAACTCATACCCTGCTAGAGTAAGTGACTAATAAGATAATAACGTGTAATTTATGTGAGAGGAAGATAACTTTCTTTTCTTTCTTTACTTAATTTCTTTTATTTTCTATTGAGAGTCTTGCTTTTTAAAGTTAAGTTTTGCAAAGCTTCAGTCAATGACTCCATAGTCTCCATAGTCCAGCTTCAGCCACGAGACTTCGCTCCATTCATCTTCAAACACACCAGCCGATCGGCTGCACAAGACGTCACTTCAGAAGTCAAGGAAGACCTCCAGCGAATCAGCAAACCTGGGAAACCCATTTCAGCAAGGACGCCACAGAAGGGAATACCCATCAAAGACACAAACAACAAACGCAAGTAATGCCTACAGACTCCAGAACTGCCGCACTGATATAAAATGTAATAACCCTGCATAAGAAAAGTTAGAAGGGTTAAATTAATGATTGATGGTTCATTCAAACAAGGTCTTATAGTGCATATATATATTGCTAGAAACTTGAGGTTTCATAATTTCACTCTCTTAAAACTCATTCTTTCCTCAATTTCTTTCTTTCTGCAACTTGTGTGAATGTGTGCGAGCTTGTTTGTGTTACATATTAGTTTTATGTGTTAGAATAGTTCAATAAAGTCTCATTTGTATTTAAAGAGAAGTGTCTTGTGTTATGAGCTCTGGGCAATTCATTTGTTTGGCTGTAAAATAAGTGACTCCTTCAAAATTCTCTAGAAAAATAATCCTTTTCTTTGAGCTAAATGTACCTGTTTCCCTTACACGTGTAGCCTCTGGCTTGCTTACTGTACTTGGAGTCACTTAATATTCAGTAATATTATTGACTTAAATGCACTGACACTATCGGATGAGAACTGAACTGAGCTGTATTGTATAAAGTGCTATATAAATAAAGGTTTTGCAATACAACATGAACACAATAAGTACATTGTACCTAATAATTACTTTTTTATGTAAGTGTATAGTAGGTAAAGACACCTAATATAAAATGTGACTAAGTATTTTATCACTGAAAAAAAAAAAAAGTCTTGCCTGCCGTGGAAAGAGATGTCATGGTCACACAGTCATTGTGCAGTCACAACATGACTATTCCTCTATTTGAAAATTTGCTCATCTGTTTGGTCTTGTGATACGGGAGACGATACCGCATGATAATGGCACCATTTCACGCTCATTCTCTCACCGCAGGCTGTGTCTGAGCATATCTCACCCCAATCCATATTTTATCATGATAATACAGATCCTGTACCTCTGGGCTATGATGGTTCAGTGTCTGTTCACTGACGTCCTAAGAGATCATTTCATCTACACATCAGTGCTCTTAATGAATGTGCACATCCTCAGCTCAGAATCAACCTCACAAACATGTCAGGTTACATGTCAGTTGTAGGATTTTCTGTTCGTTTGTTATGCTCTTGATGAAGCTTTTTAACAGAAAAAAACCTTGGTCTTCTATAGTCCATACATGTTTGTTTTGTATGCTCAACATCTGTCATCGAAATGTTCAGTGCAGCGCTACAATACATTTGAGTTCAGTCCATATTATATTTAGGACACATTTCTAGCATTAGGATCCTTTGGAAGGTAATGTTATTTTTAGTCCATCCTTTATCGCTCTTCTCTCCTCGTCATCTCACTAACACACCAGTGGGCGGGGCTAAAGTTATAATGATGCAACTCATGAGGCGTTGTTGGCGTTGATTTTCTTCTGCAGAGGCTTCTGTCTTTCGGCTCATTCCACAATGAGTCGTTCTCTGGGCTTGGTTACAATAAAAGCTGTTTCTGGACTAACAAGGAAGTTTTCAGTTCTGAAACTATACAGGATATTCTTATAGTATGATGACCTTTCATATGTCAAAAGCTGAAGGAACATTTTATTTCTCAGTTAATGACCCTTCAACTAATGTTAACAAATAAAACCTTACTATGAAGTGTTAGTTCAATTAATGTATAGAAAGATCTGCAGTATATGTAAAGATCATCTTTCTAAAAAATTCTTCTCTTGCAAAATCTAGCAAGATTTTAGTGCAAATCTGCTGGTTTAACTGAATTCCTTTGTTATCTCTTGTTATATTTTTGAGTTTTAGACCCCGTTCTGCGTCTAAGAGAGACAAATCATCTGCCTCTGGCACTTGGGCAAAACAATAAAGGTGTGTGACAATCTCTGCCCACACGTGATGATGATGATGATGTTTGAGGGGGATCAGAGAACGTCAAATGTGACACAAAGATAAATGTGTGTTATGCTGCTGCCTTGCCCTCTAAGAAGACAAGCAGGAAGGAGGGTCTCATAGCAGCCCATCAATTCATCTACGATGAAGGCTCATTAGCAAACCAGTTCTCAGACAAACTGCTGTCTCATCTCCCATTATTATGTGACATGTAAAGAGTCTTGACCATTTACAATGGGTGAAGTGAACAACAGACAAAATGGCATCCCAGTTTATGGCAGCAATGTGAAAGGATATTGGTGGATTAACACAAACAAAGAGCTCACATCCACTTCTATTACTTCTTTCCCATTGTAAAACAGTCACATGATAACTGATGTTTTGAAATTGTAAAAAAAAAAATTTCCATAGTCACATCCATTACGTGCAGTTTATCTTCTGTAACAGAGCAACTGCAAGTAAGTTGTTCTCAGATCAGCACTTATACAAGTGCTGTAGTCTAGTGGTTTATGTAAAATCTAACATCTGTTTTCATGTTTATCTGTGCTATAATCAATCATGAACGGATCATAAACTCATTGTTAGATGATAATTGTAAAGTGAAATGTTCAAAGTGCAGTTGGTTACATGCATGGTCATGCTCAATGCATACTGTATGATCAAGAACCAATTAGGGCGACATATGTAATGTAGTTTCTAAAACAATGCTCCTCTTAAAAGAGGCTATAAAATAAAATACTTTAGTGTCAAGCAAGCAATTCATTTATAGTAATGGGAGTGTACATGAGATCAGATCAGTGTTGTGTAGCCTATCAGGCAGGGGTTCTCAACTCTGGCCCCCGAGATCTAGCAGGGGGTTAAGCGGCTTACATGGGGCGCTGGAAGGCCAATTCATCAGTCAATGAAGTAATGTTGAGCATGACTGATTGATAGGGAATGAAAAAACAAAATGGCGCCGCCGGGTTCGGTCGCCATTCCGGTCGCTCCGAGAAGACTGTGCTTTTATTTACTATTTTACTTTCTTTTACTCTCAGTTTTTACAAACTTATCATCTGCATTGATCTACTACGACAGCAAAACTCTTTTGGACATTGGTTACCTCTACACTGGACTGTTTCAGGACACTTTCGCCGATCCTCTGTGGCCATCTGAGATTCTTCGGAAAGCCGAGTTGAACAATGGACAGCCGACAGCGAAGAATCAAGAAACACCGCGGGAAACGTGCTGGGATTCGCAAAAGACTGAGGAAAAGGGCATTCAGTCCTCCTCTCCCAAGCATTCTTCTAGCAAATGTTCAATCCTTGGAGAATAAGATGGACGATCTTAGAGCCAGGATACGTTTTCAACGGGACATGAGAGACTGTAACATCTTTTGTTTGTCCAAAACATGGCTCACGCCCGCGGTCCCGGACACAGCTGTGACGCCGTCGGAGAACTTCTCTGTTTTTTGGACAGAACAGCCGAGGCCGGTAAATCCAAAGGCGGTGGAGTATGTTTCATGGTCAACAAGAAATGGTGCGACCCCAGGAACATCACCATTCTCTCGCGGTCCTGCTCGCCTCATCTGGAACATTTAACAATCATTTGCCGCCCATTCTATCTGCCGAGGGAGTTTTCTGCGGTTGTCGCGACCGCTGTTTACATTCCACCACAGGCAGACACAGCGCTGGCTTTATCTGGCCTTCATGATGTTGCCAGCGGCGTCATAAACAAACACCCCGATGCTGCTTTCATCGTTGCAGGTGATTTTAAAAAAGCAAACCTAAAGAAAGTCTTGCCAAACTTTCACCAGCACGTCTCCTGTCCTACATGAGGAGCAAACACACTGGATCATTGCTACTCTCCGTTCAAGAACGCCTATAAAGCGCGGTCACTTCCAGCTTTTGGCAAATCAGATCATGCCGCCATTTTCCTCACACCTGAATACAAACAAAGGCTCGTTCAGGAACCCCCGGTGAGGCGGGAAGTTAAGCGCTGGTCCCCCGATTCAGAGACCGCACTACAGGCAGCTCTTGATGACGTCGACTGGGACATGTTCCGAGCGAGTTCAGCTGACGTCAGCGAGTTCACAGATGTGGCGCTTTGCTTCATCAACACGCTTACAGAGCAAGCCACACAAACAATAACAATAACGTCCTTCTCAAATCAGAAACCGTGGGTGGACAATTCAATCCGCGCTGCAGTGAACACACGCACTGCCGCTTACAACGCCGGTCTCCTAACGGGGAATATGACTGAATACAGATCGTCCTGCTATGCTCTGCGACGCGCAGTTAAAGCCGCAAAGCTCCGTTATAAGGATCGAGTGGTGTCTCATTTCCAACTCAACGACTCGCGGCGCATGTGGCAGGGTCTGAGGTCCATCTGCTCTTTTGGATCTAAATCCTCTGCAGAGGTAAGAGCTGATCCGTCGCTTGTGAATGAGTTAAACTCTTTCTACGCTCGCTTTGACTGTAACCGCGGCAACGCGATTCCGCCAAGTGGCGCGTCAGAGGGAATTACTCAGCGCAGCAACAACCACGTGATCTCTGTCTCAGAGAATGAAGTTCAGAGGGCACTCAAGCGTGTGGACGTCAGGAAAGCTGCTGGGCCAGATGGTATTTCAGGCCGTGTTCTGCGGTCCTGTGCTGATCAGCTCGCCGGGTTGTTTACATCTATCTTTAATGAGTCCCTCACTACATCTGTGGTCCCCACCTCCTTCAAAAAATCCACCTAAGAACAGTAAACCCTCTTGCCTAAATGACCAAAGAAATGATTGTGGACTTCAGGAAGAGACAGCAACGGACATACTCCCCCCTCATGATCAGCGGGTCACCAGTAGAGAGAGTGAGCAGCTTCAAGTACCTGGGTGTAAACATCTCCGAGGACCTGACCTGGACTGCTCACATTCAGACACAGGTGAAAAAAAACCAGGCAAAGACTGTACCACCTGCGCCAGCTGAGGAAATTCAGGGTTTCACCAGCTATCCTGAAAACTTTCTATTTAGGGGCGATAGAAAGTGTATTAACTTGTGGTATGGGAACAGCACCAGTCATGACTGCAAAGCCCTGCAAAGAGTCATGCGCTTATCCAAGTGTATCTCAGGGTCAGCTCTCCCGTCTCTGCAGGACGTCTACACCAAACGCTGCAAAGGTAGAGCTACTAAGATCATCAAGGACTCTAATCACCCTGCAAACCCTCATTTCACGCTGCTGCCATCTGGTAGCGCTTCCAAGCCTGATGGCCAAAACTGAGAGACTCAGGAGGAGCTTCTTCCCCAGGCCATCAGACTCCTGAACTCAGTCACTTAACATCACGTGACTTCACTTCAGGATAAGCATCGATACACTGACATTGCACTGCACTTTCTGTTCCGTTGTTACGTGTGTAACAACCTGTTATAAACCTGTTTGCACATTATACTCTTATACATTTGTTAACCACATATTTATAAGTCTACAGTTTACTCACTGCACAGTCTACTTCAATTATTTTACTTTTTTTCTTCAATTATTACTTCTTTATTCTTATTTTTTTTACTTTTTTCTTCTACTTGACTTGATTATTTATAATTCTACATATATATATATATATATATATATATATATATATATATATATATATATATATATATATATATATATATATATATATATATATATTACCTTACTATATATATATATATATATATATATATATATAGTACTTTTTTATCCTATTTCTATATAATTTCCTCCTTGTGTTTTTAACTGTGAATTTGCACTGTCCATGGAGCGGACCTGTTTACATTTCACTGCTGGTTGTATATTCTGTATATAACTGTGTATGTGACAAATAAAACTCTTGAATCTTGAATCTTGAATCTAGGTTACTAATGTAACCCCCTGAAACATTACGTCCCATCGCCACGCTCCCTGTGCAACCACTGAGCGGCTCCTCAGTGCAAAACTTAAATGAGTCCTGCATCCTTCCTTATATACCCAAGGCACCTTCATACACTCGCCAATTGGCTTGTTTTGTTACCACTCAAAGGTAACTGGGCTCTCAGGCGAGATCCCAGTTCGTCCATCAGGGAACGGGGTTACATTAGACGTTTTCTTTATAAATCAATATTTTCAAACAATGCAAGTTTATAAGACAGTATGTAAAACGTGGAAAAAAAGTATTTAATAGGCTACTCAATCAAAAGAGTAAACACAACTACAAGCCAAGTATACTTAGAATACTTTTTAGTATATCTCGATCAAAAGATTGAATATCAGTATAGGCCAAATATACTGAGACTTTTCTGTCAGTATAAGTCAAGTATGCTTAAGTGCAATTTTAAGTATATTTCTGAGAAGTACATACAAAGTAGACTGAAAGTATACTTTCTTAGTTTTAGTTTAAAAGAAGTACTAATAGCAAACTTCAATAAACTAGTGTGACCAACTACAGCAGGGGTTCTTGACTTTGTCCCTCGAGGTCCTGCAGAGTTTAGCTCCAACTAGGGCTGGAACGACGATTACATAAATGAGTCAATTTGAGTGAAATACACATTTCCTAATTAGGCCTACACTGCGTAAAGCTTATCTTTTGTGATAAATAATATCATTAGGTAAAAGTTCATACATAGATTAGTTACAGTTATTATTTATTGGTAAATGATTGGTTATTATTGATTGGTAAATTAACCAAATGATTAATCAACTATTCAGAAATTAATTGATAGATTAATCGAGTGAAAAAATAATCATTAGCCCTAGCTCCAACTCTAATCAAACACATTTGACCAAGCTAATCAAGTTGTTCACCTTTACTAGAAAACTATAAGCAGTTTGATCAAGTTGGAGATAAACTCTGCAGAAAAGTGAAGCTGATTAGAACTTCTGTCCACCAACATTTTTTAAATACTGATTACTTTCTGCTAAGTGTCTTTTAAAAATGTGATACCTACATTGTTCCAGCTTGGTAAGATGCCAATAAAATTATAACTTGTGATTTCAACCAGCTCTTCACAATGCAACACAACGGCTCAAGGCTGACTGCACTGGACACTCCAAAGTGACGTACCCATCCATCTGGCCTCGTGACGGAAGTAGGACAAACACGTGTAGAGCACCAGAAATAGAACGGGCACCCGTTTATAGTCGGCAACTCAGCATTACGTGATGCACCCAGTGTAGACGCCATCAATGGCTGCTTTTACACCATTCGGTCAAGCTTGATATTTGAGCAAAATAAACATAAGCTAATAAAAGAATATCCATTCATCCTCCATAACATGGTCACTATCTACATCTCATACTGTCTGTAAACTCTTGAATTACCAAGCCAATGACTGACGCATGTGTATTACATTTCAAAGAGCTCTGGGATCAGGCCCACAGTGGAGAATGAACCCATATCCGTGCCGGCTGGGTTAAGCAGCATGAACGATTTGGCCCGGTGGTGGAAAAGTGCCTATTGATTATAACAGGTTCTATTTGCTTCTGATGTGCCACACACAGTGTTAGATTTGAATTGGTAATAGGCACAATTGGTGTACCTGTGACTTTGAGCTCTGTGGTCCGTCTCACAACTCTGCTGCCATATTTAAGTTCACATGTGTAATTTCCTCCGTCATCTTCCTGCACCTCTGGGATCCACAGACTGGTGGTGTTGATGATTATGGAGCTCCTCCAGTCTTGCCTCTGACACTCCTGTGGAAACAAATAAAAATAACTGACTCTTCACATATCTGTGGAGTTCTTCGTCTACCCACCTGTCACACTGACTCATTTGAAATACATTAACTTAAAAGTTACTGATTTTGCAAAGAAAAACATTTAAACATTTTTGATCCTGGAACAATCTTCCTATTAAATTATGATGGTTTAATGCCTGGTACACATTGTATGATTTTTGGGCTGTCCTAGACGAAAGATGAGCATTGTGAAACAATCGTGCTGATTTCTGTGGTCGTGGGTCCTAAACGTTGGTCCTACGTCATATAGTGAAAGAGGTCCTTGTGACCAAAGGTAGCCTGCAATAATTTTCTGACAGTGTAAAAAATAATTTTACGACCTATGTCTCTGTGTTTTTACGTGCTGCGGTTTTATTGACTAGCCAATAAAAATGCAGCATGAAATGGCGTATTGATCAACGTGATATGGAGCTAAAAGTTCTTTGGGTTAGTTCACCCGAAAATGTCATTAATTCCTCACCCTCATGTCGTTCGACACCCGTAAGACCTTTGTTCATCTTCGGAACACAAATGAAGATATTTTTGTTGAAAAACGATGGCTCAGAAAGGCTTCCATTGGCAGCAATGACATTTCCTCTCTCAAGACCCATAAAAGGTACTAAAGACGTCATTACAAAGTCCGTCTCACTACAGTGGATCTACAATAATTTTATGAAGTGACGGGAATAGTTTTTGTGTGCAAAAAAACCCCTAAATAACGACTTATATAGTGATGGCCGATTTCAAAACACTGCTTCCTGACGCTTCGCAGCGTTGTGAATCAGTGTATCGATTCATGATTCGGATTGCGTGTCAAACCGCCAAGCTGCTGAAATCACGTGACTTTGTCGCTCCGAACCGCTGATTCGATACGCTGATTCACAACGCTCCGAAGCGTCAGGAAGCAGTGTTTTGACATTTTTCAAAACAGAATTTTCATTTTTGGCTGAACTAACCCTTTAAAACCTATTACCTCAAGCTCCATTTACAAGATTGGCATGTCAAGTTGGCCTCTATTCCCTAGCAATGGCCATGTCCATATTCTCCTCTTTCACTTCATCCTGTGTGTGATTCATCTTGCTCTGTTTGTTTACCACTAGCTCATGCTTATGACGTTTTATTCTTCTATACTAACTTGCGTCATAGCCTACAATTAGGTGTCATCATCGTACGGTCTATATACATGTCTAAGTTTATTAGATCCATATCATACAGTGTGATTTGTAATGATCTTATTGGATTGCCGAAATCTGTAAATCTCAAACATGGCAGGGCCATATTACTTTCTAAAGGTGATTTACTCTATTTTGATCACTAATGTAGACATCAGTTTTGATCACTAATGTAGACCCAGTACTTCTGTGATAATATGAATATTTGTCACACAGGAATAACGAAACTGCGTGGTTAAAAAAAGTTTGTGAAGTTGTTTCATACCTATACATAACTGCTCTCTCTGGGTCAGCGGCAGTGCAAGCACAGATTTGAATGTTCCAGTGGCATTTTTTTTTTTTTTTTTTTTTTTAAAGGTTTTACTCTTTCCCCACCAGTGTTTTTTTTTTTTTAAGTTTCCATCCACTGCCAACATTTTTGGTTATTTTCACAAACATTTTCATGGCCCCCAGAATATAGTGTTGTGTGAATATCTGAACATGCAATAGATCAAAAGAAAGAACCCTCTGCTTTTAAACAAAACAATCATTTTTATTTTAGCCTTATGCATTATTTTTTTATCAACACTTGAATGTGGGAAAGTTTAATAAATAAAAGCAACATTTTGATCAAAAAGCTGAGAAAAATACAGTTTTTGTCAGATCAGATTCAAAATGATGATCAAAACACAGATGGAGTAGATGGAGACCATCAACACCCCCAAAGCTTGTCCTTACCACTTCCCGGGTCGACATTTTACTCTGTAACATTAGGCTGTTTTGATTTATATGCTATTTATTGTTGAGGATCACATTATTTTTCATATGCATCTGCTTACATATGAAATCGCTAGTTTCTGCTTCTTTTTACCTGTGTTTTGATCTGGAGATACTGTACTCGTTCAGGAGATACGTGATAGCGCCACCTACCATATAACAGTGAAAACATGGAAAGCCATAAAAGATACGGAAAGAGTTAATAGGCACAGGCGAATCGTTGTCATTTAGGAATGAGATGCGTGGGTGTTTGACGATAAGTAACTTTGCAACTACATGCCAGCTAACTCTCATTAGAGTATTAGTAGACTGTCTGCCTAATATCTGCTAACTCTTTATTGTGATGCTCCTCCTAACCCTACTGACTATAAGTAACTATAAGTAACCCTACCAGGTCTATTAATACTCTACTAACACTCTAATGCAACGTTACTTATAGTCAACAAAATGTGTTGAAGGAACCATCAAAATAAAGTGAAACTGCAATCTTTAACAATTAATCCTGCAGCTCTATTTCAGGGGTAAAAAATGGTTAGGGTAAGGGGTAGAGACAGAAACAAGAAATGTCTTTTCCAAGTTGAAAAAATCATGGTCACCTCATGATGTGCGAGTTTTAACTCTGTACCTTGTACCAGGTCATGATAGGCTGCTTGTAGGGGGCGAGATAGTCGCCAATGTCAGGGCAGGTGACCATTTTGCTCTTGGTGATCTCGGCCCTTTCCTGGTAACGTATTCGACTGCTAAAGCAGAGTCCCTCTTCACTCTCCTCGACCGTCAGTGACATGGACACCTTCATACAGTACGTTGAGTTTCTGCGAAGACAAACCATTAAAACGGTCATGACATAAAGAATCTTTTAACATATAAGAGTTTTCCACATTGTGACATCACACTGTAGTAGACATTACCATTGGACACTCATGACATTATATCTCAAGGAACAAAATCTGTAATTTATTTCTGTAGTTACATTTATAATTACACAGTTGACCCTTCTCTTACACCTATCCCTACCCTTAAACTTACCCATACCACCGCACCTGTCCCTAAATTTACCATTAAACTTACCCATACCACCACACCTGTCCGTAACTTTACCCTTAAACTTACCCATACAACCACACCTGTCTCTAGCTTTACCCTTAAACTTATCCATACCACCACACCTGTCTCTAAATTTACCCTTAAACTTACCCATACAACCGCACCTGTCCCTAACCCTACCCTTAAACTTACCCATACCACCACACCTGTCCCCAACTTTACCCTTAAACTTACCCATACAACTGCACCTGTCCCTAACTTAACCCTTAAACTTACTCATACCACCGCACCTGTCCCTGACTTTACCCTTAAACATGC
The DNA here is from genome assembly GCA_018749465.1 of Paracanthobrama guichenoti. NCBI lineage: Eukaryota > Metazoa > Chordata > Actinopteri > Cypriniformes > Gobionidae > Paracanthobrama > Paracanthobrama guichenoti. Next base: position 22,303,347 of record CM031956.1, read on the forward strand.
CTATACAACCACACCTGTCTCTAACTTTACCCTTAAACTTACCCATACCACCGCACCTGTCCCTAACCCTACCCTTAAACTTACCCATACCACCACACCTGTCCCTAACTTTACCCTTAAACTTACCCATACCACCACACCTGTCCCTAACCCTACCCTTAAACTTACCCATACCACCACACCTGTCCCTAACCCTATCCTTAAACTTACCCATACCACCACACCTGTCCCTAACCCTACCCTTAAACTTACCCATACCACCTACCCTAACCCTACCCTTAAACTTACCCACACCACCACACCTGTCCCTAACCCTATCCTTAAACTTACCCATACCACCTACCCTAACCCTACCCTACCCTACCCTTAAACTTACCCATACCACCACACCTGTCCCTAACCCTACCCTTAAACTTACCCTACCCCTAACTTTACTGTATCCCACCTCGATATCAGCAAAAGTGTTTTGCAATATAATATGAACACAATAAGTACATTGTACTTATTTTTTGATGTAAGTATATAGTAGTTAAGGCCACCTAATATAAAGTTAATAGTGAGAATTGAACCCTAAAATAAAGTGTTCCCAAATAGACAAAATAGAAAATGTTGTAATGGTGATTGTGGTCACTATTCTGCTGGCTATAGTGGTAATTTAATGTCTTTTTAGATTTTAATATAAAAGTTTTAGTTTTTTCATCATGTTTGTTACTGAGCTTTGAAGTGCTGGAAAAAGTTGTGTGAATAGGCTACTTGAAAGTGGGACTGTTACGTCAAGGGCGTAAGATTGACGTCATCAGAGTTTGCCATACCTTGGCTTTTGGTGAATTGATGCCACTGATTAAGCTCAGATTCTAGAAATCTTTAGTGTTTCCCACAGATTTTTTGACTCTGCCTACAGCACTGATTTTCTTTTTGTCTGTGCAGTAGCAGAAGCACAGCACTTGGCCGCAGTAACAAAGCACAGCAATTAATTAGATGGGAAAAGTGTAATAATTATTAACAACCCCACTGCTTCAGTCTTGTCTTTTTCCTTTATCCCATAACGACATCCAGCTGGATTAATTGAGAGTTTTGTGTTGTGCAATTCTGTTATTAAAGAATCTGATAACTCGTGTCATAATGTTCAAAGGGATTCAATTAATGATGAAAAATACAGTGGATATGAAAAATGAGAATACATCTGCATGCAAATCTAAACCAAAGCCGTATTCATTAAGAGAACGCTGCGCTGAGATGAAACAAACTGCATCTCCCACATGCAGGAAATGTCTCATTAAACATTTATATATGCATATCATTCAAATATGTAAAACAATCTTCCCTCGATGACGTGTTTTTCCACTGTAAGTCCCTCGAACAAGGATGTTGCCACCATGAGCAAGGGCTGTCCAAACATACAGAACAAATTCTCAAAAGTCTCACATTTAATTATCTCAGTAACATGCTCTGAAACAATCCAGAAATCAACACAAATATAATTATTTCTGGGCCAGACCATATGTCAGTGTGCAGTGTGGGTGTAGATGTTACCACTATTACTAGTAATACTGAAATATGTGTGCTGACTCATCAATAACATTGAGTGATTGCATCTTCTGTGACATGGATCAATGGAGTTATTTGAGGCCTGAGGCTGCAGAGAGGCCAGGGTGAACACAGCTTCTCCTGTCCCAGATGACATTGAGAGTGGACATTGGAAATAGGGTCTTTTGTACCTGAAAACTGCTGACCTAAATCTGATTGCATTGCAAGGAGAGGCAAAGATAGTTCCTGTGTACAACTAACACAATCCAGCAGCGCCTGAAGAACAGCCATCTGAAATCCTCCCTTTATGCAGCTAATTGGGGCATTATGCTACTATTTGAGGGGTAATGAGGCTTCACTGGTCCAGTTGTGGTAAAATTTGTGAAAGCTGCCGCTCTACATAGCCTGAAAAATACCAAAGACTAAAGTTTAATTATAACAACATCCCTGATCATCATTCCTGGAACAGCACAGCACAGTTCACCACATCTCACATGATTGTTTTTTGAATCTGTCAATGTAATACAGAAAAAAAAGGGGCTGTTACTAAAGGGACAATTTATATGCAAAGGGGGTGGGGTTTTTTATTAACAGAAAGAGACTGACTGTTGAAACAAGTTGAAATTGGACTTGAAAAAATAAAGACTTAACAAGCAATTAAAAACGTAGTTGCAACATTGTCTTGACTCACTGTTTTCAGTTTTTGACTTTGGCAATGTTATTGTAGTTTATGTAACATACTGTCTTGTTCCAAATATAAGACGACCCACCTTTTTCAAGACCTTTTAGTCCAAATCTTGTATTTTATAAAGAAAATACATTTAGAATAAAGAAAATTCTAAACGTTCAAACTGTGAATAAACAAGTATATTCTATGACAATGATTGTTTTAATAACTCAGTATGTATTTTAGTAATGTTTAAATTGTGTAATATTTGTGAATTTGATTATGTAGGCTACTTATCCATGTCCCAGCGAGTGCCGTCGAGATTAATCTGACCTCTGGTGCCGTAGGGTTAGAGTTAGCGAGAGCCCACCCACACGCTGTTCTGATTGGCTGTCGTTTTTGATTGATTGGTCGCGTCTGGTGTGGACAGACAAGTTGCTTTTTGCTGGAATCTTATCGCGCCGCATGTAGTTAGGACACGGTGTAAGAATGGGATGTCATTAAAGTTAATGTGCATGTAAAGGCAGGCGTCTCAAAACTTTTGGCAATATAGTGTATGTTAGCCACTTGACAAACTAGCATTGTCTCTGAGGCATGGGACAAACATGAAAATGTATATCAAGAAAACGAGAGATTCAAAAATAAGACTAACCATGTTGAGCTATATTACAATACGTTTCTGTCAATAAAGGTCTCCAAACAGTTGCTCACCTGTCTAATAACACATAATAAAGTGGTGAAATCAAGGTCTTTGGTGAAATCGAGGGTAGCGCGGATATGACGTCATTGACAAGCGGCGTAATGACACAGTCCGTGTCCTGGTTAAAATGGCTGATTTCTCTGGATTTAAACATTGTTGGAAACATTTTGATAATGTAAGTACATAGGTCAACAAAATATAACATTGTTCAAGTGGTTTTGGATATTTTAATCTCAGACAATGCAAAAAAAAATAAAAATTGTTTCGGCTGTTCTGCCCTCGCAAGTGTAACAATTCACATTTTCCTCAGGGATTATATAGACATAATTATTATTTTAATCCCACAATCGTACATATTTTCGTACAGTATGTTATTTATATGTATGTTTCTCAAAGAAAGACATCACATTAAGAAATGTGTATGACAATATGCATTTATGTCTCACTACAGGCAAAACTTTGCAGGCATCTACAGATTAAAGTTAGTTGAGATTTATCTGTGTGTGCACCGACTGATTGTGTTTATTAGCACTGATTGCATTATTGTGTTCCTCAGTGTTTATTAACTGCCACAGTGTAATGGCTTAAACTGTATTGAATGGGACCTTATTGATTGTTGACTGAGAAAGCCAGCATGCTGTTCCCTCTGCATTACTCGCATATTACTGCTACGCTCACTGCATCAATGATAGCGGCAAAACGGATGTCTATCTAGGGCAAATTATTTTTAATATCGACAGTGTGTCTTCATTTCACACTAATGGAGAACTGGGCCATCTAAACACACTGCAATTGCTCAACTACACTTTTCTGTAGTTATTAAAGCCACACTCTTAGAAAGTCAGAATCAAAAAGGCTTCTACATCCTGACGTCACAGAACAGGGATGTTAAAATGCAACCTGCCCCAAAACACTTGCCTGAGCACTTCTCCATTTACCACAATGCAAAACGATGGCGACATCACTGCAGATCATGTTTAACTCGCCCACAAGTGTATGGTAGGCTATATGAATTATTTAGAGAGTTATCTGCATAATACTTGTTGCATTCTTAAGCTGACTGTTTGTTACGCAGTTATTTGATTAGGGGTGTGCAGCGGAGCCAATACCTGTATCTGTATCTGACCATTATATCTATGGTTTTACATCTGTTTTCTTCATAGATATCACTGAACAAATATACCTTGTATGACTGATAAAATAATATTTTATTATGATTATAACATTTATTTAAATATCTTCAAACTGGTGGAGCCGATGCTTTGAGGTGTAATGTGTAAGTTTGAGTCCCTTTCGAGACCTTTTCGTGATTAAAAAAGTTCTAATTAAAACAGTAATAATAAATGTTAATAAATGTTAAATAAGCAAATATATAGGCCTATAGGCTATATATATATATATAAACATTTCCCAGAGGAACTCTGTGTACTGAGAAAAGAAAAGTTTATTTTACTATGCATACTGAAATGCAAATCTGAACAAATTATAAAGAATAGCCTATACCTGCCATCTCCGAGAGAGAGTGAGACAGAGAAATACTGTATGTAGCCTATATATCATACAAAGTTCAGTAAAAAATACATGTGTATCTTAGTTGATTATTAGGCTACTCTTGACAGAGTGCTGGTTCAGTTTCTGCTTTCTTATTCCATTCATTGGTGTATATTATACTGTACAAGATTTAAATCATCTTAAGATGTTTTAGGTGTATTTAAGACTCTTAAGAATCTGTGGGTTTAAGAGCCTGAGAGTAGATATTTTGCATATAATTTTTTGTGTTCGTTATATTTTAATGTCTTATTGTTTGTACAGCACTGTGGTTAACAGTGTGGTATTATTATGTGCTTTATAAATAAATTGGAATAGGAATAGAGCATGTGTATGAGACACACGGACAGATATAATTTCCCCTGGCTCACCTGTCATAAGTTAAGCAAACACTTAACTTATCCAGCAAATAATAGAATTATCTGTTATTCGTTATCCGTTTTGAAGACATTATCTGTGCCTTTCCAAATAATGTTGGACTATTTGGATTCGGCCACACCCTAATATTGATATTTTATTAGTTTGTGTATTTTATATATTTCTCAGGCCGCCCAAGCATACCTAGTATGGAAGCTTGTTTCTGCAACAAAATAAAACATTTTAAAAGATAATTATATTAGATATAAACTCACAATTCTGACTTTATATCACAATTCTGGTGTTATAACATGCAATTGTAAATTTATATCTTGTAATTCTGAATGTTCTAAGATGTAAACTTGCAATTGCAAGAAAAAAAGTCAAAATTGTGAGATATAAAGTATTTCTGTATTTTTTGTTCTGTGGCAGAAAGCTTCCATACTATATGCATACAGAATGGTGCAACAAACAAATCCATAAGAGGAAAAAAAAAAATCTAAACAATGCAAAGCGATCAAGGGCTTAAAACATTTCAGCTCAACCCATTGCACGGGTTCCACCAGTAGTGGGCACTCATTCAACATATGCATACGCGTCAACAAGACAGAGGGAAGATAAGCAGAGTTGATTTTGGCCATGATGGCCATCTGAGACATATTTTGAGAACCCTAAAAGATTCCTCTGATCCCGGGCCAAAATCCAAAGTATTTGATCGCTAGTTTGACATGTTTATTGACCAGCGCAATCAAATTTTACCTCTGCCTAAAGACTTCTGGCGATGCCAGAATTTCGGCTCAGTCAGTCTCCTACGACAAACGTCAAATTAAAAACCAACAGGAGCACAGAACCTGATGACACAATTAGACAACAAACCACCACCTGCTTTGTTTTTTCAAGAAATGCCATGATCAAAATTAACGCTAGAGATGCTTTTGTTTGCTTTAGCCACCATGCAGCTCACAGTCACCGAGCGTGTCACGAATGGTCTGTTTGTAACGTGTCTTGGCTGTCGTACAGTCTGACATTAATGACAACTGAGATCCTACAGTGTGACATGGATTACATCGGGATCATGTTCGTACAGTGTGCACCCGGCTGTAGCAAGGAAAGGGCATAAATAAGCGAAGTGGAACAGCCTAGCAGACCTCCTGAAGACCTTGATTAGCTTTAGGTGTGTTTGATTAATATTCAAGCTAAACTCTGCAGGGTAGCAACTCTCTAGGAGAAGGATTGTCATTGAAAAGCCTTTTAAAAACCTCATAACTTTTGATTCTCTAGTTCTTTATAAAACATATTTCCAAACCTATATCCACTGGTGCTGATCCTTTATAGACAGACAATGTTGATGCACCTTTATTTCTAATGTTGTAGCCACAGTGTTTTATGGCATGTTTTTATGGCACTCCGAGTTAGGAGCGATTGCACATTGGATGCATGCGTACTATCATGTCATACATATTTCCACAGTGTCACTAGAATGCTAGAAGAATGGATTAATGCTTAATGTGTTGAACTGCTGATAAAGGGAGGATTCAGAGTACAATAACTTCAGACATCTTACCACAGTTGATGTTTTCAGCAAGCGTGATGAGAGATCACAGATTTATCGAGTGCTGACAGAGTTAATTGCAGATTTTAAGAGGCTGAGATGAAAAACTCATAAGCTTGAGGTCTCGAGCTTCTCTAAACAGATTCTAGCAATGCATATAATTCAGGTCACAATAAAATACTTTGCAGAATTAATTAATTCATGGTTTTCAATTTTACGTTTTTGCGGCCCATCAAAGCGGCCTCATCAGGTGTTGAATGATTCCTAGCTATGAGTAATTTAATGAGAATTTAGTTGCTATTCTATAGTAATATGTTTTTAAATGAATGAAATGAGTTTAGAAATGGCACAACACCCTCCTACTTTCTGCTATGAAGAGAAGTGTTAACATTAAAAGTTGCACACACACACACACACACACACACACACACACACACACACACACACACACACACACACACAGTATACACTCACCTAAAGGATTATTAGGAACACCTGTTCTCACAATTTCTCATTAATGGAATTATCTAATCAACCAATCACATGGAAGTTGCTTCAATGCATTTAGGGGTGTGGTCCTGGTCAAGACAATCTCCTGAACTCCAAACTGAATGTCAGAATGGGAAAGAAAGGTGATTTAAGCAATTTGGAGCGTGGCATGGTTGTTGGTGCCAGACGGGCCGGTCTGAGTATTTCACAATCTGCTCAGTTACTGGGATTTTCACGCACAACCATTTCTAGGGTTTACAAAGAATGGTGTTAAAAGGGAAAAACATCCAGTATGCGGCAGTCCTGTGGGTGAAAATGCCTTGTTGATGCTAGAGGTCAGAGGAGAATGGGCCGACTGATTCAAGCTGATAGAAGAGCAACTTTGACTGAAATAACCACTCGTTACAAATGAGGTATGCAGCAAAGCATTTGTGAAGCCACAACACGCACAACCTTGAGGTGGATGGGCTACAACAGCAGAAGACCCCATCGGGTACCACTCATCTCCACTACAAATAGGAAAAAGAGGCTACAATTTGCACAAGCTCACCAAAATTGGACAGTTGAAGACCAGGCAAAAATGTTGCCTGGTCTGATGAGTCTCGATTTCTGTTGAGACATTCAGATGGTAGAGTCAGAATTTGGCGTAAACAGAATGAGAACATGGATCCATCATGCCTTGTTACCACTGTGCAGGCTGGTGGTGGTGGTGTAATGGTGTGGGGGATGTTTTCTTGGCACACTTTAGGCCCCTTATTGCCAATTGGGCATCGTTTAAATGCCACGGCCGACCTGAGCATTGTTTCTGACCATGTCCATCCCTTTATGACCACCATGTACCCATTCTCTGATGTATATATACCTGTCAGTGGGTGGGATATATTAGGCAGCAAGTGACACATTTTGTCCTCAAAGTTGATGTGTTAGAAGCAGGAAAAATGGGCAAGCGTAAGGATTTGAGCAAGTTTGACAAGGGCCAAATTGTGCTGGCTAGACGACTGGGTCAGAGCATCTCCAAAACTGCAGCTCTTGTGGGGTGTTCCCGGTCTGCAGTGGTCAGGATCTATCAAAAGTGCTCCAAGGAAGGAACAGTGGTGAACTGGCCACAGGGTCATGGGCGGCCAAGGCTCATTGATGCATGTGGGGAGCGAAGGCTGGCCCGTGTGGTCTGATCAAACAGACGAGCTACTGGAGCTCAAATTGCTCAATAAGTTAATGCTGGTTCTGATAGAAAGGTGTCAGAATACACAGAGCATTGCAGTTTGTTGTGTATGGGGCGGCATAACCGCAAACCAGTCAGGGTGCCCATGCTGACCCCTGTCCACCGCCGAAAGCGTTAACAGTGGCACGTAAGCATCAGTACTGGCCCCCGGAGCAATGGAAGAAGGTGACCTGGTCTAATGAATCACGTTATCTTTTCCATCAAGTGGATGGCCCTGAAGGTGTGCTGTGGTATCTGGCTCCAAGATGTTAGCATTTATTATTATTATTATTATTGGTTTCTGTGTGTGTGTATCCTTACCTGGGGAACACATGGCACCAGGATGCACTATGGGAAGAAGGCGAGCCGGCGGAGGCAGTGTGATGCTTTGGGCAATGTTCTGCTGGGAAACCTTGGGTCCTGCCATCCATGTAGATGTTACTTTGACACGTACCAGCTACCTAAGCATTGTTGCAGACCATGTACGCCCTTTCATGGAAACAGTATTCCCTGGTGGCTGTGGCTCTTCCAGCAGGATAATGCTCCTGCCACAAAGCAAAAATGGTTCAGGAATGGTTTAAGGAGCACAACAACGAGTTTGAGGTGTTGACAAGGCCTCCAAATTCTCCAGATCTCAATCCAATCGAGCATCTGTGGGATGTGCTGAACAAACAAGTCCGATCCATGGAGGCCCCACCTCACAACTTACAGGAGTTAAAAGATCTGCTGCTAACATCTTGGTGCCAGATACCACAGCACACCTTCAGGGGTCTAGTGGAGTCCATGCCTCGATGGGTCAGGGCTGTTTTGGCAGCAAAAGGGGGACCAACACAATATTAGGAATCATGTTATGCCTGACGGGATTCAAATAATGAGCTCATTCTTAATAATTATGCTTAAGATGAAGGCTTTAGATGTCACACTACATGACTCATGACAATTTCCCATATACCTTTTGAAAAAAAGGTTTTTATGATCATGTACTATATTAGTGGGTATTAACACCAATCTGTCACTCTGTCAATCCATCATTGTATGTGCGGGTCTAAGAATATACAAGAGTTCACTGGCTTAATTAACTAATCACTTCATTAAAGTACTTTAATATAAATGTGTCACTTTTAGCTATGCAAGTAATTTTCATCCATTGTCCCTGTAGGCAAATTAACAAGAGACATAAGGGCTAAAAGTACCACATGCATCATTTAAGTGAATAGATGAGAGAGTGACATTTGTGGCACTCTTACCCTTCTTATCTTAAATAGCTCAGTTCGCTGGTCATTCACTTCCTTTCCATATTTAGGGACATTTCAGTCCATCTTGATCAATTTGCCTGTCAGTTTCATCCCGTTTACATAAAGCTCATGTTTCTTGTGTAGTTTTGTTGCAGAGATTTAAATGTCAGTGATGTGCACTGATTGTAGCCTCTGTGTTGACTGATAAACATAACTGAATAAATTGAACATAAGTGCCATCAGCTGCATTGAGTAACCTACAACTTCTTGTAACTCACAATCAGTGTTTAATCACAATATTCCTAGTATTATCCTTATTCCTTCCTATAGCATTATTTTAGCTAACTATTCCTATTATTATTATTATTATTATTATTATTATTATCATTATTATTATTATTATTGGTTTCTGTAGGGTTTATTTATTTATTACTTCAGATATATAATCAAATAATAAAATAAAAATATAAATGTAATGCACAAATAGTGTTGTTGTGAGGTAATAAATAAATTGTGTACATTACGTATTAGTCTGTAGTTGAACGTTTCTTCATGTTTCTACAGTGTTGGGAGTAACTAGTTACATTTAATGGAGTTACGTAATTTAATTACAAAATAAATGTAACTGTAATCTGTTAGAGTTACTGAGAAAAAATGTGTAATTAAATGAGTTACTTATGAAAATGTTAACGATTACAAAGGGGGTTATACCCGAATATTTTCTGTAAAAAGCTAAGATGTTGAAAAATATGAATTTGTTGCTTTACCGGTTTTTGATGTGCACGATGCCTCCTGCCATTTAAAGGCCGTTAGTAAAGTGATATTATTCTGATGCTTTTGATTGGCACTCTTGTTTGAATTTGCACCACGTCTGAGGGGAATCTATTCTGTTCTTGCTTCTGTTAGTGAGAAATCAATATTAGGTCTCATATGATATAATGTTTTCCCTTCACACACACATAGGGTCCTATCATACACCTGCTAGTGTTTTTTGCTAGTTTCAGGTCGACGCATTTATCATTTTCACGTCCAGTGCCACGTTGTTTAAATACCAAATGCACTCGCGCCCATCTGTGGACATGCTGGTCTGAAAATGAGGTGTGCTATTTTGAGGAACTGAAAACGACTGTGCCATTGATCAACAAAAACCTGGTCTAAAGTCAATGGCGCAGTATTTTTTGTGTTATTTAAAGGACGTGTTAGTAATATGTGCCTATAGGTGGGAGCACAGCGTGCGTACACTCTGCTTATTACACACACAGGGACGCGCAGCAGCACACACACATGCCAAATATTACAAATAAAAGGATTCCTCTCTGGAGAAGCGTTCAGTCTTTCCACTCGCAAATTCCAACATGTAAATAGTGAATCCGCCATGGCACAAGCACAACTGGCTTTTAAAGGGAATGGGAGATAAGTAATTTATCTGTCGTTAAACTAGCAAAAGTGGATTCGGACATGCCCTAAGTGCACCTGTGTCATGCGCTTTAGACCATGTGCTCAGATCGTTAAAATAGAGCTTATAAATAGGGTAACTATTACATTTCCAAAGTAACCTTCCCAACACTTCCCAACATGTGATCAATTAAAGTGACACATTTAATTAACGTCACACGCGTGCGTGCGTGTATTTTTTATTTTTTTAAATCCAGTGCACCAACATATCAAATCCTATTTCAAATGTTATCAGAGGGATGATAAAGCCATACACCATCTACAGATGCACCCTCAGGCGGTTTAGGCCACTCTGAATTGTGCTACCAAAGAGGTCATGAAAGGCATATTATCTAAATGCTTACAAGGAAGCAAGGAACGACAGAACTAGAAGCAAGAATACACAGGTGACCCCCACTCCTCTTCCTTCACATGGCACATTTTGATAGACCACATGTAATCAAAAGTTTTGCTATCCATCTATATGATAGTGTACTTCTAAATATTTACAATTTGTTTTCAGAAGGTACAGATTTAAACATTCTCTCTTCCAGCTATAAACAGCCCCAGGGGAAAACATGACGTCACAGAGATAAAAAGCCATTTCTTGGAGACTCAAACTATTTATTAAGAATGTCTTGATTAAAAAAAAAAAAACTCAAAAGCATAATGGCAGATGCCTTAAGCACAATTGTTGGCGCTTTGAAGTGGCATGTCAGTGAGTATAGTATATATTCCATTTAACATATGTTTCACTTGGACTCCTCTGTCCTCGAATTTCATCCTTGTAATCTTTCCTTTCATCCTCAGAGAACCAAAAAGAATGAATGTGAGGAAAGCGCATTTCAAAACTGAGAAGCACTGAATAAAGAACAAGGCTGGCAATTAGGCCTGGCTGGGTTTAACCAGCTGTCTCTAATTGTCCTCTTAATTGGCTTGATTTAATTAGAGGAAATTACTTCATCAAACACTGCCACTGTATCAGAGTATGTGCTACATTTGATCAAGAACTGTTTACACCTGCAATTAAGAGGCATTTCACTTAATCAATGATGAGTGGTCAAGCGGGGCACATGTGTCTTTTGTGTCCGCTTGTGGCACCTTTCTTTGAGGGAAGGGTCTCTGATTCCCTCAACACATACAGTACATCAGCAGGAAGGTCAAAGTATGATGTGCTCAAATATGATATGAATGATATATAGAGTTACATTATGTCCTATCACACTACACAGTCCACATGTTGTCTTTGAATTGAGTCTTTAGCCCAAACCAAGAAGAGGTACCTGGTTTTCCTGATTTTCCCTTTTTTTATTTAGTTTTTCTTTCATTATCTTGGGATTCTAATAGGCTTGCTGGGCTGAGTTTAAATCTCAGATTTTGACAGACTTTCCCTCAGCACATCCCCAATAGTGAGTTGGTAGTCCTTTGCAGCTGTACGAACACAGCAATGCTTTATTCAATTTCTGTACCTGAAAACTACTGCTAGATACCTGAAAACCCTGAAAAGCACTGTTTATTTTATTTGCATATTACTTCTATAGTACTTATTTGAGCTGTTGCTTGTAATTTGATTATTTGTTCTTATTTTCTTTATTTTTATTTGGCAGTGGTCTCTTTTTTTCCCTGAACATAGCACATAACGAACTGTACCGAAACCCTAAAACCATGATGAAAACCAAGCCATGAGTAATTTGAACCATTACATCCCATATATATATATATATATATATCTCATACAATCATGGGGAAGACTGCTGACTTGACAGTTGTCCAAAAGACGACCATTGACACCTTGCAGAAGGAGGGCAAGACACAAAAGGTTCAAAGGCTTCAAGAACCACTACACACAGACGTATGCAAGACATGGGTTTCAGCTGCCGCATTCCTTGTGTCAAGACACTCTTGAACAACAGACAGCGGCAGAAGCGTCTCACCTGGGCTAAAGACAAAAAGGACTGGACTGCTGCTGAGTGCTCCAAAGTTATGTTCTCTGATGAAAGTAAATCAGGGTCCCAGAGTCTGGAGGAAGAGAGGAAAGGCACACAATCCACATTGCTTGAGGTCCAGTGTAAAGTTTCCACAGTCAGTGATGGTTTGGGGTGCCATGTCATCTGCTGGTGTTGGTCCACTGTGTTTTCTGAGGTCCAAGGTCAATGCAGCCGTATACCAGGAAGTTTTAGAGCACTTCATGCTTCCTGCTGCTGACCAACTTTATGGAGATTTCATTTTCCAACAGGACTTGGCACCTGCACACAGTGCTAAAGCAACCAGTACCTGGTTTAAGGACCATGGTATCCCTGTTCTTAATTGGCCAGAAAACTCTCCTGACCTTAACCCCATAGAAAATCTATGGGGTACTGTGAAGAGGAAGATGAGATATTACAGACCCAACAATGCAGAAGAGCTGAAGGCCACTATCAGAGCAACCTGGGCTCTCATAACACCTGAGCAGTGCCACAGACTGATGGACTCCATGCCACGCCGCATTGCTGCAGTAATTCAGGCAAAAGGAGCCCCAGCTAAGTGTTGAGTGCTGTACATGCTCATATTTTTCATGTTCATACTTTTCAGTTGGCCAAGATTTCTAAAAATCCTTTCTTTGTATTGGTCTTAAGTAATATTCTAATTTTCTGAGATACTGAATTTGGGATTTTCCTTAGTTATCAGTTATAATCATCAAAATTAAAAGAAATAAACATTTGAAATATATCAGTCTGTATGTAATGCATGAATATAATATACAGTTTCGCTTTTTGAATGGAATTAGTGAAATAAATCAACTTTTTGATGATATTCTAATTTTATGACCAGCACCTGTATGTGTATATATACACTCACCTAAAGGATTATTAGGAACACCATACTAATACTGTGTTTGACCCCCTTTCGCCTTCAGAACTGCCTTAATTCTACATGGCATTGATTCAGCAAGGTGCTGAAAGCATTCTTTAGAAATGTTGGCCCATATTGATAGGATAGCATCTTGCAGTTGATGGAGATTTGTGGGATGCACATCCAGGGCACGAAGCTCCCATTCCACCACATCCCAAAGATGCTCTATTGGGTTGAGATCTGGTGACTGTGGGGGCCATTTTAGTACAGTGAACTCATTGTCATGTTCAAGAAACCAATTTGAAATGATTCAAGCTTTGTGACATGGTGCATTATCCTGCTGGAAGTAGCCATCAGAGAATGGGTACATGGTGGTCATAAAGGGATGGACATGGTCAGAAACAATGCTCAGGTAGGCCGTGGCATTTAAACGATGCCCAATTGGCACTAAGGGGCCTAAAGTGTGCCAAGAAAACATCCCCCACACCATTACACCACCACCACCAGCCTGCAAGGTGGTAACAAGGCATGATGGATCCATGTTCTCATTCTGTTTATGCCAAATTCTGACTCTACCATCTGAATGTCTCAACAGAAAACGAGACTCACCAGACCAGGCAACATTTTTCCAGTCTTCAACTGTCCAATTTTGGTGAGCTTGTGCAAATTGTAGCCTCTTTTTCCTATTTGTAGTGGAGATGAGTGGTAACCGGTGGGGTCTTCTGCTGTTGTTGCCCATCCGCCTCAAGGTTGTGCGTGTTGTGGCTTCACAAATGCTTTGCTGCATACCTCGGTTGTAACAAGTGGTTATTTCAGTCAAAGTTGCTCATCTATCAGCTTGAATCAGTCGGCCCATTCTCCTCTGACCTCTAGCATCAACAAGGCATTTTTGCCCACAGGACTGCCGCATACTGGATGTTTTTCCCTTTTCACACCATTCTTTGTAAACCCTAGAAATGGTTGTGCGTGAAAATCCCAGTAACTGAGCAGATTGTGAAATACTCAGACCGGCCCGTCTGGCACCAACAACCATGCCACGCTCAAAATTGCTTAAATCACCTTTCTTTCCCATTCTGACATTCAGTTTGGAGTTCAGGAGATTGTCTTGACCAGGACCACACCCCTAAATGCATTGAAGCAACTGCCATGTGATTGGTTGATTAGATAATTGCATTCATGAGAAATTGAACAGGTGTTCCTAATAATCCTTTAGGTGAGTGTTTGGCACATTTGAATGTGCCATTTGGTATTTAACCCTCATCCCTCCCTCGCACTTTGTCCTTCCCTCGCAGGTCAAAATGACCCGAAGCCCTAAACACATACTTAATTTTTTTCTTTGTCCAGAAAGCTTATTCTATTTCATTTTGATAATATTTTTTCTATTTTTTAATGCAATTTTTTTTTTTTTATTTACCTTTAAATTATTAGATTTGATCAATAAATAATAAATAAATAGTAATTTAAAGCTGCAGTCGAGTGTTCCAAACTCTCCTTACCTTAGCCCCATTCACAACGGTAAGCTTGTAATAATGTGTTATAGTTTGAGTGGTACTGTTGGATTTCTGCGGGAAATTCAAGCATGTCTTTGCGTCATAACGTCACGTCTGTGTACATAAAGAAAGAGTCTGGCTAGTAGTAGCAACGCATTTGAGGAGCATGTATACCGCATGTTCTTCAGCGGGTCATTTATAGCCTTTTCTCACAGCAGCTGGAGTAAAGAAAATTATTTTGATGGCGGATTGTAATCCAGAAAGACCCAAATGACTTCACCCGTGGTCAAAAGCAAAAGATTAGACTTTACAGACATTGAAATCTACAGGTAACACTAATACACTCTAAATACACATAGTCACGCAATGCTAATGCTGTTAACATTAACAATTTAAGAGCAAAGTATAACAATAAAAATAATTTGCACGTTTTGATTTTCATTAACATTTAAAGAATTGAATATTTTTGTCATCAAATATGGATTATGAACAATTGGTTGTGTTTCAGGAATTGCAGTTGTGTTCTGAAATTAGCTTGACTGAATATTTGTTTGATAACATGCATATGCAGTACAGTTAGATAATAGCTGCTCACGTTTAGTTTTGTGGGTCTGAGACTCTGTGCAGTTTGTCACTGTGTATTTTATTCACTGTTAGACGTGTTTGCAGGGCCTGAAATGGAAACACAGAATTAACCATCCTGCAGCCATTGGACCTTGAAGGAAATAGATCCTGTGCTTTCAGTCACAGCTGCCTGTTTAGATGTTTTACACCAATTGCCCTTCAGTCGCTATGTGAGAGTGAAATCTTTTCTGAGCACTGGGTTTCCTCAAGGTCTTTCTTTAGCTTTCCCCTTTCAAAAGCGTAGGTACTCGGTGTGAATTAGAGACATTTTATATTCTCAGCATCTAATTTCAGATATTTTCTTCAAAAAGGGGGAGGTTTAAGGAGTTTGGGATGGAATACTACCTACTATTTTTGGAAGTAGTATGCAGTATGTGTACAGTAATGCATATATTTTTCTGTAAGGCTAGTTTCCTGAAGCCAGGAACAAACACCACTAAATAACACAACAAATATACAAACTTGGAGCCGAGATCCATGAAAAAAAGCAACATGAGGAACTTCATCTGGGAGCATTTAATTGCAGTTCATCAATGACTTTGCATGTTTTAATACCATGACTAAAGACTGGAACACACTACACAACTTTTGCCCCAATTTCAGTCAATGTGAGTCTGAAGATGTTTAGCTTGAAAGTAGCATTTCAACTGCACAATTTACTTCTCATTCTAAAAAGTGATAAATTAATGTCTGCAGACGAAGCAAATCTCGTTCCCCAATTGACTACCATAGTATTTTAACCCCCTCCTATGGTAGTCAATGGGGGGCAAGATCTGCTTGGTTACAAACATTCTTCCAAAATATCTTATTTTGTGTACAGCAGAACAAAGAAATGTATACATGTTTGAAACAACTTGAGGGTGAGTAAGTGATGACAGAAATTTAATTTCGGGGGAACTACCCCTCTAAGTAAACTCCAGCTAGTACAGAATAAGGTGGCACGACTTGCTCCCCAGTGTCTGTATGGCACAAATATAAACAGCATACATCACCATCTTAATTGGTTGAGAGTGGAAGACCGGATGATTGAGCCAATTTTATTAGCAACATGGAAGGTTTTGCAGTTTAAAATTTCATTGGATTGGCACAAACAATTAAAATGCAATTTAGAGTCATATACATATGCCACTATAGACAGGCAACAGAAGGCAGATTTTCACTCCCCAAAGAAAAAACTAATTTCCTGAAACATACAGTAGTATATACGTGATGAAAACATGTAATTCTTTATCATTGTCATTAATTAAAATAACATTGTTAAATTGTAAAAGGCAGGTAAAGGCACACCTTGGATTGTCATATTTATAGGAGATTATGCACAGAAGTTGGTTGGAAGTGTTGTAAGTGTTAGACTTAGACATTTGTTTGCTTGGTTTTTCTTTTTATTACACAGATGTTTGTTTGTTTTCTGAAATTTGAGCTTTTCTAGATATACATCACCTAACACTTCTCAGATCAGAGTCTTTGTGCAAAGATTTGAGTTGTTGACAAAAAAGTAATAATCTTATTTTTAAAAACTACAACTAAATTAGCCCTTAAATGCATGATTTTTTCGCCAGTCATTATTACATATTTGGGTCTTTAGTGACCGGATCTATATCCAACACGGAAGTTGAATAATATAAAACTCTCCTGATATTAGAGTAACAATTACAGAAGAATAAAATAAAGCATAATTTGTGACGTTTTGGAGCTTGGAAGGGTTCAGTTTGAGATGTTTTATCGTGTCATCACTGTCCTCCTCAGTAAATCTCTGAGCCATTTCAAGTTTTGCTGATGATACTTCCTATTCTTTCGTTTTCTGCCTGCGGTGACACTGGGTCCTATCATACACGCGGTGCAATCCTGTTCCACATTATTTCAATAGAAAATACATTTGTGGCCATTTGTTTGCCCATGGGTGTGCTAGTCTGAAAACCAGGTGTGTTCAGGTGCATTGTTGGTGCGTTGCTAATTTGGGGCAACTAAAGCCTGGTCTAAAGTCAATTGCACAATATTTTTTTCCCGGTTATTTAAAGAACACTTTAGTAATGCGCCTATATTACACACACAGGCACATGTAGCAGCATACAAACATTTTTAAATATGAAAAATTAAAAGATTACAATTTTAAAGATTATTATTGTGTACATAAATATAAAAATGCCTACATGTCATAATGGATAGTCATTGTATGTATCAGACTTAGCCTACCCATTTGCAGTAATGATGAGCAAGCAGGCGTGGCATCATTGGACAATAAGATCCATTTCCTCGCTAGAGAAGCTTTTAGTTTTTCCACTTGCAAATTCCACCATGTAAATAGCGAATCCGCCTTGGCGTGAACGCAACTGGCTTTTAAAGGGAATGGAGATGAGGCTCTTGTTGCACGTTACTCCCAAAACACACCCATGACTCATGAAGAGTCTAGGTACAACCCTTTTAGACTATGTGCTGACCATTTTTCCCGTCGTTAAACTAGCAAAAGTGCATACGGACACGCCCTAGTGCAGCTGCGCCATGTGCTCAGATCGTTAAAATAGGGCGTCACTTCATCATTGTGTGTCAGACATTGCCACCTTGTGTAATAAAGGTGAACTGCACTTATTCAGTCATCAAAGATTCAATTATTGTTGTGCAGAAAAAATACACTTACACTCTTATACACCTCGGATGGTTAGCAACCATATAAATTTTTAACAATATATTATATATATATATATATATATATATATATATATATATATATATATATATATATATTCTTGTTATATATTGTTTATAATGAATTTATTGAGGAACATTATGAAGGTTGATGTCTAACTTTAAAAATGAATGGTAGTGAAAGATGTCTCAGGTCACTAAAGAGCCGAGGTTTGTGTTTAAGGGTTAAAAGAACATATTTTGTGTGTGTAGTGGGATTCTGAATATATGATAGTGTTTCTCAGAATCTCTCAGCATACAATGGGAATCAGAGAGAATGCATTCAAACATATTTATATGTGTATGACACATAGCTTTTTAAAATCTGTTCAGCTTTCAAAAGTAATTTTGTTAATTCCAGCCACAAGAAAATGTTATGAACAAGCAGGCCACAGCAAAACTTAATGGTATTAAGGTATAAAACAGATTTTGTGTCCGTCACATCCCTGACCTGGTCAATGTGACATTGCATTCCTAATGAAGAAATGTATGGGAATACCTAGTATAATAAAATAATACCTGACTTAACAACAGAAGCAAAATCTCAGTCTGAATTCATAATCATTTGAAACTGTTGGCAGAATAAACCCCAGAGCTAGAATGAAATTGAAAACAAATTGTGTTAACCTCCCAGAAGCACAAGAAAAAGACATCCACCCCCAGAATACCTTCACCCACGTCAATGGATTCTGTCATTGGGCCAGTGGGGGCGTCTTACATTTCTGACCACAGCTGTGAGGAAATGCTTTATGACAGGGGGTTTGTGCAGTGACGTCAGTTTCAGAATGTGCCTAAAGAAATCGAGCCTCATACTATAACGCTGTCAAACAATGATACCACTCTCCCAATACAGTTATAACATATAACAGTTATAGAATAGGGTTTAAGCTACTGTATATAGACAAGCAAATGCATGATTAAACATTTTCTTTGACAGTTAAATATAATGCTACTGCACCATTCAATAGATTGAGTTTCCCTCTAGTCAGCGACCCTGGTAAAGCAGGCCCAGGACTCTAGGGCTGAATTCGAAATATGAAATAAACCCTCAATTACTATTCCCTACGTTAGTCCACTAATACGGTTCACTTGAAGGTGTGAATGAAAATGAGAGAGCGAATTTGTACATCGGCTGTACACTCGTTATTGCAGTGCAATGTGGGATTGAATGAGTGCGCTCAATAACATTCACTATGGTTTCGCACACCACTACAAATGGTTGTTCCCCCAAATAATGCCATTTTTGGAGGTATAGGGGGCGATTTCGGATTCAACCTAGGACTCTGCAATGCCCAACTAGGACTTAATTTGGTGGACCAAATGTGTGTGTAAAATTAAGAGGAAAAAATTGCCCATGACAATGCCATCATGGCATATTTGCATACTACTTTGCACAGTGTTTAATACAGACACAAGTAATTCTAAGTAAGTCCTCCTCACCCTAAACAACTTTAATTTTAGTTTCTTTTGTTGACTACTCTGAATTTTAAATAAATAAAAAAACAGCACATAGAAATGTGTTGTAGGGCAAGTAAGTCCTTAACAAAATAAAATTAAACCATCAAAAACCCTATCACTCAATCTTTTTCTCAGGCCTTATCCACACTAATATGTTTTCGTTTAATACTTTTCTTCTCTCCGTTTTGCCCTTCCATCCACACTGAGACAGCAGCTGAATACGAAATCATTCACCTATACCCTTAAATAGGGCATTATTTGAGGGGACAGCCATTTGTACAGGTGTCTGAAACCATAGTGGACGTTATCGAGTGCATTCATTCAATCCCACATTGCACCGCAATAATGTGTGTCACTCAACAGTTCACTCACTTGTTTTCATTCACTCCTTCAAGTGAACAGTGAATTTAGGTTTAGGGGGGCGATTTCGGATTCAGCCAGCGTCCTGTAAAAACACATTCCCAAGTGGATAAATTTGAAAATGGCGTTTCCGTATATGAAAACAATGACGCATGTTTAATCATGTGACGCATATTGAACTAATAGATATGCATGTATATACCGCTATCGTGCCCTGTTATGTGCTATTCACTTTCACACTGTTGCTAAAGATGTTACTTTACACACTCTTCATATCACAGTCCTGCAAAGATGATGGAAATTCACTCGCATTTGCTGTCCCTCGGCAAACCATGAGATCAGCAGTGTTTTAAACCAAACATATAATGATGACTGAGAGCGACCTGGACGCACGCAGCAGTGAATGCTGAGATATTTTGTTAAATAAAATGATCCTGCCAGAAGAATAGCATTAGAGCTTTATGATGTCTGTTCTGTTTGTATCAGCTTTCATGAGGGTTTACGCATGTGCTGTAAGGTGAATTTCGAATGTTTCTGTGTGAATGGGAAACTTTTGGAAAATGCTTGGAAACAATAGTGGATGGAGAGCGGTTTGAAACAAAAACGCTATTTTCAAATGGAGGCGTAGCTTCAGGTGCTTTCAAAGAAAGATCTTGTAACTCTAGGCTCTATGGCACTTTAAGTGCTCTAATTTTTTGCTCAAATTCAGCATAATAGTTTGAATAAACAGAATAAACCGCTGGCATCAACACTGATGGGTGATCCATCAGCGATTATGATCACCATGGTTATGGTGGTGGTTCTTTTGTCTCAAACTGTATGGTTTATTAATGTAATTATTATTTATTTATATTGTTACTGTTATTTTAATTATTCTACATTGCTCTAAATTGAATAAGAAGGTAGGTAGTGTTTAATAGTATCTAACTAAACCATCAGGAAGAAAGAAAGTATGTAAATAATCATAACTCCAATATTCTTTCTGGTTTATATAGTAAGAACATATGTTTTCATGATTTTCTTATATTAAGCAAACAAGTCAACAGACATGACCCAGTGCACTTTTAGGGCTGTGTGTTTTCAGCGCACACTTGATTTGAAGTTTGAATTGCTAATGACCCACCTGAGCACACAAGTGTAAAATCCATTGTCCTCCATCTCTGCTGAGCGGAACCAAATGGAATCTCCCTCCTTACTCAGCCGATGACCTGAGAAGATGATTGGCTCCTCAGAATCACCCTTGTTCCTGTACCAGATGAGCCGCAGCTTGGCATTCTGGGCCACGCTATAGTTGGTGCGTATGTAGCTGTAGAACAGAGCGCATTTCACCCTCAAGGGCTCTCCGGCCAACACGCGATACGTCTTCAAGTCCACTGACCAGTCTATACATCCGTCAACTGTGGGAGAGAGAAAATTCATCAATTTACAATTCACAAAGACATAAAAAATTGCTACATTTATTAAACAAAAAGTTTGTTTAACATAGAGTGCTTTGTTTGGAAAAAGGACCAATATCTGGAGTCTGAAACATACGATGTTTCTAGAATTTTAGGGTGGTTATTCACACAATTCAATGAGCCCAACATTAGCTCTCTATATTGGGATATTTTCTTCCAGCAGGTAAAAGTAATTTATATTTGGCTGCTCTGAAATATAATTGCACACATCTACATGACTTTCCCCCAGTTCCACAGACAAGACGTAAACTAGTCCCAGACTGATGCTTTTAAAATGCATGTTTGAGCTGTTTTAACTGAAAGCAACTTGCCCTGACATATCTCAAAGCCATTGTTCTGTCTCCAGATGCACACCAGTAAGACACATTAATAAACGCTACTTAAATGTCTTAATTGATCTAAGGCCTAATCCTGGCTTGGTCTAAGCCCTGTCTGTGAAATCAGGCCTAAAAGTGTCATTTATGCATTCTTAATTTATCCTGTATACCACAAAGAGCACAAGTTCTCGGCCAGACTTCATAATTTTGTTCAAATCACAATTAAATAAAAGACTGCAGCGTTATATTTAAGTCTGTTTAGCTTAATTGTGTTTTGGTTTTCCCTGTGCCCTGTCATTGTTAGGCGATGTTTAGACTGTCTGCAAATATATGTGTGGTGTCTACTAAACATTTGCAGAGTCACGTGGAAATATTTTTAATGATGATTTATATATATTCAATATATTCTGTTTCGGACTCAGACATCATGCAGTGCGGCAGATAATAACATGCGTCTTGACATGCCTATGGCTGCAAAACTAAACTATCCTTCTGCCTTCTGGAAAAAAAAAAAAAAAACAGTGCCAAGAACGAAGAAAGTATGTATTTTTGTAACATTTTAATTTCTTATTTAGTCTTGACAAATCAATAAATTCATAAGCAAGTCGTAAACCAGTAACTCCAGTCCAGGTCTCCACCGTGATTCGTTAGAAATTCCCCATGATGAAATGTAACTTTTGGTTTGTGTTGGTACCTCAATAATCAAAATGTTCTTATGCGTGGGTTTAATGTATATAAGAAATAAACATTCCTGTTCAGTGTTACAAGCTGCCGTGTGACTCGGGTACTTTAAACAGTTAGTCTAAAATTAGCTCATTTAGAGAATTATTGATGTATTTTCGTATGTTTACCTAAGCCTTCTTCAAACGGTTGTTTCAACACAGATTTGGGTCAAAATGGACAAACCCAACTGCTGGGTTAAAAATGTAATAAAAAAAATTTACCCAGTTGGGTTTGTCTATATTTGACCCAAATTTGGGTTGAAACAACCATGCCTTTTTTATTCATCATGCAGTAATTTTGTTAGAAAATCACGGCTGTGTGTTATAGTTTTTCTGACCGCTAGATAGTGCCAGAGAGCATTACTATTAACAAAGCATTTATTTAGCTGAACAAAAATTTGGTTTTAATTTTACTTAGTTGTTCTTACTGTCAATTGAACTGGTTCCATTTACATTTTTATATACGTGTTTATGAAAACCATTGTAATTATTACTTCAGTTTATGGAAATGTTGGGGTTTTAAGAATGCACTGACAGGGACCCCTTCACAAAGTTTTGCTTAGGGCCCCCGGAAGTGTAGCATCAGCACTGTGCCACATAAACGTCAGAAGTTGTTATAGGGAACATGATGAAAGTTGCTGCAGAAATAAGGTTGTGTTGTTTCTGAACTGACAGTGTGAATATAGCCTTATATCCCATGGTCGCTAATGAGTTAAACACCTGTTCCCTGTTCTGTTGATTATCCTCCCTTGTGTTTATATATATATATATATATATATATATATATATATATAAACCTGATTATATAAAAAGTTGGGACACTGTACAAATTGTGAATGAAAAAAAGGAATGCAATAATTTACAAATCTCATAAACTCATATTTTATTCACAATAGAATATAGATAACATATCAAATGTTGAAAGTGAGACATTTTGAAATGTCATGCCAAATATTGGCTCATTTTGGATTTCATGAGAGCTACACATTCCAAAAAAGTTGGGACAGGGAGCAATAAGAGGCCGGAAAAGTTAAATGTGCATATAAGAACAGCTGGAGGACCAATTTGCAACTTATTAGGTCAATTGGCAACATGATTGGGTATAAAAAGAGCCTCTCAGAGTGGCAGTGTCTCTCAGAAGTCAAGCTGGGCAGAGGATCACCAATTCCCCCAATGCTGCGGACAAACATACTGGAGCAATATCAGAAAGGAGTTTCTCAGAGAAAAACTGCAAAGAGTTTGAAGTTATCATCATCTACAGTGCATAATATCATCCAAAGATTCAGAGAATCTGGAACAATCTCTGTGCGTAAGGGTCAAGGCCGGAAAACCATACTGGATGCCCGTGATCTTCGGCCCTTAGACGGCACTGCATCACATACAGGAATGCTACTGTAATGGACATCACAACATGGGCTCAGGAATACTTCCAGAAAACGGTGAACACAATCCACCGTGCCATTCGCCGTTGCCGGCTAAAACTCTACAGGTCAAAAAAGAAGCCATATCTAAACATGATCCAGAAGCGCAGGCGTTTTCTCTGGGCCAAGGCTCATTTAAAATGGACTGTGGCAAAGTGGAAAACTGTTCTGTGGTCAGACCAATCAAAAGTTGAAGTTCTTTTTGGAAAACTGGGATGCCATGTCATCCGGACTAAAGAGGACAAGGACAACCCAAGTTGTTGTCAGCGCTCAGTTCAGAAGCCTGCATCTCTGATGGTATGGGGTTGCATGAGAGCGTGTGGCATGGGCAGCTTACACATCTGGAAAGGCACCATCAATGCTGAAAGGTATATCCAAGTTCTAGAACAACATATGCTCCCATCCAGACGTCGTCTCTTTCAGGGAAGACCTTGCATTTTCCAACATGACAATGCCAGACCACATCCTGCATCAATTACAACATCATGGCTGCGTAGAAGAAGGATCCGGGTACTGAAATGGCCAGCCTGCAGTCCAGATCTTTCACCCATAGAAAACATTTGACACATCATAAAGAGGAAGATGCCACAAAGAAGACCTAAGACAGTTGAGCAACTAGAAGCCTGTATTAGACAAGAATGGGACAACATTCCTATTCCTAAACTTGAGCAACTTGTCTCCTCAGTCCCCAGACGTTTGCAGACTGTTATTAAAAGAAGAGGGGATGCCACACAGTGGGAAACATGGCCTTGTCCCAACTTTTTTGAGATGTGTTGATGCCATGAAATTTAAAATCAACTTATTTTTCTCAGTTTAAACATTTGATTGTATTCTGAATAAAATATAGAAATTTTAAACTTCCACATCATTGCATTCTATTTTTTTTCACAATATGTACAGTGACCCAACTTTTTTGGAATGGGGTAAGCCTTCAGTTCATTCAGATCTTTGTTCGGTGCTTAGTGGTTTGCGATTTCTCCTACGTTTACCCCGTGTCTTTGGATTCTCTATCGTCATGCGCTTCATTGCAGCCACCAACTCATTACAAAGACAGCATGGAAATATTCTGTCGAAGCATGCCATAATGAATCTACAACTAATCAATGGCTAAATGCTTTGTGAAGGCACTCACCACAGAGAAACAACCTCTGAAACATGAACAAAGCCCCATCTCCAAAGAGCAACAAAGCCATTTAACTCTCACATGACATTAGCTGCAAGCTCACTGCGTTCCAATATTTCATGTTGATAGAAAGATGAAACTCATCAAAGTCATGGCCACCTATCAGCATGAAACGCTGTAATTTATGAGCAATTACAGAGGTGTTTGTGCGGGGACACTGACTCATCACTGCACCCGCCTCCCATCACATAAATATCTTTCACATTCAAAACCTGCCACCGCCGATTTATGTCAAGCGCTGTCACAATCACACATTTACGGCATAGATTTTGTTATATACAGTATGCGCGGCCTGATGAATTTTGTGGCACTGCATTGAAAGAAAAGCTGCGGGAAAGATGGAGGGAGAAAGTGATATCACACATGGCTGGACAAGAAGAGTGTTGATTTTAAAGGGCCTGAAATCACACACACTCATATGCACACTCGATAAGCAGGAGTGCAGTGGATTAGTTTGGTCTGCTGCCTTCATGCGATGCGTCTGAAGCAGAAACAGTGTGGCGAGCTCACAGGTTACATGTTACGTAAACAGGCAGCCATATGTCGCCTCAAGTCATTTCGCATGTAATGCGCTTGTCTTGAATGATTAATTTATCGGTTATTGAGTGCAGCATAATGCTGTAATTGGACAGGATATGCCTTGCTTGTCATGCTAATTCTTGTTACCCTGCAAAGCGCATCACGGTAAGCGCCTGAGCGCAGCTTTGTACCGAATCCTAAATGTTTGCATATGGATGAGGCCAAGAATTGTGAAAAATAGGTTCTAAAAATGGGTCCGGTCAGAAAGAGCAGACATTATGCATGCACAGCAAGAGGGCATTAGTGAACTTTTCAACAAAACACTAACTCAAGATCAAGATATTACTCACGGCATCACAGACACCTCAGATGGTTAGCGAAAGGCCACGTCACAAGATAAAAAATCCAAACAAGACACTAGTATTTAGACTGAGTGCCCCTAATGCTTAATATTATGTATGAAGACATTTTTGCATGAGAGGGTGAAAAATTACAGATTTTTGGCTGAACATTCTTTTTCTTCCTCAGTGTTTTCAGTTTTTCTTCCCTTTTCACTGCGTTGCTCTCAAATGGCACTGTCATTTTCAGCTCCTAATGTGAAATCCATTGCAAAGCCCTGCACCTGCTGCAATAATAATTGCCTGACCTGCTTACAGAACGGTGGCTCGGTCTATTATGAAGCAGTACAGCAATTTCAGCTATGAAAGCTAAAGGGGTACAAAAAGTCAATATCAGAACAGCAGACCACCAAACACTTTGTGCTGATATGCAATTTCGTTGCTGACTTGCGTCTTATAGCTTGTTTATAATTCTTCCAAAGTGTGAATGAATAGCTTGTAGTGGACATGTATCTTCAGACAAGTGTAAATGGAGGCTGGTTGGATGCCTGGGGTGAAACAGTCTCCTGAAATGACTCACACTTCGCCATGTTATCAAAGACTAATCAATATGGAAATGCAGAGAGGGTTACGGCCCTTAGCGCATGATTGCACCTGTGTGCAGGGCGCAACTCGTTGGCCATTTGACCTGAATCGATTGTACCGTAGCTGCTTTGACTCACTGCAAGCCACATTCATTTGGACCCATGTCATTGTCGTAAAGCCTCTATAGGACAAAACCACAGTGAGCTGCTTCACTGCTACCTTCTGGCAAAATTTTAAAGGGTTAGTTCATCCAAAAATGAAAAATCTGTCATTAATTACTCACCCTCATGTTGTTCCAAACCCGTAAGACTTTCGTTCATCTTCGGAACACAAATGAAGATTTTTTTTGATAAAATCTGATAGCTTTCGGTCCCTCCATAGACTGTTACACAACTACCACTTTGACGCTTCAAGAAGTTCATAAAGAGATCTTAAAACGAATCCTTATGAATTATGAATGGGGGGGGGAATGGCCTGTGGGAAGAAACTGTTCCTGTGCCTAGATGTTCTAGTGGCCAGTGATCGGAGTCGCCGTCCTGACGGTAACAGTTCAAACAGGAAGTGTCCAGGGTGAGCGGAGTCTGTGATGATTTTACCTGCCCTCTTCCTCACTCAGGAAGAGTACAGGTCCTGGAGGGCTGGCAGGGGGGCACCAATAATCCTCTCTGCAGTCCGGATTGTACGATGTAGTCTCCTGATGTCAGATTTGGTAGCTGAACCAAACCAGACAGTGATGGATGTGCACAAAACAGACTCAATGACAGCCGAGTAGAACTGGATCAGCAGCTCCTGTGGGAGGTTGAACTTCCTCAGCTGACGAAGGAAGTACAGTCTCTGCTGGGCCTTTTTTACAATGGAGTCAATCTGATTGGCCCACTTCAGGTCCTGAGAGATGGTAGTGCCCAGGAACCTGAATGACTCCACTGCTGCCACTGTGCTGTTCATGATGGTGAGTGGGGGCAGAGCAGGGCTGTTCCTCCTGAAGTCCACTATCATCTCCACCGTTTTGAGCGTGTTGAGCTCAAGGTTGTTATAACTGCACCAGACAGCCAGCCGTTCAACCTCCAGTCTGTAAGCAGACTCATCACCGTTTTGGATGAGGCCGATGACGGTGGTGTCGTCTGCATATTTCAGGAGCTTCACAGAAGGGTCTTTAGAAGTGCAGTCATTGGTGTACAGGGAGAAGAGCAGTGGGGAGAGAACACACGCCTGGGGGGCACCAGTGCTGGTAGTGAGAGTCTTGGATGTGAGTTTCCCCAGTCTCACTCGCTGCTGCCGGTCTGTCAGGAAGCTGGTGATCCACTGACAGATTGAGGATGGCATGGAGAGCTGGGTCAGTTTAGCTGTAAGAAGATCAGGCATGATGGTATTGAAGGCCGAACTGAAGTCCACAAATAAGATCCTTGCATAAGTCCCAGGTCTGTCGAGATGTTGCAGGATATAATGCAGTCCCATGTTGACTGCATCATCCACAGACCTGTTTGCTCTGTAGGCAAATTGAAGAGGATCCAGCAAGGGTCCAGTGATGTCCTTCAGGTGGGCCAGAACCAGTCTTTCAAATGACTTCATGACCACAGATGTGAGAGCGACAGGTCTATAGTCATTAAGTCCAGTGATTTTGGGTTTTTTGGGGACAGGAATGATGGTGGAGCGTTTGAAGCAACGGGGAACTTCACACTGCTCCAATGATCTATTGAAGATCTGCGTGAAGACTGGGGCCAGTTGGTCAGCGCAGGCTTTCAAACAAGCAGATGAGATGCCGTCTGGGCCTGAAGCTTTCCTTATCTTCTGTCTTTTGAAGATTTTATTCACATATGAACATTCAATGGTTCATTCTCGTGTTGCGCAGCACGTTTGAGCTTCAGCAAGAACCAATGAGGTTCATTCTCGTGTTACGCAGCACGTTTGAGCTTCCTCAAGAACTAGTGAGGTTCATTCTCGTGTTGCGCAGCACGTTTGAGCTTCAGCAAGAACCAATGAGGTTCATTCTCGTGTTACGCAGCACGTTTGAGGTTCAGCAAGAACCAATGAGGTTCATTCTCGTGTTGCGCAGTACGTTTGAGCTTCCTCAAGAACCAATGAGGTTCATTCTCGTGTTGATCAGCACGTTTGAGCTTCCTCAAGAACCAATGAAGCTCATTCTCGTGTTACGCAGCACGTTTGAGCTTCCTCAAGAACCAATGAGGTTCATTCTCGTGTTGATCAGCACGTTTGAGCTTCCTCAAGAACCAATGAGGTTCATTCTCGTGTTACGCAGCACGTTTGAGCTTCCTCAAGAACCAGTGAGGTTCATTCTCGTGTTACGCAGCACGTTTGAGCTTCAGCAAGAACCATTGAGGTTCATTCTCGTGTTACACAGCACGTTTGAGCTTCAGCAAGAACCAATGAGGTTCATTCTCGTGTTACGCAGCACGTTTGAGCTTCAGCAAGAACCAATGAGGTTCATTCTCATGTTACGCAGCACGTTTGAGCTTCCTCAAGAACCAATGAGGTTCATTCTCGTGTTACGCAGCACGTTTGAGCTTCAGCAAGAACCAATGAGGTTCATTCTAGTGTTACGTGTGAACAAAAGCCTAAATTTAATCTGTTCATCATATAAAGCAAATCGAGTCTCTTCAGAAAATTTGGACTAAACCGCTCAATTCATATGTTTTTTTACGATCTATTTATGAACTTTCTAGCCTGACGTCGTCATACTCAATTCTAGTCAGAATATGAGTCTGATACTGCTCCATTGGGCTGTGATTATGGGGTGTGTTTCAACCGAACCAGGATAGACCTACAACCAATCAGAGCAACGGAGCGACGCATAGTTGTCAACAGAACTCAACTGCACGCACGCTGGAAGAAGTAGAAGGGGAAGATGAGTGTAAACGATCTTTGCCGGTGTTGTAAAAGAATTTAAGGTTACACTGAGTACTTACCAATAGGATCATCATTTTTGAGAAAAATAGTAAAGGTGAATGCATATACAAACAAGTTCTCCGTTTTGGATTAGAACGAATTCAACCCACACGCTCTTTGGTGACGTGGATGATTACGTTACTGTTGATCATCTGTCCATCATCGTATGAAGCCCACCCTGACAATCTGATTGGTCTGAACAGCTCCTCTTCGGGCATAGTTGCTCCACAACGGATCAAGTCCCGAACACAAATGTTGTGGGCGGGGCTAAATTCAGCTGGCATCCAGGTTATGAACTTTTTGAAGTGTTAAATTAATAGTTGCGTAGCTGTCAACGGAGCTCAATATTCATCAAAAATATCTTCATTTGCATTCCGAAGATGAACGAAAGTGAGGGTGAGTAATTAATGACAGAATTATCATCAGCCAGAAATAGCGTTCCTCACGAGTGACTCACAATTGATTCCAATATAGTTTGATGATAGCTAATGATGGAACATCTGAGCACACATAATACATTTTTATTTACATTTTTTTAAATTAAGATTATTGTTCATTTTTCAGTTTTGTATGACATATTTCTCTGTCCGGTGTTGTCAGACTGGCCCATCTTAGTGACAGGGAGAGTAGTTTAATATTTTAAGTGATTTCTTCTACCCACTCACCCACTCAATGCAGGAATCTGCATTGAATGTTTTGGTCCTCTACACCCAAATGTTCAGTAGAAATGCCTTGCTGTTAAAGAGACTCACTATGTATTGTGTCAGCTTATAAAGAAAGTTAACATTTTATATAGGGGAGAGGACTTTTAGCTCTATAGGAAAGGAGAAAGGAAACTATAAGAATCAGGCATCATTGTGCCATAGAAATTGTGGTTCAATCCAGGACAGGTGAAAGTTGAACCGCCCGATGGTGTTCTGGACAAAAGTGATGAACGTGTTTAATTATCAGAGCAGTATGCATCTACCTTGGTGTTGGCTGTGTCTGATCATAATGATGGATCATTTCATCTTCAAATACAGGACGATCCTGTCTTATAAGGAGTGCATGGCAACCCAATATGAGAGAGAGAGGACAGTCTAGGGCAAAGTGTTTGGATACAATCTCTATTTGCTCAAGTTTACTGCTGAGTGTGCTGCACAATACTATAACAGGTGTCACGCTACAAAAAAAATAAATAAATAGCTTGTTACTGGAAAATCAACACTATTATGGAGAGAGCTGGTCTACTGCCATGCCACTGAACAATGGAGTCAGGTTATTAGTGTTGCTACTTTTGATCCAGTTGCTCCACTGGTACAGAGCTCTGAAGATTGTACTCCATTTAATAGAGAGAGGTGAATCTGTGTTTGTCTCCTGTGTGTTAGGATCCTTTCAGAAACAGATCATGAGGTCATTCAGTCAGGAGGGCAACGACCAGAAATGCTGAGTGCGTTTCGGCAAGAGACCTTTCGTACTTCCGAAAGGCATAGATTTCACTGTTAACTTTTATGTAAAACAAAACCAGAGCTGGCAGTATGTGTCCGTGAGCTCTGATGCCCTCTGAAACCTTGTATTAAGATGCATTTTTGGTGATCTAATCATCACCAAAACATCCAGTCATCAGCCCTAAATACAGGTGGAGTTTAAAACATTTTGTAATTTGATCACTGAAACCACATAAGGAGGGTTTTACAAATCAGCTGCCCTCCTTAGCCTTTTCATTCGCTTCGTTACTCGCTCATAAAAAATAAAAAAAAAATAGAAGAAAGGAGATTTCTGCAATGAGCAATGCCTTGGTTTCCTACAGTAGCCTGGGTTGCCTTGAAAATGAAGAGAAAAGTTTAAGAACCAGAATATAAAAGGATATTAAGATACATTTAATTCTTGACAAGAAGTGCTTTTTCCCCATTTTGAACTATCACCATTGGCATATAATGCGACAAATATTGCTAAAGTCAACAGATTTTACTAATAGATCTGTGTAAAAATAAAATAATGATGCTCCCGTTTTTTCTAAAGTCATTTTACGCCTGTAATTTGTCATTTTGACTCTCCTCTGAAAAATAGTGGATTACTCAGTAAATATACATCCATGACATTTAATATTTTGGTTTTGATAACTACTTATGCTTGTCTTTCTTCAGAAAAATAAGTTTTTGAAAAGTGGTTGATTCGACATGGAATGACACATTAGCCCAAGTTTACAGTAAATGATTGTTTGATTCACGAAAGAACGAACTCTGGATGATAAAATAAATAAATTACCAAGCTATTTTATTTTCTTTAAGTAGGTGTGCATTAAACATGTAATACGCCAAGCTTACGCCATCGTTAATGCCATCATATGGATGGAAACAATTCATTTTATCAGTTATTTTATCTACAGGTTGTTACATTTCTTACAGATTTCTGCTACAGATAAAGTAGCACTGCAGGATAACATTTATTTGAATGCATTAGTGAGAGAGCATGTGTATGAATTAGTCCGATCTGTCTGTGCGGCATCTCTCTACTAACAGTTAAACGTTTTTTATTTACTTCAAAAAACAGAAAGAAACATATGCTATAACTTTTCCATTTCTAAGCTATTTTGATAAATCACAGGACAGCGCTGACAGAAAGCTTCTGCGTTTCTTAATGCTTCTGTGTTCACGCGATCTGCACGTGATGTGCGAGCGTTACAATATAGCAAGCTAGCAGCACATTCGTTTAGAACAGCGATTAACTAACCTGTACTTAACTGTTTAAAATGTGCATTCATCATACACTGTAAACCCGAATAACGTATCTGTTCTCAAACCAAGCTCATGGTAGACGTTAGATGGTAGAAACACATGATAGATGTTTTGAGAATATTTCAGCATCCCGCCCCAATGTCTATATTGTTGGTACAGCCCTTGACTATTCAGCTGGCTTCGGTGCTTTCTTGTTTAATGGGAGATGCTCATAATCTTTCCTTAAGTGTGTGCTTAATTGGTGTCATCGCTTGAGGCACATCTACATAACAGACCAAAGCCTAATTTCAGAGCTATTTTTACATGATTCAATTTGTAGTCGGTGTTAACCAGACAAGGTGCTGCTACAGCATGGTAAAATGCATTTATACAAGCACAGATGTTTGGTCAAACACGGGCAACAGCTCAACAGAATCAAAAAGCAAAGAGTTTGCAATAAAAGTTATTTTATTAAAAATAAGGATTTTTTTTAGATGAGATCTGGATGATTGTTGTGATTTATATATATATATATATATATATATATATATATATATATATATATATATATATATATATATATATATATATATATATATATTATTATTATTATTACTACTATTGAACTAGGGCCATGCACAATTGTTTTAAGCCATATTAAGGGCAAGACTAAGGGCCCTATCATACACCCAGCACAATGCGACACAAGTGTTTTTTTCTAGTTTCAGCCTGACACAGTTATCATTTTCACGTCCAGCTCCACGTTGTTTAAATAGCAAATGCACTCACGCCCATCTGTTCACCCATGGGCATGCCGTGCTGGTTTGAAAACCAGGTGTGTTCAGGCGCATTGTTGGCGTGTTGCTATTTTGATGAACTGACTGTGTTTTTTTGTGTTATTTAAAGGGCACGTTAGTAATATGCGCCTATAGGCGGGTGCACAATGCGCATACACTCTCCTTTTTACACACACACACACACACACACACACACACACACACACACACACACACACACACCACATATTAAAATAAAAAGGATTTCTCTCAATTCCACCATGGTGCAAGCACAACTTGTAAAGGGAATGGGAGATGAGACTCTGATTGGTTTACTGCACGTTATGCCCAAAACACACCCATGACTCATTAAGAGACTAGGTACAGCCCTTTTGGACCATGCGCCGTTAAACTAACAAAAGTGGATTCGGACACGCCCTCAGTGCACCTGCGCCGTGCACTTCAGACCATGTGCTCAGGACGATAAAATAGGGCCCTGAATGTTGTGTGTTCTCTATTGTGAGCAGGTACTAATTTCATACATGGTGATGCCTTAATATTAAATTAACCAGCAGTATGGATTTCAGTCATATTTCTAATACGAAGCTGTAATTAATCCTGACAATATTTACATTTTATATTAAATACAAAATGTGTTATACTACATATTCATATACACAAATCATACTCATGAATATTCACAAAGGCATCTTAAAAACCATCTGGCCTTCCATGTACGTGGTTCCCATGTTGTTTTCAGATATTAATATTTTATTGAAACCATATGTCTGTATCATAGTGCAATCTGAAATAACAAGTGCCTTTATAATTATTCTTTCATTTGAATCCTGTTAAAGTGTCATGACTTGGCCACTGGACTGAATGGTTAAATCAGTATAACCATGATGTGATCCAACACTCATGATTGAATGAATCAATAATGCATCAAGCAGTAATGAAATCAAACCTTCCTTAAAAAAACATGATTACATAAGCATGCATGTATAAAATCGCATTACACCAAGATTTCAAGATCGATGAATAATCTACAGTATAGACAGCACAGGTTTGAAAAATTCCAGAAAGACCAAAATAGGTTGTCTTTATGTAATAAGTATGAAAGATTATGTAGGTTTCATTTATTGCAATCTGTTCTATAAATATTGCAATTACATTGTGCCTCAGATTCAGGCAGCTACATCTGTGTCTGTAAAGGTGTGAACCAAAGGACAATGTAAGTTCCTGTAAGATATCCCATTTGCTTCCTAACCATATTGTTTATAGCTAAAAGGTTTAGCACATTATTGTAATTATTAGGGCTGAGATAACGTGATTAATATTAGCTGTTTAATGCATTAAAAATAATTAATGCAGCAGAACCTCATCGTAATAGACAGTAGTGGGGGATTGAACAGCATGAGCATCTATGAGAGAGAGAGAGAAAAAGAGTGTGTCTCTGGGAAATATAGAGAGGGAAGAGGACAAATCAAGTGCAGGAGCAGTTAAAATGAAAAAGAGGGTATGAGCTGAACAAAGAGGAAGACATGACAAACGTCTCTGTGCCACAGGAAGAAAACATATGCCAATAAAACATGTACTGTACACCAGCTGACCGCCCCCAAAAATGAAGAATTACATTTAAAATAAGATCAATCTCTGCTGTAAATAAGTTTGACATTTTTTGAATTGAAATGAATGAATTTAAACAGGCCAGGTAATTAATTGAATCAGAAATCATTGTGGCGAGGAGTTTTCTTGTTCGACTGTAAATGTATACGTATCATCTCTGTCTTATACGGTTAGTCTAGTCAGTTCATTTGTGTAGACACTCGTCTGCTCTTGAGCGGTAAGTGATGAATTAGATGAGACTGTCCTTTTGAATGTGTGGTGGCACAGGGCCAGAGCAGGCTGCATTCATTTGCTCATCATTAAAGGAGTGAAGTGGCTATACTTGGACACTGACAGGCTGAGACACATAAACGCAGGTGAAGGTGAGGAGAGAGAGAGAGAGAGAGAGAGAGAGAGAGATAGAGAGAGAGAGGAAGTTGGGTATAGTGGCAGCTTAATGAACTTGCTCAGAGCTCATTGTCATGTTGATGCTGAAAGCCTGATGCTGCTTCCTGGTCACTGTGTCTTCCTTCTATGAATCAGTGTGACATTTGCCTCTGACAGCCAATCACACCACAGGAAATGCAATGAAGCACTAAAATATTACACATATAGACCCTTGGCAAGGAAACAGCTGTGCTATGTGACATTTAACTTATGAATATTTCAACGTTTTTAGAGTTGTGTTGCTTTATCTTTTACAAAATGAAAGCAAAACCAATTCAATTAAGCAGGTTCACTGAATAGGATAGGAGATAAAAGAAGAGAAACATGTTTGCTGTTGTTATAGACAAAAGTAGTTTGCATGTTGAACTTCTCTTCTGTCATATTTGCATTTTGATCAGCAGTTCCAGTCCTCTAATTCGTTCCAAGAGTGATGATATTTGGAATAACAGCACTGGGGGTTTCAGTGTGTGTATCACTGTGCTGGTGTGTGTTTACGGGTCGGCAGACCTCAGTACGCGGGTGGTGTGGAGCGGGAGCAGAGCTCGGAGCGGAGTGTGAATCCGCCTGGAGCCAGAAATGGGTTTTTGAAGTCAGAGCAGTGTTTTGTCTTGCTCCAGTATCGCTCTCAGCAGCTTTTTGCTCACCAGTGAGTGCATACTGAAGCTCACATTTGATTTGATGAAATATTTCCCCATGCATGTCCAAAAATGATTTTAAATGATTTCTCATGACCAATATGGAAATGTAATACAAGTATTGAATATATTGCCCTATATCAAAAGGGATATTGCCATATATGTTATATAAAATATATGGCCAGATTTACTAATCAGGGCAAATCAACGTGAGAGATCAATCCCATAAAAGCGCTGATGGGAGTGGAAAGTTCTGCGTGTGATCTACTGACAACACAGATGAGCCGGATCATTTCCATTATGACCAACGCAATCTACCAAGAGCAGTGCAAATCAGCTTCAGGTTTAAGATGCTTTTTGTGGGCGGTAAATAATGGCGCAAATACCAGTAGGGGAGCGCGGGGCACAACCTAACGCGGGGTTAGTTATAACACACACGGTTTAAAACGTTCCACACATGCCAGGATGACGAAACTTAGTGTATTTACCAGTTGCCATATCAACATTATTTAGAGGAAAAATTGCACCAAAATTAAGAAATCTTTGGGAGATATCACTGAACATTTATTTAACCATAGCAAAAGTACATTTCTTACTTAAGTTTATTTTTCATCTCTGTTTTTTGTGTTTATGTAAAATAAGACAAATCTGATATTATTGTAATCTTATATCTGTTATTTAACAGTTCTTTAATGCTGATCCGACAGCAGAAGACACGAGCCGGGGTTAAATCCCAGTGGAGCAGACGGGGCATGTTGTCACAATGAGCCCCTATTAGAACTACATATTCTATACTTTTATGAATTCTATCGAGAAACCATGAGAAAGGGGTGAATGAGAGTCAGTGTTCAGAAATGATTAATTATTATTATGTTTTGAGCTATGCTGTATAGCTGTGTTTAACGACATGTTTGTTGTCATGTATTTTTAATGATTAAAAACTGGCATTATTTTATTTTATAAAGTTAATAATTGTATTTTATTGACAAAATATTTTAGTTTTTGATTATATCAGGTAACATGTTAAGCTGTCGTTTGGTCATGTTACGATCTGCCCCCTCACATGTTACTGTACCCCACCTATGGGGCATGTTGTCACATTTCCATTCTTTCGAGGTAAATCAAGAAAAAAAAAAGTATACACTGTATTAATGAAACAAAACCACATAAGTGTACTAGACGTGTGTGAAATTAATGTGGGGAAAATAAATACCCTGAACCCCAAGTGGATTTACACAAACTGAGAAAGTCAAAAAGCGTTAGGTTGTGCCCCGCTCTCCCCTACATTGATGAGCACAAACCTTAGTGAATCACCTTGCATGAGTCATATAAATACTCTCCTCCCATAAATTTTAACTGCAAAACCTCCCGCAAAAATAACTCTGTCCACGCCTTTAGTAGCCTTTAGCAGTTAGTAGGCTGTGCTGAAAAACATGGATTTACATGATTTAATCTTGTACATCTGTCCAAAATGAATAAATTAAGTTAAACAAACATAATTTGTTCATGTAACTTCAACATCATGGAATGAAGTCCTTTTAAGTGACCCGATTAAGTAGTCTCAAAGTGAATTTTATATGGCTCCTTGGCATGATTCAGGCATTCAAATATTCATTCATCCAATTCGTTTT
Organism: Paracanthobrama guichenoti; assembly: GCA_018749465.1. Lineage (NCBI taxonomy): Eukaryota > Metazoa > Chordata > Actinopteri > Cypriniformes > Gobionidae > Paracanthobrama > Paracanthobrama guichenoti. The sequence goes on from CM031956.1 coordinate 22,340,742, forward strand.
CATATATTTTAGTGTCATACAACTGAATTATAAGCCTGTATTAGCTAGTTAAGACATTTAGCTAGAAACACTCATTAGCATCTTAAATGCTAAGCATTAAATGCTCCTTCAGCATAGCAGTGAAATTAGCTGTATCATGGTAACTGTTAGTTAAATTGTTCTAATAATTCCAATATACTTGAACATTAAACAATGTTACACACTATCAAGTCTCTCCCTTTTCTCATCTTGCTCAACACATAAAATAACACTTAATTTCAGCATTTACTCTCTCTTGATTCAGCCATGTGCAAAGCATGCTGGGAACTACCAAGCACCGCCCAGTTTCAGTTAATGCAACACAAGTCATTAATGTAATCCCAACACAAACAGATTTTACATATGTTTAAGTGGACTGAACAAAGTCAAATTAAATTAGGACAAAATGTATGGCAACTGTCTTACTTTAGCTTATTTTAATTAAGCAATTTGAACAAGCAGTAAAAATACTTTTTCAGTGTAGGGTGGATATATATGTACATAAAATATATGTTCATTTACATAAACAATTCACACAGAAGCCTTTTTTATATTATACAGTAATGAATTATTATATGAAAACTAATTGCCCCATGTGTGTGTAATGCTGTGGTTACCAACACGCACAACGATGAAGACGAAATTAGTTTTCCAAAAATATAAAGTCTTTAATAAACAAAATCAGCAAGAGTATCATAAATCACACATAATGCAAACGAGAACCGACCAGCAGTAACTGAAACTCAATACAAGGTAAAGCAAAGGAACCAGACGAGACACAGGAGAACATAATCAAATAACCAATGAGTAACTATATAGCAACAAAGGACATAATCAGAAATAAAGGAAGGAAACACGGGAACTAAAGGTAGGTTTGCATGACAACGATGTACTAAAAACAGACGGAAATGTTTTCAAAATGATCCCGTTCACATAGATCTGTGAAAATGACTAAAAGGCTGTATTACGCATGCCAGGCCAGTAGTTGTTCTATGTACACTTATTGAATTTCTGTATGGGGAGGAATGGCTTCTTTCTTGTTTGGACCATGCACAAAAATATGAAAAAGGTCTGCACTCTAAAAAATATTTTATTAATAGGAGATAAAGTACAACAAACGTTCCGGCTCGTCAGTGTGCCATACACAGAAGTCTTTTTAAGTTTTCAAGCTTTGAAATGAAAATAATGGGGAGAATAATAACACAGGAACTGTGTCTCAATGACTAGCAGCCACCTTAGCATTGTTTTGTTTTTTGAAAGCCTTTTCCTGAGGTGACCTGATCAGGCTTTGGTCCACCTACCTTGACTACAACAAGCTTTGAGGTTTTTGCCACATTGGCTGTAAATGTAATGTTTGTCAGAGAGCTTACAACAGAAAACTGACTGACCAAACATTTTATTACATACATACACTATAGCTGAAATATTTTATATTTTTCTCTTTTCTATTTCAGTGTAACTGCAGTACTGTCCTGTAAATGAATCTTCCATAAAGTTTGGTCTCTTCCATAACGTGTTATCAGCAGAACCTGAGATTTGTTCAAGAATGAAAGCCAGTAGTTATAGATACTATGAATAAAAATAAAACACTCTACAATGAATATCCATCATGAAATGTCTTTTAGGCTCACTTCAAAAACATTCTACTACACTCTAAAAATGCTAGGTTAAAAACAACCCAAGCTGGGTTGAAAATGGACTAACCCAGCGATTGGGTTGTTTTAAGCAAACATTTAACCCAATTGCTGGGTTTGCTGCTATATATTAAAATCATTATCTTCCATGACAGCCTAACCTGATGGAAATATCTAATGCTACACATTTAATATGCTTAAATGTACAATATGGATGTGCTGATTAGTGATGTTCGGTTCTTGAACGAATCGTTCTTTTGAGCCGGTTCTCAGCAAGTAACCGGTTGAGCCGGTTCATTAATCGAACTGAATCGAATGTAAGACACAAAAGACGAAGTAGCACATCCGACTAAGAAAGAACCGAACGAGCCGGTTCAAACATCTGTCGAAGTTTGCTGAGGATTACGAGGACTCAAAAGGAGCCGAACAAGCCGGTTCTACCAGCTGTCGAAGTTTGCCGAGGATTACAGAGGATTCTGATGATTGAGTTGGTGATGCAAGTCTGAGGCACGTAGGCTACTGGAAATATGCTTATTATGACTACTGTTATTAAATAACATCTTATTAAAACCCGCAAAAACCTTTCTGTTGAGAGATTTAAATACATTTTACTGTAGTTTATTGTGCATGCAGATTATAGTTTAAGTTGTTAAGGGAAATGTATAAATTTATAAGACTGGTTTATTCTTTATATCGGCTCCTTTAGACATGTAATCCGCGTTTATGCATGTCTGTAATGTGTGCTGCTGCGCAATTTTCAGTCGAATCCGACGTGAAGGATAAATGAATTAACTGTGAACACAAACACCATTAACTTAAGTGAATGAAAGGCAATAATCAGCAAAGGCACTCATGCAAATAACTTTATTCGATTGTTTCGATATGCATTGACACCAATTACTTTATTTGAATGTTTCCTTGACATAGCATGACACTGAGAAATGCATAAAAAAAGCATAAAAGACATGCATAGTGACATCACTGCATGATGACATCAGGAACCTATGAATTGGCTTTTTGAACCGGTTCATTGAGCCGAACTGTCCTAAAAGAACCGGTTTGCGGAAATGAATCGGACTTTGCATCACTAGTACTGACAGCATATAAAATATAAAAGTATTTATTCATGCACAACTTTCAAAATGTAAAATCCATTTGAATCCATTATATTTCTATTATAAATATAGTAGTCTATTTTATATTTTACTATTATATATATATAGATATCTTTGAGCCCCTAACTGACCACTTCACTATAATAAAGAATGTAATGGGAAGATACACTTTATTGCCAAAAGTATTGGGACACGCCTCCAAATCATTGACTTCAGGTGTTTCAATCACTTCATGGCCACAGGTGTATAAATCAAGCACTAGGCATGCAGACGCTTCTACAAACATTTGTGAAAGAATGGGTTGCTCTCACCAACATCAGTGCCTGACGTCACAAACTTGCTTCTAGAAGAATGGTCAAAAATTCCCATAAACACACTCCTAAACCTTGTGGAAAGCCTTTCTAGAAGAGTTGAAGCTGTTATAGCTGCAAAGGGTGGGCCAGCTCCATATTAAACCCTACGGATTAAGAATGGGATGTCATTAAAGTTCATGTGCATGTAAAGGCAGGCGTCCCAAAACTTTTGGCAATATAGTGTATGTACAATGACATTTATATTAGTCATTTTTTGTATTTTAGTATGCTATTGTATGGATATTTTTACGCTTTCAGCCCATTTCTTGACAATCTAAAAAACATGTACAGGAACATGTACTGTCAAAATAATTTATTTAAAAACAGACAAAATGACTTATGTGCTATATTTCCAGTGCTCTGACAGCAAAGAGTTATTTTATTTTTGTGTGAGTTACATCTCTAGCGTGTCACACTCGCATCTCATTCAAACAGCATGAACTCAAATCTGGCACGCCACAAATCACACACAAGACAGTTTCCACTTCAAGAGCTCTGTAGGTCATGGGGGCGCTCGCTTCCGACTGGAATACGCCCCGTGACATTTCACATCACCGCGCAAACCTGTGTCGTAAGGTGCTTGAGGCACCAGTTTTAATATGGATTTGCCCGCACTGATCAGAGAACAAAAGGACTGAAATCAGATGAGACCAAAACTTGAACTGAACTGAGCTAAATATAGACACTATTGATTTCTGTAGATCTGCTTTATAGGTGAATCAGTAACATAGCCACGGGGGGGGGCTGGGCCCCCTCATTTACATGTCAGCCCCAAGATTCCTGATTTAAAAATTCATAAAAATGTATGAATTGTTGATTTGTTACTCTAATTGATAGATTGACCAATGCTGGGCAGTAAAACGTCTGGTTTTATTATTGTGTTGTGTACAGTAACGGCCACCTAATGTTAAATACTGTTCATGACATGAAAGTTAATGTGCCTTTAAGATGACTTCTTCTATGGCAGGCATTCTCAACCCACTGTCCTGCAGAGTTTAGCTCCAACCCTAATCAAACACACCTGAAACAGGTAATTCAGGAGTGATTTCAGGATTTCAAGATTACAGGCAGGTGAGTTTGATCAAGGTTGGAGCTAAACTCTGCAGGACAGTGGCCCTCAAGGAACAGGGTTGAGAACCTCTGTTCTATGGCGTACATTATTGTATACACGCTCTCGTTCTTATGTGAGCGCACATGCACAGTTAGAGAGAGAATGCTTGAGAGAAGCGAAATGGCCACTCTACCGCTGACTGCTGTTACTATACTAACAGCAATACTATACTAATGTGTTAATTTTCACTTTGATATTGAATGTTATCAAAATGTTTTCTTTTTCCTGTATGTGAAGAGTGCTTGTGCAGACCATCAAGACTTGTGGCACTACCAGTTCATTTGCTTCGGGTTTTCCTTGCTGTTTTTCATTTTCATCTGGGCAGACATCAAACCCTCTGACAGACGTTACACTACGCTGTCATTTTCTTTGTGCATGAGAGTTCACTAACATGCGGTGACAACGGCGTATGCACAAAGTTCAATATTACACTTTTTCAAGAAATCACTGAAAGATGAGCGAAAAGGAGGAAAAGTGTCATCTACATCTGAGCCTACTTCACCTTTCCATGAGGAGATGGCGAGTGAAGCGACACCTGAGGCTTCCCATTTCCAAGACACACATTTCTCATTTTGAGGTTGTATGGCTCACCTTACACAGTTGGTGAGGTGGATTATGCCAATACCAACACCGATCCGTCTCAGCCATCCCAGCCCACTTTGTACCTACTATATTCACCTTCAAACCTGTCTCAGAACTCCTCCCAGTGGCTCATAAGTGTGCTTCCAAACTCACTCAAGTCAACGAGTTCATTCCAGCCCCAGAATTCTCCACATCCTCCCTGTTGAAGACTATACTAAAACCAACTCAAAAGAGGAGGCTTAGAAGGAAGAAATCATACCTTCAACACTCTGTTGTGATTCCTGAGTCCGTTCCATTGAGAGAAATCCCAGAGTCCCTTCCAGTGAGTAACATTTTCGTTCCAGTGAGTGATATCCCCGAACCAGCTCCAGAGAGTGAAATCCCAGAATCCGCTCCAGAGAGTGTAATCCCTGGATCCGCTCCAGAGCTTGAAACCCGAGTCTAACTCAGAGAGTGTCGCATTGCCCATAATGGCACTAACGTTTTTGCGTGTATGGGCCATACACACATCGGCTCCAGCCACTGAGTATGCACCAGTGTCAGCTCCAGCCCATGAGCCATCTCCAGAGTCTGCTCCATTTCTCAACACCATAGCTCCTCTCAAGAAAATTTGGCCATATGTTCCCGGCCATGGCAAGGCCACTGAGGCTGAGCCTCCCAGGCTCCCTGAACCTCCAGTGCCTCCCAGGCTTCCTGAGCCTCTCTTGCTTCCTGAGCTACCGGTACCTCCCTGGTCAACTGGCCCAGTTCCCCACTGTGTTTGATTAGCCATTTAGTTCACATGGTGTTCATCTATTATCTCATTAGTTCCCTCGTTTAGTTCTGTTATAAGTACTCCCTGTTTTGTTCAGTTCTTGTCTATGTAACATGGCTGTGTTTTCCCCTGAGCTTCTCCTGTGTTCTTCTAGGGATTATTATATTAAAGACTGTTTCCTTTTGAGCCATTCGTCTTTGTGCACTACTTACTACATTTAATTCTAATTTTAACAATTTTGTTGATTAATGGTTAATGATTGGTTAAAAGCATCAGGTAAAAAAAAAATTAATGAACATCTCTACTATATTGTGGCCCCCTCATTTTATTTTATTTTTATTTTTTTCACCACTGAGCTGAATTGAATTGCTTTATAATGAATAACCTTTACACAATTATCAAACTGAACTGAATTATTACCTTGCTACAGCTGTTTCACAGCAGAATTTGAATCTGTCTCTTATTTAAAGTTTGCATTATAATTCTGTTACTTTCCTGTTTATTATTGTGAAGCTGCTTTGAAACAATTTCTATTGTCTAAAGCTCTATACAAATAAAGGTGACTTGACTTGACCAGATTTGAATGTGTCTGTGGAATGGGATGATTATCTGTGCATAATGATTATATTACGGACCTTTTCCCTCACACACAGTGTTGCACAGTAAGACTACATTTTATGATCAGTGCATCAAAAAATAAACAAACAAATAATGATGACAGAGTGTGATTTTTCTACTTAACAATTTAGAGTTGGGTAAAGTCATAGAATCCTCAAAATGAATTGAATACCGCACCAGAAATGACAGCAAGCAGAATGTTATAATGTCAATCGAGTGATGCACTGAACGTTTATACTATGAACGTAAAAGGATGCATAAACCTGTTGTGATGTCATCCAAGCAGTATCAGGATACAGTAATAATATTGATTGCAATGTAATGAAGAAATGACAAGGAAACGGTTGCTAACATCATGAACCCTAACTGCAGTTTTCTCTTATACAATACCGTTCAAAAATTTGGATGACACTTGATTCTGTTTTTATTTTTTCCTCAGTATTATTACAAACAATGTTAATCCATAAGCGTGTCCAACTTGGCTACATCACATCATCCCCCTCCACCCATGGAAATTTAAGGGCAGAACTGGTAGTAAGAGTATGTGTGAACTCTTGGTTGGCAGTGAAATGAGAGCCGAGTCACCTTGATACCTGCTGTTTTACTGACTGAATCCTGTGTCTGACCCCTGTCACTAAAACCTGCCAGCACTGCTCAACAAACACTGTGGAGTTACAGACTCAAAGTTTGCTCATGAAGGACACATGCATGAAATAAAGTCCTCATCTATCTATCTATCTATCTATCTATCTATCTATCTATCTATCTATCTATCTATCTATCTATCTATCTATCTATCTATCTATCTATCTATCTATCTATCTATCTATCTATCTGTCTGTCTGTCTGTCTGTCTGTCTGTCTGTCTGTCTGTCTGTCTGTCTGTCTGTCTGTCCCAACACATTTGTATAAATAACCAAATCAAGCTGAAAATTATTTAGTTTCTTGTTTGTTTAAGGGCAAGAGTGCTGGTTATCTATTCATATGCAACATTAGACAGGCAGTATTGGCTTTGGATCCTGTTAGCTGGATTATGTGGACATTTGTGCCACCAGCCTTCAACATGCTCATTAGTTTGGTGTTTCTCTGGAGACAGGTGATTTTCTTAGAGCTGGAGCCAGCACCTGTGCCAGACACCCTTTCACACGCACCCAGACCTCACAATTCAAGGACAATTTAACATTGCCCTGCAAGCTCAGCCACAACTGCCTCTAACACATCCGGCACAAAACTTTATGATAACATTACCCATGTCAAACAACCATTGTGTCCATTAATAGTTTTGAAATGCTTCTGAAAAGCACATGAACCAGTTCATTCCAGAATATGAGTGAGTTGAGCAATTCACTGCTGGAAGATTACACGAATAGTACTGCTAAAAGCATACTTAAAAGTGAGGAGTGTAATGTGAAAAGAGTGTAATCACTGTGGCTCTGGGCATGTAGCTTCTGACAATGCGTGAGTATGACCGAAACTACCTGTTTGCAGGGCAAAGCCACGGCCATGCTACACTTTGAGTGTTAAAAAAAAATATATATCTTTGGACACCAAAATGGACAAGATACACTATGATGACAAAAGTTTTGGGACGCCTGCCTTTACATGTACATGAACTTTAATGACATCCCATTGTTTATTTGTAGGGTTTAATATGGAGCTGGCCCACCCTTTGCAGCTATAACAGCTTCAACTCTTCTGGGAAGGCTTTCCAGAAGCAAGAAGCAAGTTTGTGACGTCAGGCACTGATGTTGGATGAGAAGGCCTGACTCACAGTCTCCGCTCTAATTCATCCCAAAGGTGTCAAACTGTTCCCACAAAGTTTGGGGCATGAAATTGTCCAAAATGTCTTGGTATGCTGAAGCATTAAGAGTTCCTTTCACTGGAACTAAGGGGCCAAGCCCAACCCCTGAAAAACAACCCCACACCATAATCCCTCCTCCACCAAACTTTACACTTGTCACAATGCAGTCAGGCAAGTACCGTTCTCCTGGTAACCGCCAAACCCAGACTCATCCATCAGATTGCCAGACAGAGAAGCGTGATTGGTCACTCCAGAAAACACATCTCCACTGCTCTAGAGTCCAGTGGCGGCATGCTTTACACCACTGCATCCGGTGCTTTGCATTACACTTGGTGATGTGAGGCTTGGATGAACTGCTTGGCCATGGAAACCCATTCCATGAAGCTCTACGCACTGTTCTTGAGCTAATCTGAAGGCCACACGAAGTTTGGAGGTCTATAGCTATTGACTCTGCAGAAAATTGGCGACTTCTGCCTACTGTACGCCTCAGCATGCGCTGACCCCGCTCTGATTTTACGTCGCCTACCACTTCGTGGCTGAGTTGCTGTTGTGCCCAATAGCTTCCACTTTGTTATAATCCCACTAACAGTTAAGCATGGAATATTTAGTAGTGAGGAAATTTCATAAATGGACTTATTGCACAGGTGGCAACCTATCACGGTACCACGCTTGAGTTCACTGAGCTCCTGAGAGCGACCCATTCTTTCACAAATGTTTGTAGAAGCGTCTGCATGCCTAGTGCTTGATTTATACACCTGTGGCCATGGAAGTGATCAGAACACCTGAAGTCAATGATTTGGAGGGGTGTCCCCATACTTTTGGCAATATGGTGTATGATGCCACACTTGAGTGCTTAATAACAAATAAATCATAAATGTATATAATCAATGAAAGTTACTCTACTTTCCCACTACACCGCAAACCATGCAGCTTTAAAGAGTCAAATCCTTTATTTGTCCTCTCTTCAGATTTGCAGAGCAGAAATCAACCATGTCTACATACAGCAATACCATACCCAGTAATTATATCAATATATTTTTGAGCTGCTAATCCAACACTTACCTCTCGACCTAACCAGCTCCCCATAATTTGTTTAATGCTAAAATGTCAAAAAGCAGTATAAAGCAGTCCAGATTACAAAGTGTTGCGTTCACAGTCCTTTTTGGTTGTATACAAATGTTTTGTGTGAATTACAGAGCACAATTTAAGTTATTAATCACTGAAAATCTTCCTCACTAACAGCAATGAATGTGGGATTTGACTGAGCTAGATAAAGGCTTGAATGATGTTATTTTAATTTGTTGTGGTAATCATAAACATGCTGGTTTGTAGGGCGTATTATTATACCATTTACTGCATTAGGTGAATTGAACCAAACTGAATCAGACATGATTTCAACTGAATAATGAATGTTCATTATTGTCTTTTTAGAGCTGCTTTACAGCAGAATTGAATTCTCTTTGCCTCATTGAATCCTTATTTTCCTGTTTATTCAAAGCTGCTTTGAAACAATTTGTACTGTATAAAGCGCTGTATAAATAAAGGTGACCTTTTTGAGTCAGCATTTTGAGAAGGTTAAATTATTACTGAAATTTCAATTCATTTAGGATTTTAAAGTTTAAGGCCTGGTTTCACAAACAGGGCTTAGGCTAAGCCAGGATTAGGCCTTAGTTTAATTAGGGCATTTAAGTAACTTTTACAAACGCGCCCTAGAAATAAAACATTACTAGTGTGCATCTTAAGACAAAACAATAACACTGACATATTTTAAGACATGTCAGTGCGAGTTTCTTTCAGTTAAAACAACTCAAACATGCATTTTAGTCTAGGACTATCTTATGTGAAATGTTTAACATTATGTAATCCTTTGAAACACATTGGCACCAGAAGTCACAAAAAAAAAAAAAAAAATTAAATAAGTAAATTAGTCATCTGCATTAAACAAATGCGAACCACGCTTTATGTCAATTATATACGAATACTCATGAGATCAGGCCGCTTCCCCAACAATGGAGGAGCATTTGGAAAACTTGTTTCATTACTTTTGAAATCCCATGTGGTGCTAATAAGGGTGGAGAAATTACTCACTTTTGAACATGTTTTAACAAAATTAAATTTTTTTAAACCTTCAATTATTCACATGCAATCTGAGGTCAAGCTGTCATTCTGCTTAATTCATTTTTCCACTTTAATTTGACTCTAGAATGATTAAACATCACATTAATTGATTTCACAGTGTACTTTTTTTTTTTAAAGTGACTAATTAGGGTGTGAAATTGATCTCGTACCAATGTCACAGGAAATTGAGATATAGCTCTCTGGAGACACGGGAAGCACATAAGGAGAAATACAAAGACAAACCGTAGAGTCAGGACAAAAAGACAGACTGGTGGTTAGCAGATGACGACCAACAAATGCAAAGGACCGAAACACAAGAGTAGAGAAAGGACACAGCAGAAACACGGGAGAAACGCTGAGTGCTAAAGCCTTCACAGGGCAGCTCTGAGTGGAAACAGATGGAGTGTTTCCACCTCCTCATAAGCAACACACGTCCACCTCATCCTTCACCCTGGAACCTACAGCGCCTGACACCTCCTGCGGTGGCTGGGCCTCCTCGGCTGCGAGTACAGCCTGACAGCTCTGACAAGAGGAGGTTTGAATTAACGCCGGCCCGCTCACATTATATGCTCCTGTGACTGGAGAGAATTGCTGTCTGCACTTGGCAGTTCTGTCCCCTCGCTGGCCTGATATGAATGACACTCATTATGGTGAGAAGGACTCTACAGCATGTGGTGCAGCACTGTAAGTAATGCTTACCACACAAACTTGTGACTGACTGGAGCTCATTGTAATCCAGCATAATCAGCCTGGCCTGCCACTAAGTAGTAATTAAATCGTTTTAAAAGACCATTGCCTTACATAACCCATCATAAATAAACACACTTTAAAAAGTTATTTTTTCTACCCAAATCCTGGGTTGAGCCTTTTGGATAATTTTTTTGGGTTATTTTCTCAGTAGTTTTTGTGTTACCCAGGTCCTGGGTCAGACGTGACAACCCAGTGTTTTCTTTCTCTCTCTCTCTCTCTCTTCTTTCTCTCTCTCTCTCTCTCTCTCTCTCTCTCTCTCTCTCTTTCAAAAAAACAAACAAAAAAAGAGTACAAAATTTTACCTTTTAAGGTACAAGTGGCCGTCACTGGGGTGGTACTCTTAAGGGTACATTTTTGTACCTCTAAGTCAGGGGTAGGCAAGTTGTTGTCCTGCAGAGTTTAGCTCCAACTAAGCCACCACAGTATGAAACCCATGGCTCCCAGCATGCATTACAGCATTAAGTATGTCACCATTGTTGAGATGCATATGCTGATTCTTGATATCTGTCTAAACTTTTTTCCCCAGAATTTATTTAAAAATGAAAATTCAGAATGTCTGATCTGTGGCAAGAAAGTATTTTTGGTGAATATTATCTAGTAACATTTTTTTTTTTTTTCTTCATGACAATTTTTGTTTATGGCTTTTTTTGATATGAACTGATTATGTGTTTTGTTAACACTGTAACAAAACCACAAACTCACATAAAAAAAACAAGTCAAACTGCCCAACTAAAGGAAACACTGATCCCCATAATGGTGACCAAAGATTTTCAAAAAAACATCAACATCTAAACCTGTTAATTCTCAATAAGAGCTTCTATAGACGTCTTTGAGGGTTGGAGCCAAACTCTCCTGTAAAGTGGCTCACTAGGACCGAACTTGCCTACCCCTGCTATAAGTAGAGGAAAACAATGGTATAATTGTACCCTAAGGTCCAATTGTGTAGCTTTAAAGGTACAGTTATATATTTTGTTCCCCAAGGAACAAAATTGTACCTCCACTGTACCTGAGAGTGTGGGTAGTTTTTGTGTAACCCAGATCCTGGGTCAGACGTTACAACCCAGTGTTTGGGTAGTTTTTGTGTCACCCAGGTCCTGGGTCAGACGTTACAACCCAGTGTTTGGGTAGTTTTTGTGTCACCCAGGTCCTGGGTCAGACGTGACAACCCAGTGTTTGGGTAGTTTTTGTGTCATCCAGGTCCTGGGTCAGACGTGACAACCCAGTGTTTGGGTAGTTTTTGTGTCACCCAGGTCCTGGGTCAGACGTGACAACCCAGTGTTTGGGTAGTTTTTGTGTCATCCAGGTCCTGGGTCAGACGTGGCAACCCAGTGTTTGGGTAGTTTTTGTGTCACCCAGGTCCTGGGTCAGACGTGACAACCCAGTGTTTGGGTAGTTTTTGTGTCACCCAGATCCTGGGTCAGACGTTACAACCCAGTGTTTGGGTAGTTTTTGTGTCACCCAGGTCCTGGGTCAGACGTGACAACCCAGTATTTGGGTAGTTTTTGTGTAACCCAGATCCTGGGTCAGACGTGACAACCCAGTGTTTGGGTAGTTTTTGTGTAACCCAGATCCTGGGTCAGACGTGACAACCCAGTGTTTGGGTAGTTTTTGTGTCACCCAGATCCTGGGTCAGACGTGACAACCCAGTGTTTGGGTAGTTTTTGTGTCACCAGATCCTGGGTCAGATGTGACAACCCAGTGTTTGGGTAGTTTTTGTGTAACCCAGATCCTGGGTCAGACGTAACAACCCAACGGTTGAGTTATTTATCGCAGGTTTTTTGTGACCTCTTCAGGAGAGAGCAGTGCAGCTCCGTCAAATTGGTGCATGACTTCGGTAAAATACAGGTTTGTGTACATTTTATTTTATCTATAAATTCATTATTGTGCTGTTTATTGTTTAATTTTATGCAAAGCAACATACAGGGGCGCAATGTGTCACCTGAACGAGTGTCACGTTGGTCTTTTCACGTGATGGAAACGCCTGATGCCTTGCATCCAATTTTATGATTTTATTAAAAAAAGTACAGAATGTGAATACTTATGTTAAAATATGTTCTCAGAACTGAACACTGATTGTTTATGGACGGGTTATGGAGCCAGTCACCGCATATTTCAGCTACGAGAGAAACGCAGGGCTCTGAAGTTAGACGTTCCCCCGCTGAACACAGCGCTGACACAAGCTCCGGCACGAGATCCAGAGCTGTTACGGTGGAAGCGGGACAATTGTATTTTTACCTCTAATATTTGTTAAACGAACTTAAATGTAGGCAATATGTATTAAAATTCGATATGGTATATGATATGCTATGATACATGATATATTATGTGCTATACTGTAAAATATGATCGAAAATAAAGGAATTATCATGCAAACAGTGATTGTGTGGAGTATTTTATAAAAAAGTTTAGAGGATTTAAGTTCATCCATAGACATTAATTCTTGTATGAAGTAAAAAAACTAAAAAAGCTAGTATTATAGTAAAACAAATCAACTCATTATGCTGGGTTAAATAAACAACCCAATTTGCTGGGTGAAATTAACCCAACGTGTTGTAAATCGGGTAAATTTTTTAGAGTGCCATTTTGGATGTAAATTTTTTTTTGAAATTGTTTAGAATGTAAATAATGCCAACATGAAATTGAAATTGACCTAATTTACTTCCATAATACATGTTCACAGTCTCATTGTGAACAACTCATCTGTGCATGTTATTCTAAAGGAGCAAGTATTGTTTTTGTAATCTTTAAGTAACTTTTCCTTAGCACTGAAACAACACATTTTTCACATTTATTATTATTATTATTATTATTAATTTAACTCTGAAGACGTTGATTTGCTTGCTCCGGTGTCTATGCTAAACTCTGCAGAGCAGAGCCTCACTTGGTTTTGAGTCCTGCACCATGATGCCATGAACGCATATGCACACACACAAGCACTGAGAGCATTACTCTGCACATCATGTTAACAGTACCGTTCACTGTTGCATCTGGAGAAAGGAGTTTGTCATGATGCTGGTCAGTGCTTGCAGTGGGCAGGTACTCACTAGTACTCAGTACTTCTGAAATAGTTACTTTATTCAGTGTTAGTGGGTGATTCAGTACTTGTTGCTTTGAGTGCTTGAAGTGGGCAATATTAATGGATTTATTCTTGCACACCAGCTGCTTGTTTAACATGATGTTACTCTTGGAGAGTTATTTTCTAGTTTAAGCACTGGATGTGTGCAGTTGCTTAAAGTCACTATAGAGGTGAGTCTTCACAAAAATCAGTACATGACACAATCACTTTTCTTTTTTTTTTTTTTTTTTTTTTGTTGAGACACTCAAATGGCCATGCTGACTTCATGAGGTTGTTGAAAATTGTCTTAGATAATAGATAAAATAGCAAAACAGTGCTTTGGACAACCCGAGTGTGAGTCACCATAGCTCATGGTCTTATCATAAAGGCAAAAATGTAAAATTTAAAAGGGAGGAATCTCCTCAACCACCACCAATGTGCGGCAGCCATATTGCATCAGAATATTTTGATGTTTCTGTTTTATTTGTTCTGAGACAGATTTTTTTTACATTTCACTGCCGGTTGTATATTCTGTATATAACTGTGTATGTGACAAATAAAACTCTTGAATCTTGAGATTTTGAGCCCAAAGCTCAAGTGGCTACACCACTGGTCCGGGTACCAACAATCATGCTAAATTAAATCATACGAAATACAATATACATATGTGACCCTGGACCACAAAACCAGTCACAAGGGTCTTTTTTATTTTTTATTTTTATTACTACTAATAATACATGTTGGATATATTTACGGTAGGGAATTTACAAAATATCTCCATGGAATGATTATTATTCTCCATGGATTATGATTACTAATGATTTTTGGTATAAAAGAAAAATGGATAATTTTGACCCATGCAAGGTACTGTTGGCTATTGCCACAAATATACCTGCACGACTTATGACTGGTTTTGTGGTCCAGGGTCACATATAGCCATTTAATTTATTTATGCATCTAAACTACAGCATAGCTCGGTGGCTATAATTCAAACCATGAAGTCTTCATGAAAACTTTGAGGGCCATTATTAAAAATGATGATGACTGATGACAATTATGAATAATCTCAAAGCTAATTTGACTATATAGGCAGTGTGCTCATTATTTTTTTTTTCTCCGTCTACTCATGTCTGTGAAAACATCAGGTGTCCAAAAGCATCTATGAGGGAAGAGAAACAGTGACCATCTTCTATTATCCTACGCAGAAGTTGAAAGAAACTGCATTGTTCTGTTCCTTGAAATGAAACACCACATGGCATCCTTAGTAGCTCGACCTTAAAAAAAAATCAGAACACCAGATGCTTTGATCAATGTAAAAACACTGGACTCCACATAACAGCAGTTCAAGCAAAAGCATCATTTAGAGAAACAACAGCAAGAACAACAAAATCATCTTTTGTTGCTAACGTCTTTGAGGTCAGACTGTTTTCTTGAACAAATACGTGCAACACATGTGAGTTCACTTGAAATGGAATTGATATGGTTCATGTGGATTCTGGTTTACATTAGGCATGAACTCAATAACTGGCAGAAGTTAACTGGAGTTGATTGAATTCTCATAGCTGTTTGCCTTAATTAGAAACTGCCATTAGTGAGCATATTGCAAGTATTTGCTTAATTTGCGATGCATTTAAGGCAGACAGATGCAAGTGTCGATCAGTGTGTGTTAGGTTTAGTAGTAGAAGTGGAACCTGCATCATCTTCTCCAGAGTAATTCCATAGCTACCGCTACTGCTCATGGGGATATTGGCATTAATGAAAATGTACCAAAGAAAATGGTGGTCTCCAATAAAACAATAAAAGGGGAGAGTTTGGAATTCAACTTGAGTTCAATTCTAAAGCCCCGTTCACACCATCAGTGGCTTTGTTGCTGCACGTCACTATAGGTGATAGGTGGCCGTACCTATTGGTTGCCTAGTAATGTTTATGAATGGTATTCACGGATGTCATTCAGTGTGATTCATGTCATCAGACGTTTCCTGCCCACTAAAAATAAACATTCTTGAGGGTAAAGAATATATATTAAATGCAATGCATGCTTTTTTGCCATTTCAGCTATCTACTGTATATGTCACCAAAGCGCACAGAACCACTGTCTGACTGGGGAGCTGTGCTTAGATAATGTCTGTTTCGAAATTAGAAAGCACCCAAAGGAGGAGAATTGAGAACATTGACAATACATCCTATAATAAACAACACCAGACGACTGAACACAGGAAACACAAGGGCTTGTACACAGTAGTTAAGTGATAAACAAGACACACAATCAGGGAGGATTTAGGAGAGTCAAATGAACTACAAAAGGACTACAAAACAGGAAACAGGAAACTCAGAACAAAACAAAATGAAGCGTACTTAGTTTCTCAGTTCTTAGTGTTCATTTTTTTTTTCCACTATAAAGAACTTTGTGTTCAGCTAAACGGTTGAATGGATGTAAAAGTTTCTTCATGGAACCACAGATGCCAATAAAGAGCCTTTATTTTTAAGATTGTGCGAGGGTCAGCAAACAGTCAAAAGAAGTATACTTCGCAAGGCTGTGCGTTCGACTGTGTGCATACACTCATGTACACGTAAAAAAAACAACAACAACAAAAAACAAGTATACTTTCGGCTTTAGGCTGGACACACACTTGATGATTTTAAGCCAGATTTTGGGTTCGAATCGCAACCCCCAACGATCTGGCCGGCATGGAATTTCAGATGACACAACTTTTTTTAATTTTCCACCTCTATTCATAAAATTACTCTAAAGATTATTTTGTTTTTATATGTTGTCGATTATGGTTTGATGACTTTGAGAAATGACAGGCTATTTCAAAAGCCGATCTCGCATGGAGTGTGTGACGTGACTACACTGGTTGAGGACCAGCACGTCTCGGATCTCATTTGACACTTATTATGCATGTTCACATAGACAACATTTTCAGTGAAAAACGAAATATAGAGGTCTTAATCAAAGCATTCATTGGACATTGTTTTTCTGTGTGAACGCACTAGACAGACTTTTGCAGCACCTCACGCATGACACAGCGTTCTTAAAAACATGGCTCTCAAGACAAAGCAAGTTAAACACACTGCCGTGTGTCCACTAGCGTATTTTTTCCAATAGTTTTTAATGGGTGCGCCGCATTTTTAAAACGCCATGAGCGTAACAAGGCGCTGAACATCTATCTTACGCTGAAGCGATCAGTGTTTTTTTTAGAATGTTCAACTTTGGGTAAATCGCAGCGCTCATCACTGTCACTGTTTACCCAGCCGTCCAATCACAGTGAAGGAGGGGCGGGACAAATACAACAACGACCAACCACCACATTCTGCTTGTACAACATCAACAGATGATAACAGAACAAAATCATTTAAAACAATAGCCAGAGCAAATACTTTACACTGTATCAACATTTTTATATAGGTTCAATACAGAAACAAACTCTCTGTGAAATGAGATACTAGTAACACTTCCGTGGATATTCCTGATTGTAGCGAGCAATGCGCTGACAAAACACTCTCAAGCTCCCAAGGCAACTGACATTTTTGCCCAAAAAATCCTCAATTGTGCAGTGTCATTATGATTATTTTACTGCTCCTGGCCGCATCGGAGCCCACACGATTCCAAATCGTAAATGTTGTGTTGAGTATTGAGAAAGAAGATCGGCCATATTCTTTTTTTCTCTTCACGTAAACTCAGGGGAACCAGCTGACGACGTCGATCGTCCTCCATTAGTTCTTCTTCTCAAGTCGTGTTTGATTTCACTAGTCTCTGTGAGATCCCGCCTCACTGTCGAAATGTTACTATAATCGACAGGTGTGTGGTCTCACGGTCTGGACGAATCTTTTAGTGTGTGCGTCCAGAGGATTAAAAATCGGTTGAACTGCCCTTATGTCTGTGGTCTCCCACACACTATCAGAAAAAAAAGTACATTGCTGTCACTGGGGCGGTACCCTAAGGTACAAAACTGAAAAGGTACTAATACGCACTCTTAAAGTACTGATATTTACCTTTTAAGGTACTAATATGTACCATTTAGTGGTGAGTAATGTACAGACCTTTTTCATTTTTGTACCTTAGGGTACTGCCCCAGTGACAGCACTGTACCTTTTTTTCTTTTTTACTTAAAAAAAAAAAAAAAAAGATGCTAGCAAACTAATACAAAATTGATAGGTTATTTACTACTCAACACAAAGGGAATGTTAATACATTTGGAAAGTGAAATCTATACAATGGATTTACATTCAGAGGCTTTTTTTCCCCGCCTCAAATGCTTTCCTCGAATTTCTCTCAAGCCCAGCAGATAAAATGTGGCAGCACTGCACCAAGGTCCACGTTGCTCTGATGGAACCAGCACATAAGGATTGCCAAGGTGGTCACATGGCCCTGAGGACCAAAGCACAACAAAAAACATCAGTCTTGAATGACACCGTGTCTCAGAGAGACTGCCTCACAAAAGAGGCCAAGCCCGTAACGGCGTATGAGCAGCATGCGAGCAGGAAACAGGCCTGAGAGTTTGGGAATAAGAGAGAGAGAGAGAGGGGGGAGAGAGCTGGATTCTCATAGAAAAAAACTCTGACTGTTCTTACACAAAACTGCTGTCTACACACCATCTGAATGCAGATAGTCTCAATGGATGCTTAGAGTGAAAAAAAAAAAAAAAAACAAGTACTCATTTAATGCTTCACTAACCTCTTTTAGTGAAACAAGCAATCGTGCACTTTTCTGTGTAACCAGTCGCTTACATTGAATCAATCAAATCGTTTTTTTTTTTTTTTTTTTTAACTGCCTAGCACAGTCTGGTACATAGTTGCTCTAATACAAATATTAGAGTAAAACATCTTAGCCTAGATCTTATAGTGCGTTTGAAATAGTGTAATGTTTACTAGCCATGCAGAAATGCATGTATAATAAGCCATTTTTAATGCAACTGATTACTGTATAACAGGGCTGATTCAAATCACTTCAAGAAGTGTCTCATATTGAAAAATGCATGACAGTAACTCAAACACAACATGTTCTGACAGCAAGAGTATTTATTGCCCAATATTTAAAAGCTAGCAAAATATTCTTTATGAATTAAAACGCCATAGGGTTTTACCGGCACACCAGGGTAAAAGATGGCACCACAACTCAGCTCAGCACTTTTCTTAACAACCACTTTTGATGATGCACGTGGAAATTTGGCTGATCCTTGAAGCGATCACAGGCATCAATGTGCTAATTTGATCTAATATTTAATGTTTTTTAAAAAGATGTCAATTTATGAAGCAAATTAAAATCGATAAAATTAATGTCTATATTTTTAGACAAAGGTCTTGTTAATGATTTTCAGTATTGCTCAAGCTAATTAAAGCAACAGTTTGTCAATAACAGAAGTATGGTATTTGGGGTAAAAGGTGCCGCTGCTGTTGGGGGGAAAGCACAATAATTAACAGGATAATAAACAGCTAGATGACTTTTCCATTTGTTGACATGACATGGTTAGATTCCCACATTCTCACTCCCAACTCGTCACATATTGACCGCTCGGCATCACTTTTAAACAGCGTCACCCCTTTAGCGTAATTTTTCGAGGTGCAGGGTACTCCATTGCTTTCAGTGGTTTGCCTTATGCATCAGATTAAGACGCAAAATTCTTTGCATTTGTAAAAGTATAAATATTCATAGGCTACTTTTATATTCTGGAGCAACTAACCCCACTCCTACCCTAAACCCACCCACTTCTCAACAATATAAAACACGTAACAGGCAAATATATTATGTGAATCTTATTATATATGCATTTCTGCAGAACAGAGTGGATTTTAAGTTTTGATTGCTGAAATGATCCCGCTGCTCCAAGAATGCACTGTCATATCTCATTCAAAAGATACACGCGACTCTTTGGCATGACACAGTTGGTCATGAAACACGACAGAAAACGGCATTTTACAATCAAAGCTGAGACATGCGAGAGCCAATGCAATTTCACTATCAAAGCTGACGTAACGCTTCTTCGGGCGGCAGTTTTGAATGTGTGCATAAGCTGTACTGCGGATGGACATGGTCCCTGCAGTCATATCTGCCTGTTATATCTTGTGTTTTATATATATAATATACAGTGGGTAGGTTTAGGGGTGGGGTGGGGTTGGGTTACGTGTTCAAATGTGTCTAAA
The DNA here is from genome assembly GCA_018749465.1 of Paracanthobrama guichenoti. Taxonomy (NCBI): domain Eukaryota; kingdom Metazoa; phylum Chordata; class Actinopteri; order Cypriniformes; family Gobionidae; genus Paracanthobrama; species Paracanthobrama guichenoti. The sequence continues at coordinate 22,360,795 of CM031956.1, forward strand.
TAGAGTAAATAAAAAAATAAAATGACGATAACATTCCCATGCCCAACGTGTCTATGTATGACGCCAGCAGTTTCTCATTGAAAGTAATGGAGTTTCCTGCACATTGAAAAACGATGCTAAAGGGTTAACCTGTGCATTAAAAAGTGATGCTGAAGGGTCCTGACCAAGTGTCAGTATGTGAGTTGGGAGTGAGAATGTGTTGATTCAGATGGTAATTATCATGTATCATATTGGATGTCCACTAAATTAAGTGTTCATTTGCTACACAAATGTTTCTTCAACTAGGGCCAGAAACTTGAATTGGCTATTGCAACAGAAGCCCAAACAGGCACTTATGACGGTAACAAGCATTAGAAACAGACAGCGCTCCATCCTCCCGCCGGCTGTACACAACAGGCTACATGGCTTCATGAGGCTCGGTCACTCTTCAGTCTACACGTGGATTAGACACAGGCCTCACGCTGGCTACTCAAATACAGGGCCGCCCGGCCACATTATTTCAAAGACAGGTAAGTGCCCTCAGCTTGCCCAACAGGAAATGGATAAATCTGTGTACAAACCCAACATCTCAGCAGGCTCTGAGTGCCCCACATCATTTACCACATTCTTCTCTTTGGTATGAAACACAAGTCTCTCAACACACTCTTGTGCCTGTTAAAGGGTACATAACACGCACAGTTACTGTCTCATGTTAATCTTGAGTACCTATAGAGTAGTATTGCATCCTTCATATCTCCAAAGAGTGTTTAGTTTTATCATATTTATAAAAGACAGATGTGATATACAGATTCTTTCTGAAAACAGCCGAACTCGTGAAGGCATGCAGTGGGCGGAGGAGCTAACACACACACACACACACACACACACACACACACACACAGAGTCACACACACACACACACACACACACACACACACACACACACACACACACACACACACACACAATACATCATGGCATTATCCCTGGATAACTTTCGATTCACTATACGTTGGTGTTGTTCACATTATATGCACTTACGCGCCGATTGTCAACAAAACACACACATTTGATGCAGTTTCACTCACCGGTTTCGACTCGTGACCGGGAACAAACAAACACACTTGCAGAACTCTGTTTCTGCCCCGCAAACACAAACTGCATCCACGGTTTCCTTAACGCTGGGTTATTTGGGAAGATGAACAAGGTTATCTTTCCCTCACAACCAGAAACACACTTCTTTAGTGACGTTGTTGATTTCGTGGTCTATAAACAAAACGACAGCGCTGCCGACGGCTTTTGTAACCCGAGCGAAGCTCATTGATGGGCGTGCTCTTGCTCTCGCTCTGGTTGATGTGTGTGCGCACACTCCTATGGGAGATGTGCCCATGCAAGGATTTCCGCCCTTTATGATCACATACAGGACCATACTCGAAAAAAACTTTGTGAAACATTTTCGAATCCTGAGCGATTGTATTTGGCACAGAAATATTGTCACAATGACAGCAATGTACTTTTTGTTCTGACACTGTAGCATGAGAATCCAACTCTTTAACAGTGTAAATAAGTCAGAATGTGTGACCCTTAACTCTTTCCCTGCCATTGACGAGTTAATTTATTAACATTTTGATTTCATACATTAGTTAATGTGAACTAACTAGTGTTTTAGTCTCAAGGCCATTTTTTGAAGGTCTTGGTCTTGGCTTGGTCTCAGACTAAGAGGATTCTGTACTTCAGCCAAGACCAAAACTGTGTTTGCTAACAACGATAATGTGATTGGATGTAAAACTTCATGCTTGAAATGCAATGAATAACTTATCTCTAATTTGATCAGAAATCAATGAAGTATTGTGTCAAAAATGTCACCAAAATTCAAGATATTCCAAAAAAAGAGCTTGTATGACTTGTTTTTTTAATATATATATTTTAACATAAGGTATAATGCACTGTGAAAACCAGGGAGCTTGATGCTCACTATGTTCCTTTTACAGAAGTTCTGAAGCACAAAACAGAAATCACGCGAGCCAACTGAATGCACATAATGACATGATGATGTTTTACAAAAGTAAACCATTATTTTATTTAATTTAGCATAAACATGCATCGCTAGACAGGTACTGTTGTCTGAACAAAAATGTTGTCATGTCATCATCAGTGTCCCAATGTGCAGTGAGTCAGGATCTTTACCAGTGCCCGAATTCATGTACACGATATGCTGATTCACAGCCTAGGGAGCCAGGGAACTGACTGAGACGCACCATCAGTCTTGCCCTAAAATAGCCTGTGTTTTTCAGAGGAAGGTTAACACGTTTTTGCATTTTTCTTTGCTTAATCGCCTTCCTGTTGTTTTTTCTTCTTCTGATATTGTATTGTCTTCTAGTTAAAAAAAAGAAGCTGTGATTAGATCCACACCTACACCTCCTCGCACTGCAACCGTGACAAAAATATTGTAAAGTGCGACCTATTTCAGCATTACTTGTGTGACTGTTTGTATGCTCTTTACTGACGTTATTCACAAGGGCAAAGGGCATTTTTAAGGGCAACTCTTATTACAAACTGACAGCAATTCACATATTTCTAACTATTCTATAATTTTCATCCTTCATTTGTAAAAATAAATGAATAAAACACTTTAAAATGCTCACATTACCCAAAATTGTACTTTTTTAAAGTGAAAGTGAAAGGTATATGACTGTCTCGTATTGTGTTTTTAAGGGATTTGAGATTTCCTTGGCTGTTCTTATCAACTTCTGGGGAAATTCAACCTGATCTCCTGCCACTGAGCACAAGCTTCTTCTTTTTTTTTTTTTCGGATTACATGAACCATACAATGCTGCTGTCTCTTCAGAGGTTGAATTTTGGATGTTTCAAAAAAACAGGTAGCTAGGTTTGGGGTTAAAAACACAATCTATAATTATTTTAAATATTAATGATTGATTGATTTTTCAACCTAACTGTTAGCATTCTGCACTATTGGAAAGTCAAAAGGTAAATATAATGTATATGCACACACAATGGGATTTCAAGGTGTAAAGAGCACAACAAATGAAAATGTGAGTTAATTTGAAGGGGTACTTCAGCGCTGGGAAGATGAATGTGTATTTAAACCGGGTCATTTATGTAGTAGAAATGTGAAATAATTTTTTCATTTGGTGCCTTTTAGACTGAGAAAAGCCAGAAAATGTATTTTTGACTCATGAAAGACAACAACTCCCAGAATGCACTTGCTTCGCTGCCCTACGAGGCCACTCCCAAAGCCACTGCTACTGGATCACTTGCCCACCGCGGCACCACCCCAACCGTTGTTTTATAATAATATAATCATTTAGTTCAGTTAGAGAGCACACTAGCACAATCATTCGAATATACTACCGGATTTCTACTGATACAAAGCTTAATGCTAATCACTGAAGTAACCCTTTAAATTTGTTTCAGAATTAGATAAATCAACTACACATTAACAAACAACGGAGGACACTGAGCTGTGAAAACCAAGGACATATAAACACAGGGAGTAATCAGGGGAAAACAGAACTGGGGCCTGTACCATGATGATAGTTTAACAAAGTCAGGGTTACAGGATTAGTTTCGAGTTGACAAAACCAAACCAATCTAGTCAGGCTTCGTTGGTCCCATGATGCGGATCATCAGCTTTCTGTCAACTCAGGCTTTGATCCTGAGTTTAGGAGTTTAGCTGTAACATCAGTAGTGAACAGCCAATCACACGCTGTGGATCAGTGATGTGACATCAGTAGTGAACAGCCAATCACACGCTGTGGATCAGTGATGTGCCATCAGTAGTGAACAGCCAATCACACGCTGTGGATCAGTGATGTGCCATCAGTAGTGAACAGCCAATCACATGCTGTGGATCAGTGATGTGACATCAGTAGTGAACAGCCAATCAGTGACGTGCCATCAGTAGTGAACAGCCAATCAGTGACGTGCCATTAGTAGTGAACAGCCAATCAGTGACGTGCCATCAGTAGTGAACAGCCAATCACACGCTGTGGATCAGTAATGTGCCATCAGTAGTGAACAGCCAATCACACGCTGTGGATCAGTGATGTGCCATCAGTAGTGAACAGCCAATCACACGCTGTGGATCAGTGACGTGCCATCAGTAGTGAACAGCCAATCACACGCTGTGGATCAGTGACGTGACATCAGTAGTGAACAGCCAATCACACGCTGTGGATCAGTGACGTGACATCAGTAGTGAACAGCCAATCACACGCTGTGGATCAGTGACGTGACATCAGTAGTGAACAGCCAATCACACGCTGTGGATCAGTGACGTGACATCAGTAGTGAACAGCCAATCACACGCTGTGGATCAGTGATGTGACATCAGTAGTGAACAGCCAATCAGTGACGTGCCATCAGTAGTGAACAGCCAATCACACGCTGTGGATCAGTGATGTGACATCAGTAGTGAACAGCCAATCAGTGACGTGCCATCAGTAGTGAACAGCCAATCACACGCTGTGGATCAGTGATGTGCCATCAGTAGTGAACAGACAATCACACGCTGTGGATCAGTGATGTGCCATCAGTAGTGAACAGCCAATCACACGCTGTGGATCAGTGATGTGACATCAGTAGTGAACAGCCAATCAGTGACGTGCCATCAGTAGTGAACAGCCAATCACACGCTGTGGATCAGTGATGTGCCATCAGTAGTGAACAGACAATCACACGCTGTGGATCAGTGATGTGCCATCAGTAGTGAACAGCCAATCACACGCTGTGGATCAGTGATGTGACATCAGTAGTGAACAGCCAATCAGTGACGTGCCATCAGTAGTGAACAGCCAATCACACGCTGTGGATCAGTGATGTGCCATCAGTAGTGAACAGACAATCACACGCTGTGGATCAGTGATGTGCCATCAGTAGTGAACAGCCAATCACACGCTGTGGATCAGTGATGTGACATCAGTAGTGAACAGCCAATCTGCGCTGTGGATCAGTGATGTGACATCAGTAGTGAACAGCCAATCAGTGACGTGCCATCAGTAGTGAACAGCCAATCACACGCTGTGGATCAGTGATGTGCCATCAGTAGTGAACAGACAATCACACGCTGCCAGTGTGGATCAGTGATGTGCCATCAGTAGTGAACAGCCAATCACACGCTGTGGATCAGTGATGTGACATCAGTAGTGAACAGCCAATCAGTGACGTGCCATCAGTAGTGAACAGCCAATCACACGCTGTGGATCAGTGATGTGCCATCAGTAGTGAACAGACAATCACACGCTGTGGATCAGTGATGTGCCATCAGTAGTGAACAGCCAATCACACGCTGTGGATCAGTGATGTGACATCAGTACTGAACAGACAATCACACGCTGTGGATCAGTGATGTGCCATCAGTAGTGAACAGCCAATCACACGCTGTGCATCAGTGGAACTGAGATTCACTTCCTGCTAGAGAAGCAGTGAGATTAATTTATAAAATAATATTAAGAATTTAAACAGATTTACACAGCAAGAAGAAAAGAGCTGTCTATGAAAAGTTAGTTTGGTTGATATAGAGAGAATTCAAGCTCACATGTAGTAATTTGTATAGCTTTATTTACTTATTTTAAAGCTTATTTGTATGACCTTTATATAGGCTATTTATATTCATTTTAACTAAGTGCCTATTAATGATTGATAATTACATAAATGATATCTAAATCATTCAAAATTATTATTATAAATTAGCATTGTTAAAAGTCAAACGCTTTTAAAAACTCTTTACTATGTAGTGGCCTTTAATTTGGAGTAGAAACAGGGGGAGTGGCTTTATTGCATTAGAGGTGTGTCACTTTGCTCACAGCTGATTGGTCCAATTTCAGTTTGAGATCTCTTATCCAGAACATATAAGAGATAAGAGTGGAGATTAGATTAGCAGTGGAGATGATATGAGATTAGCAATGGAGAGTAAGTTACTATGGAGATGAACACAGCTAAAAGCCAAACCACTTTAATGGTACCTAAAACCCAGGAGTGGCAAAAGCTAAGCTTAAACATATCTGGCTAGCCAGCTAAACCGGCTTCATGGTATAGGCCCCAGGCATGGAAATAATTACAAACCATGACAACAGATGAACAAACAAAAACTAAAGGCTGGCCCACATTAAGGGTCTGTGTACACAACACCGTTTTCAACTAAAAACAGAAACTTTTTGTGCATTTTAGCCGTTGATTTACACCACGTTTTGGGTGCCTGAAAACACAAACTTTTGAAAACATGTTTCAAAGTGCAAGGTTTGGAAAACAATACCATTATTGTCTCTGTGTAAAGTACAAAACTTGTGAAAATTGTGAAAAATGTTGTGACATCATGCACGTGTATTAGGTGTTCAGTTTATTGGTGCATAGTGTTTCTTTACAAACCCCGACCTAGTACACAAATGCAATCAAATAACGACTAGCAAACCACGACTGAAAAGCACACGCTTAAATACACAGAAATCAGAGATAATTAATGACAGGTGTAACTAATGACGATATACATGAGCCAAGATATTTAAAATGATTAACAATCTCAACAGGATGACTGATTATCATTACAGGCACAACTGAAACCCCCTGCCTAGTATTATTACAGTCCCGCTTTATATTAGGTGTCTTTAAGTAGGCTACTACTGTATGTATCTGACAGCTGACCATTACACACTCTGTGTTAGTAGCAATAAAAAATAAAATAAAAATACAATAAAACAAAATAATGACCATCATTGTATGAAATGCCAGTGTAAAATCTAAAATTAGAATTCAGAGATATGCATTAGGATTTTGCAAATGATGAGTTTCATAATTCATCGAAGTTAGCACAGCATCGCCAGTACCTCTATTTTGATTATATGCAAATTGCAATGGATCAAAGGCTTAAACAAACAGATGACATTATCCCCCAGTTTCACAGACAAGGCTTAAATCTAGTCCCTCATTAAAATGCATGTTTGAGCTCTTTTAAATGAAAGCAACTTGCACTGACATGTCTTAAAATATGTCAGAGGCATTGTTTTGTCTCAAGATGCACACCTGTAATGTTTTTTTTTTTTTCTCAAGGCCACATTAATAAAAGCTACTTTAATGTCCTAATTGAACTAAGGCATAATTATGGCTTAATCTAAATCCTGTCTGTGAAACCAGGCCTAGATGTCTTTGTAATGGCAAAATTAAAACAATAACACTAAACTGTAAATAAAATAATTTTTAATTAGACATATGTACCCACCATAAACCACTATTGTGGCAAACCACTATTTGTAAGCCATTGAAAAAAAACTTGCAAAACCCATGAGCAGCACACAGAAAACATGTCCAATCCCTCATTCTTCATAATTTCATTCAGACATGTAAACCTTGAAATACATCTGTACCAGACTCGTTTGGTGATCGGTCGGCTGGTTTATATTATCTGATGACACAGTACAGTACAACCGCTGTCGCATGCAGGTGTGCTGTGAGTAACCAGCAAAATGGCTGAGAACTGACACTGAGGATGTCCTAAATATGTACATACACTATATTACCAAAGGTTTTGGGACGCCTGCCTTTACATGCACATGAACTTTAATGACATCCCATTCTTAATCCGTAGGGTTTAATATGGAGTTGGCCCACCCTTTGCAGCTATAACAGCTTCAACTCTTCTGGGAAGGCTTTCCACAAGGTTTAGGAGTGTGTTTATGGGAATTTTTGACCATTCTTCTAGAAGCGCATTTGTGAGGTCAGGCACTGATGTTGGACGAGAAGACCTGGCTCACAGGCTCTAATTCATCCCAAAGGTGTTCTATCAGGCTGAGGTCAGGACTTTGTGCAGGCTAGTCAAGTTCCTCTACACCAAACTCACTCATCTATGTCTTTATGGACTGACCCTTTGTGCACTGGTGCGCAGTCATGTTGGAACACGAAGGGGTCATCGCCAAACTGTTCCCACCATGTTGGGAGCATGAAATTGTCCAAAATGTCTTGGTATGCTGAAGCATTAAGAGTTCCTTTCACTGGAACTAAGGGGCCAAGCCCAACTCCTGAAAAACAACCACACACCATAATCCCCCCTCCACCAAAGACCACCAGATTCATCAGATTGCCAGACAGACAAGTGTGATTGGTCACTCCAGAAAACACGCTTCACACCACTGCATCTGACGCTTTGCATTGCACTTGGTGATGTAAGGCTTGGATGAGCTGCTCAGCCATAGAAAGCCATTCCATGAAGCTCTCTACCCACTGTTCTTGAGCTAATCTGAAGGACACATTAAGTTTGGAGGTCTGTAGCTATTGACTCTGCAGAAAGTTGGTGACTTCTGCGCACTGTGACCCTCGGCATGCGCTGACCCCGCTCTGTGATTTTACGTGGCCTACCACTTGGAGTTGCTGTTGTTCCCAATTGCTTCCACTTTGTTATAACACCACTAACTGTTGACCATGGATTATTTAGTAGTGAGGAAATTTCATGAATGGACTTATTGCACAGGTGGAAACCTATCACGGTACCACACTTGAGTTCACTGAGCTCCTGAGAGCGACCCATTCTTTCACAAATGTTTGTAGAAGCGTCTGCATGCCTAGTGCTTGATTTATACACCTGTGGCCATGGAAGTGATCAGAACAACTGAATTCAATGATTTGGAGGGTTGTCCCAATACTTTTGGCAATATAGTGTATTAATGAATGAAGCTTCTGCTTACACAGTTCTATGCTTCTAGCGAACATTTCAGGGCAGCCCTTAAAAGAAATCAGTGTGAAAGGCTATTCGATTGCTCTGCGCTCATTTACATTTATAGAGTTTGTATGGGTTTGACACACACTCACTATTGCACTGTAATTATAGTGGTTTATCTAAAATATTGTGCCTTCACCTGGCTCAAGTTACCAAGCATCCATAATGATTCACTGCATCTAACAAATACTTTTTCTATTATTCATTTGAATTCATTAATCGTTTTGGAATTATTATCTGTGTCTTAACGAATAAGATATTCTCCTTCGGGCACATCCCAAGTGCTATACCCAGTTGCAGGACTCTTGGTTGGAAAATTTGAAACACCCAGCAAACTGAGAAAATGTGTTAACCTAAAAATGGACTATAATATTATCTGTAAACACATGTAAAGGCTTGAAAACACTATTATCTGTTGTTTACTGCTGTTGTCAGTGGCCTTTCAATCCCAGTTGCTCATTGTAAACAGCAGTGGGGCGATAGAGTGACCCGGCTGGGTAACCCGCATGACTCAGCGGCCCGAGGGAGCACAGATGATTCAATCATCCTGTTCCACCTACACAGCAGCATGATGGAGAGATGTCAGCCTGGGTCTCAGCAGCATTTATTTGGCTGTCTAGATTTCATTTAACACCTATTCATGGTCCGCTGTGGATAGCCTTTGCAGGGACCGGTTCCTATGTAGCATGTGACTGTCGGTCTCAACACATAATTTTACTGATACTGAGACACAAAAGAGCTGAATCGTAAAACATTAGCCATGTGGTCAAATTAGTCATTTATCACGAGACATGAGATGTAAGAACAAAATATTCACATCTTTATGGGAATTGTTAGAATTGTTGCATTATTCCAGATAAATAGATTGAGATTCACAAATAAATGTAAATCAAATTAATCAAATTCACAAACAAATAGATTAAGATCGACAAATAGATGTAAAGAATTTCAGAAAAATTTATGAAATTCACAAATGAATAAAATGAGATAAAAAAAATGTTTTACAAATGTGTTTTATGTCACAAAACCAACTCTGCCTGGCATGCATTTGTGAATCGCTTTCTGCATTTGTGGATACTTCTAGTGTCAAGACGTGCAGACAAATCCACAAATAAGTGGACTCCACCCACTGTCTACTTAAACCAATCGCCACACTGCGCTGACCAATCGTAGCACATTCTTGCTACAACCAATTACGTTTTGCTTTACACTCTGGGCGGGCACATCTTTTGCAGATTTTTACATGTTGCACCCCTGAAAGGAACTGTATTCTATGGGCGCTTAGTTCAAAGTGCTGTTTGTGTGGTTAAAACACCTTGCTTTTCTTTATATTTACATCAGGATCAGTGATTCAGGATAAACTCAGAATTATACACACATTGTGATCATTCACAGATCAGTAACACCCTCTCTACACCTCTAGAAGGCTGCTTTTGCCTTTTAAAGCACAATCATAATAATATCACGTATAATACCAATTATGAGCCTAAATGACATTTAGTTTTGTACTGTAACAGTACAAGCCTCAGCATCACTGCAGCTATACTATGAGTGGATAATGCAAATACAAATCTTGCAATGCTGAAAAATACATCTTTGCTTTTATAGACTTTTGGATGCTGTAAGTAACTTTTACAATCCAAAACGATTGAGTCTGATTCATATGAAGTATTATTTGTGTGAGCAAGTGTTTTAACAATACATATATATGCATATCGCTACAGTTATTCATTAGTCAGCTACATATTGATGCTTTTCTGTTCTATCTTGAATAATGTGATGCTTACATAATGCTTTGTTCCCATAACAGATATGTAATGCAATGTTTCAAAGGCTCTTAAAATATAATACTGTGGCTTGATACACAGTCTAATGTAAACATATTTTACTGTACCAATTTTATAGGCCTTATACTTCCAATGCAGATGAATGAGCAAAGTTATTTCAGGGCAAAGCAAATCGTGATTCATTGGAGTGAGAGGATCCTATGATTGGCTATCTGTTTGGCTTAAAGGGATAGTTCACCCAAAAATGAAAATTAGCCCATGATTTACTCACCCTCAAGTCATCCTAGGTGTATATGACATTCGTCTTTCAGACAAATAAAATCTGAGTAATATTAAAAAAGTCCTAGCTCTTCCAAGCTTTATAATGGCAGTGAATAGTTGCCTCGTTTTTGAAGTCCATAAAAGTGCATCTATCCATCATATAACTGCTCCACATGGCTCTGGGGGTTAATAAAGGCCTTCTGAAGTGAAGCCATGTGTTTGTGTAAGAAAAATATCCAGTTTAAAACTTTATAAAGTAAAATATCCAGCTTCCAAATGATCTTATCTAACTACCCTTTAAGTAGACAGTGGGGGGAGTCCACTTACGGATTTGTCTGCACATTTTGACGCTAGAAATGTTTCAAAATCCACAAATGTGTGCAGGGATCTACAAACGCACAGGAAACTTTTCACAAATGAATGGCAGGCAGAGTTGTGTTTGTGACAAAACACATTTGTAAATATTTTTTTTTACATTTTTACAGAATCTCAATCTATTAATTTGGAATAATGCAACAATTCTAACCCCATACAAATAACCCTTTCCTCACATTTTTTTTGTGAAAACTGCAGTTTCATTGACCTTATATTTGTGTAAGCTTCACATAAGCTTGCCTCCTATACCATGAAGCCGGTTTAGGTGGATAGCCTGGTGCGTCTCAGTTTAGTTTGCGCCAGTCCTGTTTTTTGTATTTAAGCACCATGAAAGTGGCTTGGCTTTTAGCAGTGTTCATCACCATAGTAACTGATTCTACATGGCTAACTTGGTGCCCAGGTTATGTTCTGGGTAAAGGCTGATTTATACTTCTGCGTCTGACCTGCGCCATAGCCTCTACGCCATGGGCTATGCGTCGGTTTTCATTTATACTTCTGCGTCGTTGTCCGCGTTGACGTGCAGTTTCACATGCAGAGGGAGCATGTGTACCCCTGAGGGAGGGGTTCTGGCAGACCAATCACAGCGCTTGCGGTCCGCGTCGAATCGACGCATTGTTACATTTTTGGAGAGATGCACGTCAGGGTACGTCGTAGGCTACGCGTGCTACACACAGCCTACGACGTAGCTACGGCATACACTCGATGCAGAAGTATAAATTGGGCTTTAGAGTTCTCAATCCGAAATTGGACCAATCAGCTGTGAGCACACATCACTCCTAAATTACTGCATAATAAAAGATTGTTAAATACTAAATTGTCTGGCTTTTAGCAATGATTATTATAATTATTTTATATGATTTATGTATTTTGTATATAATTATTATGTTGTGATTTATTCTTCTGACCACTCAAGCAATAGTTTTCTTTTTCTGATGACTGTAAAGGAACAGAACAGGTATCCTACATTTATTAAAATTATTATTATTATAAACATTTAATTCACAAGAACTCACCATCTTGCTGACTGAGTGGAACAAACTGACAAATTCTTTATTGTGGGGGTCACTTATACCTTATGTTACACTTTATTTTAAGGTGTTATTGTTACAGTGTAATTATACATTTTAGTACTGAATAATATCAATTAAGTACATATTGGATTAAGGTTAGTTGCATAAAAATTATGCCAGGAAATTATGCATAATTTATAGTTATTACTATAGTAACACTATGTAATATGTAATAACAAGGACACTGTAAAATAAAGTGATAACAACAGCTCTTATATTTCCAATGTGCCACTGCTCTGACTGTTTCTAGAAAACAAGCAAAACTTTTCATTTTATATCAACAGTCAAATCATTGCATATTATATTGAGAGAATTTATTCTATTGGCCAACCTTGGCCCATTCAGCCTGATTCCACAGCAGACAGGGTAATATTCATCCCCAGATACGTTTGACAGATTTTAACCTCTGGATGTTTCTGTCTAGATTCCCTGGGAGCTCTGTGAAGGAAGTTGTTGAACTGTTCCAGTGATATACTACCATAATTATCTTCAGTCACTCATAGTGTGCAACTGTAGTCAGTAGTGGTGGATGCTGACATTCTCACAGAAACCACAACTGATAGAGCATCCAAGTTACTGATATAAAAGGGATTGCTTGAGTTATGCATATAACTTTGTGTGGCAAGCAGGGCGGGGGCCGAGAACCCTGAGAACAGAGCGAGACCGGTGGCATGATTGCTTGTCTTGAGTGTCTCATGGAGGAGTTATGGATCGATAAATGGAGTGATGACAGGATGAGAGATGACCAGGCCTGGACTTTACATTGTGTTTTGTTTATGTTTGTGTAGCAGTTATCCTGAGGGGCTGCCAATTTACTTTCATTTTATGTTTATTTTTATAATTGAAATGTAATTTATAATGTGAAATGTTCGCCAGTTCCCGCCTCCTTCTACCCTGAACAACTAACCTTGCTACACTGGTGCCAAAACCCAGGAGGAAGAGGAGGAACACACTGTCACCCTCACTGCTTTGGGGAATCCGTGGAGCCATAGAGCATGGATAGAGCCCCCTTCATAGGCTGGAGTAACTTGCCGGGGGGACAGACAAGCTCAGACAACTTTCGCCAGTTCCTGCCTTCTTCTTTCCTGAACAACTAGCCTTGCTACACTGGTGCCAAAACATGGGATCGCACTATAATAGAACCCTCGCTGCAGTGGGGAATCCGCGGAGCCATCGAGCATGAATAGAGCAGAGTCTGCCGCCATGGACGCTCAAGGTGCTGGGATGGAGTAACTTGTCGGAGGGACGGACAAGCTTGTTGACAGCCACCTGGGTTCTAGAGGGGCGGCTGCCATCTGAGAGGGAGTGGAGGAGTTGCCAGCGTTTGCTGGGGCCAGATCTGCCATTATAGGGAGGAGCCGGAAATGGGGGACTCACTGCCGACTGCCAGAGCGCGGATGAGCCGTCACCGTCCACCAGGTGTCGGAGGAGCTAGAGTGCCATCCACCGAGGGGATATTCAGAAGCACCGCCAGGCGTCGTGGAGGAGATCTCCCAGCTGATGCAGGATCAGATGGTAGTGTGTTTTGGAAACCAGACCAAGATTTTCTTTCCTCTCTCCCCTCTTTTGGCTGTCCTCTGCCTTCAATGTTTCAATTTCCTTTTCTCTTGCCCTATCTGTCCTTATCTCCGGGTGCTGCGGCCTCCGTGACTAGGGGTACAGCGCAGTCTTGTGGACCCCCAGTCTGCGAGAGGTGGTGGGAGTATGTGGAAAGTAGGGTGGGGCCAGTGGCGTGGTTGCTAATGAGTGTCACCTGTGCGCCATACCGTTCTCGAGTGTCTCACGGAGGAGCTCCAGACTGATAAAAGGAGTGATGACAGTGAAGGACGAAAGAGGACCAGACCTTGTTGTGTTTTGTTTTTGTCATCTATGAGGGGCTGATGCTTTACTTTTGTTTTTTGTGTTTATTTTTATAATTAAAGTTTGTGAAACATTCACCGGTTCCTGCCTCTTCCTTGCCTGAACATCTAACCTTGCTACACACTGGTTATAAGAGCACCTTGAAGAAGGAGTAGAATGATACTTCTAGGGCTTCAGAGGTTGTCAGTCCTGAGTTAAGGTCCATATTGTTAGCTACTAACATAGTGTCTTGTCCCTTCATTTAGGAAATTGTGGTTATGTGTACAACCTAAATATTTTTGTCTTGCTTTCTATTACCTAGTCTCTGATTGCTGGTGAGAGCGATCCTACTCCAAGTGACCAGAGACACACAGACAGAGAGAAAAAGCACAGAATCTTTCAAACTTTCCAAAAAACAAAACAACAAACATTTTAGGCAAAAATCACACAATTTCATTTTACGCTCCACTCTGTATTCTCCCATACTCTGACAAGCACTGACAGCACTGACAAGTGGGGTGAATTTTGGAAGTGAAGTGAAGTGCAGCACTTTTGAAACCCTGCCTGGCCAATCAGATTAATATTATGCCATAACTATTTTCAGTTAAACTGCTCATTAGTGGGCGATATGATCAAAGTTTTTAACCTTTAAGGTAATTTAACCGTGGCAGTGATACACATCACCAAATAGTAATTTGGCTTACTACACCAAATTTGTATACATTTAACAAAACCTCACAAGTTTCATAATTCTAGATAACGAATTAACTCAAATTAATTAACATATTAATAATTAACAATGAATTGTATTATACTATAAGCATATCCATGGGTATATACAGTACACTCACATTTAGCGGTATGTACTATATAGCAAGTCTCAACTGCTCGAAGTATATCATCGCCCAAAGTTGGATATATACACATGTACATCCTACTTTACTTACGCACATACATTACACACACACACAAAGCAATACAATACAGAAAATCTCAACTGTGTGAAAAAAAAGAAAAACTGTATTATCATACAGCTCTACATATCAACTTTATTTGCATAGTATACGCTCATTAAGCAATAGATTGTATATAAAGCAAAACTCTATTATGGCCCAGCTCTTTATATGGACTGAATATATTATTATTACTGATTTAAAATAACACCTGCATATTTACTCCACAATGCAACAGAAAGGTTTTAACTGTGTATCTTTAGTAGAAATGCAGTGCATTGAACTTCAACCACAAACAAATCCAATGCTCTGAGGGCAGTTCTGTCTGAGACACACTTGAATCATAGTGAAGATTTAAAAACTGGATGCAAATGCTGCGATGGCTGTCATGTAGCTGGAGGTATATCTCAAAGCAACCGCAGATGTCTTGAGTTGAACTGCACATGAGAAGAATCTCTGTAAATGAGCTTTAATGTTTCTCTTCAACACTCTCTCAAGCATCTATGAGACAAGAACTTTTCACAAAAACATCCCTAAATGTCCCTGTTTGACCCCAGGATCTACACTGAACATATTCATAATAAGATGACCTTACTACAGAATGAGGTCAGTGGATATCATAGAAAATGACTGCTCTCTGTAGAAGTATGAGTAGTGATTATATGAAATGCTATGATAGTGTGTGGTATGCCATTGTATATTTTGGCAAGGTTTTTCAGTTATGCACTTTCGTTTGACCTCTGTAATGTGGTGTATTTCAAGGGAAACTTCAATGGCCAGATACGGTTTATATGAATAGTAAATGGTGAAGATGATGAATCAATAGTGAATTTCAAATCACTGTTACCATTAAAATTTCACAATAATGAAATTATTCACTGCTTCACAGCAAAAAAAACCCAAAAAAAACAAAAGAAATCCTGTGTTTTTCAAGTTGGTTCAGATAATCAACATGAAGTAAAAACACAAGCAATATGAATAAGGACACAGGAGAGGTGAAGAAAGCTATTAGAGCAGCACATTTACTGTATACTATTTTATTTAAAGACTAAAAAGACAGTAGGGAAATGAGAAGAGGCAGGGGGAAGTGGGAGCATCGGGAAAAGGAAAAGACTAGTGTCACAAACAGAATATGAACTCATGTCACCCACATTAGCACTGTGGTTTAGTTTATATATTTTAAAAGGCGCCAACAAGTGAATCATAATCTTCATGGCTGGCAAGTTTAAATGAAAGATCAAGTCCTTGTGTGTGATATACAAAAATCACATGCCAGCTGTTAAATTAGACTATAAGCAAAGACTCCGTTAAATTCATGCAGGCATAATTAAATAGGTAGATAAGTCTCAATTAAACCTTTGGAATACGTTAGTAATTTCCCTTGTTGAAAACATGGAGATCCCTACTACTAAGGTCTCTTTGGATCTGAGTGAGATGTCAAGGTCTATATTTTTGCCCCTAGATAATTACCCATCATGCATGAGAGACTGTACTATGCTTTGGGAAACGCATATGTGTGACCCAAAAATAGATTTGCCCTAAAAGCGACAAAATAAATACAGAATCTCTCAGAACATAAGAGCTCTTAGAATATTTTATCATATTCCAGGGTTGTTGTGATGATTATGGTTCTGAAGAAACTGACATAAATTAATTAAATGAATGACAAAGCAATAAAAACATGGCTCCTGGCCTAGAACTACTGCTAGTACCACAACTCAAACCTGTTGAGGCAGGATCTAATCGCAGCAGACACTTTTATTAACAATTCAAACAAAATAACAAGCACGCGGGAGAATACAGGTACGCAGGAGAAACACAACCCAGGTAGCCAGCACAATCGGGCCCATTGCAGCTGAGTGTTGGCCATGTTCTGGCACTGACTCACCAAAAGTGAGCCAGCTCTGGCCTAGTAATGGTTGCCAGATTTGGCTAGGCTTTGGATGTGCGGATTTGGCCCGATTTGCACTGAAACACAGGACATTTAGCCACATTCGGCTTAGGGATGTTCTGATTTTGGGTGAGATATGGCCATACAGACCCGGACCAGTTTAGGGTGAGAGCTGGGGGTGGGTCTCCTTTAACAATGTGGTAAATTTATGTCACAGTGACCCTTAAACTTAAATGTAACTAACCAATGTGAAGTCTTCATTTTCTAATAAATTCATAAACGGTTCTTATTGTTTTGTCTGTAGCCAGAATATGACATGTTTTTTTTCCCACCACAGAAGCTTTCTATTAATCAACATTAATGATCACTATTACAATATCAGGAGCGATAATCAACAATAATGTTTTTGTGATGAAATTGCAGCTTCACCCTCTAATGACTTAATATGCGTAAATGCCATGTCAGATGCAACTTCTGTTCCACCTTTGCACTGTTAGGGCGGCTTTTGTTGATGATGAAAGAAACTGGATTGGTAACAGTCTAGTATTGCTATTGGTCTTTTGTTGTTCTTCTTTTTTTAAATCAGTGCGATGAAATGCAAGTACTGCCAGTGCATCAGATGGAGAGATTGAAGAGTTCATCAAAAGATGGCTGCAGCTCGCTTCAGACAGAGATGAGGAAGAAAAGAGTGGGACCAGAGTGACCATTCATGTTATCAGTCTGAGATTTTTGAGATGTGTCTGACTAACCATACGTGTCATTGTCTGTTCCCGTTTTTGTCTCTCTTTCTGTCAATCTGTCCCTCTTTTAGGGTATGTTTACTTGGGGAGGCTCCTGAAGGCTTTTTTATTTTTTCATTGCACTTTTTGTTTTGGTAGTTCTTATAAAGCTGTATGTTCATGTTATGTCTCAAATAAATTCTCATATAACTAGCATTTTTATTTTTTTTATTTTTGGGGGTGTATGCAGGTATGGAGGTTATGGGGTAGGCATGGGGTAATTCATGGAGTAGTAGGGATGCCATGAAAAAGACAGGGTAAGGGCAAAACCCTTAATATTTGTAAAGTTGACATATTTAGTTGACATGCATAAGTACATGTAAGCTTAACAAGGACACTGTAAAAAAAAAAAAAAAAAAAAAAAAAAAAAAAAAAAAAGTTTAGTAGATGCCATCTTAAGGATTTTAAGGTGACAATGTCATTTTGTGGAAAAATTATTCAAGGCTCTGTTTTTATATAAACAGAGCTTTGAATCATTAATACACATATTTTAGAAGTTGTACTGAACAAAAAATTTTTTAATTCTTTTTAAACATTTCTAATTTTAATGTTTTAATTTAGCAAACAAGACCAGTGCTGGCTAAGTGTACAATTTTTGCTGGCATGATTGTGGCCCAATGCCTGCAGTTTTGTCAGCCGGACTCAGGCCAGTGTATTTGGGCCGATTCTGGGGCATCATTCATCCCATGTCCATCCCTGGCAACCGCAACTGGGCCGAGTTACTTCTTCCGGCCTGCCAGATCTGGGCCATTATCAGGCCGAATTGTTTGGCTACCTGGGATCCAACTAAAAATAAACAAGAAAAAAAAAAAAAAGAAAAAAAAGATCAACTTAAACTGAGGGTTATATATACACAAAATAACAAATGAGCTAAACAAAAAGCAGATGAATCAAATTAATTAAACAATGAGTTACCATGACAACAAATGAGAACCTTCTAGAAACAAAGGGTGTGTTCATATACAAACCCGATTCCAAAAAAGTTGGCACTGTGCAAATTGTGAATAAAAAAGGAAAGCAATAATTTACAAATTTCATAAACTTTTATTCACAATAGAATATAAATAACATATGAAATGTTGAAAGTGAGACATTTTGAAATGTCATGCCAAATATTGGCTCATTTTGGATTTCATGAGAGCTACACATTCCAAAAAAGTTGGGACAGGTAGCAATAAGAGGCCGGAAAAGTTAAATGTACACATAAGGAACAGCTGGAGGACCAATTTGCAACTTATTAGGTCAACTGGCAACATGATTGGGTATAAAAAGAGCCTCTCAGAGTGGCAGTGTCTCTCAGAAGTCAAGATGGGCAGAGGACCACCAATTCCCCCAATGCTGCGGACAAACATACTGGAGCAATATCAGAAAGGAGTTTCTCAGAGAAAAACTGCAAAGAGTTTGAAGTTATCATCATCTACAGTGCATAATATCATCCAAAGATTCAGAGAATCTGGAACAATCTCTGTGCGTAAGGGTCAAGGCCGGAAAACCATACTGGATGCCCGTGATCTCCGGCCCTTAGACGGCACTGCATCACATACAGGAATGCTACTGTAATGGAAATCACAACATGGGCTCAGGAATACTTCCAGAAAACGGTGAACACAATCCACCGTGCCATTCGCCGTTGCCGGCTAAAACTCTATAGGTCAAAAAAGAAGCCATATCTAAACATGATCCAGAAGCGCAGGCGTTTTCTCTGGGCCAAGGCTCATTTAAAATGGACTGTGGCAAAGTGGAAAACTGTTCTGTGGTCAGACGAATCAAAATTTGAAGTTCTTTTTGGAAAACTGGGACGCCATGTCATCCAAGTTGTTGTCAGCGCTCAGTTCAGAAGCCTGCATCTCTGATGGGATGGGGTTCATGAGTGCGTGTGGCATGGGCAGCTTACACATCTGGAAAGGCACCATCAATGCTGAAAGGTATATCCAAGTTCTAGAACAACATATGCTCCCATCCAGACGTTGTCTCTTTCAGGGAAGACCTTGCATTTTCCAACATGACAATGCCAGACCACACACTGCATCAATTACAACATCATGGCTGCGTAGAAGAAGGATCCGGGGACTGAAATGGCCAGCCTGCAGTCCAGATCTTTCACCCATAGAAAACATTTGGAGCATCATAAAGAGGAAGATGCGGCAAAGAAGACCTAAGACAGTTGAGCAACTAGAAGCCTGTATTAGACAAGAATGGGACAACATTCCTATTCCTAAACTTGAGCAACTTGTCTCCTCAGTCCCCAGACGTTTGCAGACTGTTATAAAAAGAAGAGGGGATGCCACACAGTGGGAAACATGTCCTTGTCCCAACTTTGAGATGTGTTGATGCCATGAAATTTAAAATCAACTTATTTTCCCCTTAAAATTATACATTTTCTCAGTTTAAACATTTGATATGTCATCTATGTTGTATTGTGAATAAAATAATGAAATTTTAATCTTCCACATCACTGCATTCTGTTTTTATTCACAATTTGTATATTTAATACGGGATTGTGTATATATATTAATATATATATATGTATGTATGTATGTATGTATGTATGTATACTCATTTGAAATTAAACTATGACACTATATAAGTATGATTAGTTACAATGCTCAATGCTGCAAAATGAAATCTGATGGAATGTTGCAGTCAGATAGATCGAATGTCGAACATTAAGTATTGTAGTTTGTTGCTATTTTTCAGCAGGGAGTTTAGCCTTGCATTGTCCATTGCTGATGGTTTAAACTCGTTCATTTTTATATGCTAGAGAATATATTCAAGACTGAATTGATGCATGACTTATAATGTTCTTAATATAGGCAATCATGACTTGCAGTCTTAGGAAGAAATGCCAGAACTTTCACTGATGTCCCCTCAGAAAATAAAGCTTTGAGCATGCTTCTGTATTAATGTAAATGTATGTTGCAGTACTGCAGTGGAAATGTGTTTGAAGTGTGAAGTTCTAAAGCTGACACATCAGGTTTTTTTGGGGGGGTTTTTTCATACCACACTCCCTCCTGCCCATCTGACCAGCGAAGAGCGGCCGGCACTGATTTTGGAGGCATTAATGTCTGTCCGCTCATGCCAAATTTATACGTGTGAGGAAAGCCCAGATAATACCCAGAGAGCCGATCTCAAAGCCTGACTCAGCAGTGAGATGACCTTCCGTTCCTCTGTGTAACAGGCCACAGAAATCTCCATCAGAAAGGGTGTATTTCACAATATCATTCTGTATTATGTTGTGCTTAAGCTTTATCCTCAAACATGCTGAACAAATAAACTGTTCTGCTATCAAGCAAAGAGTTTGTGTAAATCTGGGTTTAAAATGCAGTATTATATGTCCTACTGCATATCTGTGTGGGTAAAAATAGTGGATTAGGAAAAATGAACAAAAAGGGTCACATTGATATTTTGTTAAAAAAAACGATTCTGTGGAAAATGTTTACTCAAGTACTGAATGTGTTAAAGGTCTTTCAGTTCTTTGTTTTTCTTCCTCTTCGGTAACACACAGCTGCATTCTAATAGATCTGCTATCACTGCATGAGGCACTAACAGAACTGTTTAGATACACAATAATATAGACTATAGAATGATTAGAAACAACTCAACTTGGACTCATAAATCAGCATTGATGGGCAGACAATTTTGAGTAATTGTTGTAACATTTGCATTTACAAGTATTTTTAAAGCTATGAAGGAGGGTCAAATCCAAAATATTGCCGCATAAAAGGACAGTTTTCATTTACTCTTAGATGTGCTTAATATTTTTTGGGATCATGTAATTAGATGAATGTCAAATTATCATTTTGGACTTGGAGAAAATGGGTTCAGCTCATGATTCAGGCCCAAACCTAGAGTACTCCCTCCGTATCCATGGGTGGGATAGGAACCACCCGAAAGTGAGGAGTCGGTGTTGCAGAGGGATGTAGAAAACTGTTTAGAAACACAGGTGAGTCGGCCATATATATATATATATATATATATATATATATATATATATATATATATATATATATATATGCCTCCTCTCATGCTGATTGGATAGATAATTGTGTTCTTCCCAAAAGATCATTTAATTGTACTTAAATTAATTGAGGTAGTGGTGCATGGAACAGATCAAGTAATACTGAGTGAACTGGACCTTTTTTTATTGTTTAACATTCAGTTAGTTGCCAAAATAAATACATTGCAACAATTCCATGATACTTAAATTAAACTCATTACAAAGGAGAAAATATGTTATCTTTTGAATCCCCATGCGCAACAATGTTTATATGATAAAGGCAGCAGCACATAAAAAAATGCCAAAATACAATCTATTTCCATTTGTACTCTGCCAACTAATGCAAAATGGCACCTGTTTTTGAGTCAAATTTAACAGGACTCGCATTTATTTGTTCATTAATTCACAGATAAAAAATACATTTAATTTGTGCCTTATATTATGATCTCACATAGCAGTATATACATTTGAGAGTGATGTTCATAAACGTGACGCATGCAGTTCTTGATGTTTTGATGCTGCTTAAATCATCTCCACATTTAATCATGTTGTATTTACCCAGCTGTTCAGCGATTTCGTATATATCTACTGTTCGCCGGGGGGCACTGAATCTCCCTCAGCACCCATGTTGTTTTCACGCTCTTATTTGATTTGTGCCTGGCACTGAGGCAAAGTTTGCATGCGCACCTGAAAAGGCTCCCGTGTGTTGTGGTCATAAAGAGACGGTTAAAGTAAACTCAATTCTGGTCAAGATAAAAATTACAGAAATGGCAATCGTGAGCAGGGTAGCCAAAGGAGGGGCCAAGCTTTGATTAATGGTGGCCAGGGCCACCCCTGTCCACTCCCTGTGAGCATATAAGCTCATTACATGTCATAAGTAACACGCTACAATAAGCGCAAACTACTGCTGAAATGATCTATTTCCTCTGCTTTTGTGATTAGTGATCTTGTACTAGAGGCATAAACCTGACCATGTTACGCTACCCTACCTATACTGAAAGATTTTAAGACCCAAACATGATGTTGGGTGTACAAAACCAGTTTTCAAACCAATTTTCCATTGAGTACAAACTCAGAAACTCAAAACCAGGTCCTGTTGACTTGGACTACCACCATTTCTATATGATCAATGTCAAGCAATTGGCAGAAATACAAAGCACTTTTACAAATAGTCACAAAACAGGCATTCTGAAATTAATGATATAGGGCCAGATATACTAAACAGGGCAAATTAGCACGAGAGCGCAATTACAAAAAAAACGCTGATGGGAGTGTAAAGTTGAGTGCGTGATCTACTGACGACACGCAAATTAAAGAACACAGCCGGATCATTTCCATAATGACCAATGCAATCTATCAAGAGCAGCGCAAACTAGGATCCGGTTTAAGACATGCTTTTTTTGGACGGTAAATAATGGCACAAATACCAATAACTTGACGATTGCAAACCTTAGTAAATCACCTTGCATGATTCATTTAAATACTCTCCTCCCATAAATTCTGCATCTAAAATGGAAATTCCAACACAATGCATATGCAATAAGCTCAGCCGCAAAAATAACTGTGTCCACGTAGTAGTAGAGTCCCGCCAAAAGAGGGTTTGCACTGGAGCAAGCTGTTAGTAAATCTGGACCATATTTACTGGGCTTTTAGGGTTAATATTAGAAACTAAGTTTATTTATGTCCCTGGGAACATTTTTTGTCCAAAAACTTGAATTGAGGTTCTCATGGATCATTTACAGTATACAGGTCAGCAAGATTCATGTTGTATGCATTTACTTTGGTCAAAAGCAATTACACCAGAAACACATTCATTTCTTTTAATTTCCAATAAATGTAATTAAATCAATTAAATTGTAAATATGTAATTAAATGTTAATATTCATATATGTAGTATGCAAATAAACAAGCTGTTATTCAGCTGATGCTTTTATCCAAACTGCATGAGATTATATCTATTAAAGGACAGTCCCCATGAAGGTTAGATTCCTAATTCAAGGCAAGGGCATAATGACAACAGCTCATGAACCGCTCCTCAGGGCCATGAACACTGTCAGTACAAAATGATACTAGTTGGCGAGTGTATTGACTGTTTGCTCCACATTAGCTGTGCACCATCTCCAGAGCAAACAACATTTCCATCCTGAAATTTTCAGCCACAATAGTCCATTTAAGTTGAAATGGATAGCACATCGATTTCTCATTGATGCCAAGTTCACACTTCAAAGCCAGCAGCCGGTTTGTGTTTTGCTGATAATAGCATGACCAAGAGGCAATCTGCACTGTCCATTTTATTGTTTGGTGGCAGAATCCACCAGCTCTGTGGAAAATCATGACTTTTAACCTCTAGACGGAGAGTTTCAGCTTTGCACTGTATCTCTAGAGCAGAGCTCCAGCAAACCTCTGTGTAAACACATGTAGTGTATGATGAATGGATTCATTATGCAACCTGACATGGTTAATTAATACTAAATTGCTTTGTAACAAATAGCTGGTTTGCTGAACCTTTTATTAGATACAATACTTGATTCTGATCAAGGGGTTAGCTAATTTGGATACATTTTTAATAAATTCACAACTGCCTCGATGGGCGAATTCCAATCGGAAGTAAACATCCGTGTGCCCTCACTGTGAAGGGCTGAGAGGGAATTTTAGAGGAAGCAGGGCAAATATGACTCATCATTTGGAAGGGAGCAATAAAAGATGCTTTATCTTCACCTGGAATGTTACCATGACAACTGGCATTATGACAGGAATCTCTTTTATTTTATTTATGGCTGTTAATATTGTTGTATCTAAATATACATTTTGAAATTGCCTTTGTGTGTTATTTGAAATCGCTTCGTGTATTCCTGCATATATACCCCCTGTCCCGTCACAATGGGTGCCACTTTAGACTTGAGTGATTTTTCTTCTGTTAATCATGTGTTACTTTTTCAAAATGATCTCTCCCCACCCCCAATTTTTTTATTTTAATATGGAAAGCTCACTCTCTGTTTAGACTCCCACATAACCTTGTTGTCAATGCGACCCCGCTACTTGATAAAAAAAAGTGTTACTACGTAAAGGGATAGTTCACCCAAAAAGGAAAATTATCCCAAGATTTATTCACCCTCAAGCTATGTGTATATGACATTCTTCTTTCAGATGAATACAATCTGAGTTATATTAAAAATGTCCTGTCTAATCTAAGTATTATAATGGCAGTGAATGGGCAGCCCAAAATTTGATTGATCCATTATAAAAAATAATCCATGGCTCTGGGGGTTAATAAAGGCCTTCTGAAGCAAAGTGATGGGTTTGTGTGGGAAAAATATCCATATTTAAACCTTTATAAAGTAAAATATCCAGCTTCCACCAGACCGCCTTCCGCCAGGACATTTTTTAATATAACTCCGATTGTATTTGTCTGAAAGAAGAAAGTCATATACACCTAGTTGAGGGTGAGTCAATTATGGGATAATTTTTATACCTATCCCTTTAAAAACTACATTACACTCAAATTTTATATATTAAATTTGATTTTTTTGATTTACACAATTTAATTAATAGTAAATTCCATCAAATTGAATTGAATAATCCTTACGTATTTTAATGGAATAATTGATTAAGGATTGTTCAGTTATTCAATTAAAATATATAAGAATTATTCAATTCAATTTGATTTTACTATTAAATTAAAATTGAGCAAATCTTAAAATGAAAGAAAATATCTATTGGATTTAGGGTGATCGCCTGGCAATTGCTCTGTTGCAGGAAAGTACATGTGATTTTGCGGACAGGTGTGTGTGAGAGATAAATTTACTACTATGTAAATATTTATTTACATTAGTTGGAAACACATTTGCCATCACGTTGGATGATAAAGTTTTAAATCACCAATGCTTTGTTAATTGTGACTGGCACTCAGTTTGCACAGGTTTGAGTGATACAATGTACTTAAAAATTATAGGAACCATTCAGTCTGCTACATATAATGAACTAAATAACAGGCTAGCAGGTCAAAATCACTAAAGTAGTACCCTGCACTATGAAAAAAAAATGTATTAAAAAGTGACGCCGAACGGTCCTGATCAAGTGTCAATATGTGGCGAGTTGGGAGTGGGAATGTGTTGATTGTGGTATTAAAACACCCAAATTGCTGGGTTAAAACACCCCAATCACAGGGTTAAAACACCACAATCGCAGGGTTAAAACACCACAATCGCAGGGTTAAAACAACCCAATCGCAGGGTTAAAACACCCCAGTCGCTGGGTGTAAACAACCCAATCGCTGGGTCAAAACACCACAATCGCAGGGTTAAAACACCACAATCGCAGGGTTAAAACACCCCAATCGCAGGGTTAAAACACCCCAGTCGCAGGGTTAAAACACCCCAGTCGCAGGGTCAAAACACTCCAATCGCAGGGTCAAAACACCCCAATCGCTGGGTCAAAACACCCCAATCGCTGGGTCAAAACACCCCAATCGCTGGGTCAAAACACCCAATCGCTGGGTCAAAACACCCAATCGCTGGGTCAAAACACCCCAATCGCTGGGTTAAAACAACCCAGTCGTGCTAGGTTAAAACAACCCAATCGTGCTGCGTTAAAACACCCCAATCGCTGGGTTAAAACAACCCAATCGATAGGTTAAAACAACCCAATCGCTGAGTTTGTCCATTTTCAACCCAACTTGGGTTGTTTTTAACCTAGCATTTTTTAGAGTGGAATTGAAATGCGGGACACTTATGTCTTGTGGGACGTGGGATAACGCTTCCAATTTCTGGTCACCCTAATTGGATTGTAACTTACTATTTAAACGTCAATTAAAAAACATTAGGCACTGTTGTCTTCATATAAAGGTAAGGAAATTATGCTAATGTCAGCTGTGTGTCTTTGTTAAGCATCTGTTTTGATACTCAGGGCTCTAGAGTTTGGGCAGTAATTTGTCTTTGTTCTGCTCCGTTTATCCACTGATTGAAAAAGAAAAGAAAAGGAAAGTCAACTATTTTGACATTCTGCATGCCAGCTAAATACAAAAAGAGAGGGGAAGAAAATAATGAATTTAAGACTGGTTTAGTATCATAGATAGATGTACTAAAAAAAGTTACCTTTTCATGCAGCAGGAGTGAAGGAGTGTAAAGAAAGAAGCCAGATGTCAATCCTAATGAGGTACATACCTTTGAACACAATCCCTGCTGTTTAGAGCCAGGAATTCTGTAATGATACATCCCTGTTTATTACCCTGGAAGAGATGTACAGTATGGATCACCTTTAGTGGGTTCATTTGTGTCTTCTGTTTGTAATTCACAGTGATCTTCTGCTGTGCATTTCGATACTGATGTGGACATTCCAGAGCAAAAAAAAAAAAAAAAAAACTGAATAGAAGGTATTTTTCACTTTAAAGAGATAGTTCACCCAAAAATCATAATTTACTCACCCTCAAGTTGTTCCAAACTTGTATACATTTCTTTGTTCTGCTGAACACAATGTTTGTAACCAAGCAGATCCAAGCAACCATTGACTACCATAGTATTTTTTCCCTACTATGGTAGTCAATGGTTGCTTGGATCTGCTTGGTTACAAACATTGTGTTCAGCAGAACAAAGAAATGTATACAGGTTTGGAACGACTTGAGGTGAACTATCCCTTTAAGCCCTCATGAACAATTACATATCACATATTAAAGGGGTCATGAATTGAGAAATCAACTTCCCCTTGAGCTTTTGATGATGACATCAGAGAACAGTGAAACGCTGCCTCAACACAAGAAGACCAACGGCTAATTCTGTAGCCCCACCCACCGACACGCTTCACATGTAATAGGTAAATAATATAGGCCTATGTGGCACTAAACTGGATCAAGCTACCAAGCAATAAACATGCCATCGAAGATTACTAAATATTGTGCAGTGCCTGGTTGTGGAAGAACAGTCTTACTTCAGATTCCAATATTAGGAATGCGGTTGAACTTTATTTTTAATGAAGATCCAACTGACGTGGGTAAGACATTGCACGTTTGTTCGCTTCATTTCACCGCAGATTCTTTTGTAAACAAGACACAGGTCGAGACTGGATTTGCAGACCGAATGAGGTTAAAAAACTATGCTGTGCCTTTTATGTTGGATCCAACAGATCAGTATTGATAGGACTTTTTTTAGGTCATTACATTAATTGGAGCATAAAACAAAAAATGAAAAGAAATAAAATAAATAATAATCCTATGTTATATGCCATATCCTCTGTTCTTTAGAGGACACCAGAACCCATTTCTTGAACAAATTAAAAGACATGAATAGGCTAAAATTATGGGACTTTTTATTTCATTTTTTATACACCAATTTTTATGCTTCAAGCTTTTTTTATCCAAACTACGTTATGAAAGATATAGGCCTAACAGAATAATTTGATATACCATTTTACTTTACATTAAACATGGCCTTAAATGCCATTCCCATTCTATGCAATGCATCTATACACTATATCTAATTTGCATATTAATGTGTTTTTGGGAAATAATAAAAGGGAATTTTTTCACAAGAATATCCAGACTTAAAACTGTGTATGTTGTCAGAGAAATTTCTCAGGAGGATATTTCTGTCTCGTGCAGAGTGGCATTTATATTTCGATGCCACTTCCGAAACTTTGCAGCATGCAGTTGGCCGTCGGTCCTCTTAGCAGCATGAAAATCAGTAGTTTTATTCAATGGATTTTATAGACTGTATAGCCTCGAAAGCGAGCCAAGACCGCTACAATCACTAAAATGCTGTTGCTTCGTCAGTTCATCGCGATCTCACAAAGTTTCGTTATAGAAAGGAAGTCGTCAGCAATAAATGGTGTCTTGACTTTGTTTGTTAATGAGAGGTTTCACAAGCCTGCATTAACTCAGCACTGAATAAAAACTCTGCCGTTTTGAGCGGTGAGACTCTGACTAACGTTAACTGATCACGCTCAAGACATAAACGACTATATCTGTGATTGGCTACATTAGGCTCACCGCTGCAAAAACACATTGTAAATAGATGCATTTGACACTCTCCAAACAAATTTGCAGATCTGCCCAATCTGTTTCGCCAGGATATTATTACAGTATCAACTGAGGGTGGTTTTGCGTAGAACCGGGCCTACTCTGGGTGAAACATGTATGGGCGAATCATTCCGGTTGCCATTTTTCCACATTGGAAGCTTTCAAAACAATTCCCCACATGTCCTGACAGGGGAGGTGAAACTCATTATAATATGCAAACCTGTTATCCAATCATAGCAGTGGGTGTTTACTTACTGAAGTCTTCAATGCGGCATGCCCATAAAACCTGAGCGTTTCAGGAGCTAGGCTCAAAACCAAGGTAGAAAATAGCCTATTACTTATTCATTATGATGTTTTTGAATGTAAAAACCACGCTGTGGTGAGGTCATCGAGGTGGACGAGCGCGAGACGTGGGAGGAGTCTCTCGTCCACCTCGATGACCTCACCACACATGCCAATGTCATAAGTTAACCTACTTACATTTTTTTACTTCATGAACCTTTTAATGATTATATACACTCTCAATAGTAATTATTAAGATTACTGTGGTTTTCAACTGGTAAAATGTTAGAAAAAATATATGATCAGAATACCAACGTGACTAATAATTCTGCATGCACTGTAAATAAGTTCATTTCTGGGTGGTTCATACTTTGGCTGTTGTTGTCAGAGGTAGCTAATCGCGTTGGTGGATAGGAAAGTTGGCAAATTGCAATTCCCTCCTTGTCAGGAAGGGATAAAAGTTCCCTCAATGATACAACCAAGTTCTGAGTCTCCAGCCTGTGTAGAAGCGCTAACAGACACAACAAGCAACACGTTTAAGCACTTCAGTGCTCCTCCATCTGCTAGTTCAAGATTGTTAAAGAACTTTTTGCACCACCAGTCAGCTTGACTTCCAAAATACCTTCATCTGCAATTTCCACTCAGTAAGGACCTTCCCTGTGCCCGCAGAATTCCCTAGCACTTTGACATGGATACCGGCTCTTTCCCCCCAGCACATTTGAGGTTCAGCACTTGAGCGTGCAAATTTAATTCCAAGGTCCCTGAAAACTGTTTATACTGTCAGTTTATTACTTTCCAAATTTGCATTAGAGATTGTATAGCTGATGCCAGGTAATAACAAATAATCTTTCCTTTATATCTCTGATGAGTAATAAGTAATAATCTTCACCTTATTGGTTTCTTTGAAACAATCTGTTTGTCTTTCCATAAGATAACATAACTCTGCAATAGCAACATCCAACTCCATCACTAGTTTTTATGCATCTTATGCACTTTACTGCAAATTTATGGTATTCATTTAGTAATAGTGTTAGATACTCTTGTATATACACTTCCCGGCTCAAATAGTGAAAGAATGGTTGGGAGGGAGCATGAAGGATCATTTTCACAAATGAATCGGCACCTCTGAGTCCAGAGCTTAAATCCATTGAAAGTCTTTGGGATGCGCTGGAGGAGACTTTACAGAGTGCTGGACTCTTGCATTGCCAATACAAGATATTGACAAAAGATGTATGTACCTCTTGATGGAAATAAATGTAGTGATGTCGGATCTTGTATTGACAATGCAAAAGTCCAGCACTCTGTAAAGTCTACTGTGTGAAAATAAATCTTCATGCTCTGTCCCAACCATTCTTTCACAGTTTGAGTCTGATGAATCTTGACATCGTCCTCCTGGAATATGGCCATGATGTTGTTAAGAAATGAAAAGCTACACACTCCATCAATTAGAGTTAGAAGAAATGTTGCCAAACATACAACGTGCTAGAAACATAATAATCACTGCAATAATTATCCAATCACTGACTCTTGAGCATTTGTCTATTTAAATCCAAACACAGACTTTTTTTTTTTTTTTTTTTGGGCCGGGCAGTGTACTTTAGTTAATAACATTTATCTATTAACCATTACATGTCATGTCTGCCTTGTCGTGATACTGTAAGAGGTTACACAATATCTCACAAAACCCTCTCTAATTTACATAATTTTATAGATTGAACAATGCGCTTGAATTGCTCCTATAGTGTTAAAGGTCATCTGACACATCAAGTGACATGTGACCAAAACTCACTACATAATTCGGTGCCGAGTGTAATGATCTCTCCATATATATACTTGTGAAAATTTCAGCGAGTTTATAGTGTAATTTAGCATCATGTAAGGGGTAATTGAGACAGAAAAGGGCATCATTAATAATCTAATTATCTGTCATCTTACCAGCTCACATTAATGTCATCATGTTCCTGTGACACTGTGGATGAGGCCGTCATTGACCTAGAAAACATCTAGTATCACCAATGACCAGGAACGGCTGCGGTTTAATAAATGATCGCTACTTTGATGCTGGAACAGCACAACAAAATCCATAAAGACCTTAATAGTGTTTTAAGGTGAGCTAAAAGACCCACGCCTTTGATGTTTTCTGTTGGTGATAAAAGTCTACAAGACAACAAAAAATGTGCAGATTGCAGCACAATAAAAAGAGTCATTAACTTATAGCTTTAGATATCCAAGTATGTTCAAAAAGATAGAAATAGCCTCATTCTGGCCAAATTTAAGGCATGCAGGCTTTGTGGAGAAGACAATGCGTTTAGGCAGTGGAATTTTTTTTAATAAAAATTATGTATGTACCATATACTATATCAAAGAGTCAGGGGCGTCGTAATAGGGGGAGGATTAAGGGCCCTGGTCACCCAGGGGGCCCAGCAGAACCCCATAATTTCCTGTAAGATTTTGTTAATCTTTTAAGAAGCATGTGCCGTGTGTGTGTGTGTGTGTGTGTGTGTGTGTGTGTGTGTGTGTGTGTGTGTGTGTGTTGGGTAGGTTTAGAGGTAGAGTTAGTGTAGGGGGATAGAAAATATGGTTTGTACAGTATAAAAACCATTACGCCTATGGAATGTCCACACAATTCACAAAAACAAATGTGTGTGTGTGTGTGTGTGTGTGTGTGTGTGTGTGTGTGTGTGTGTGTGTGTGTGTGTGTGTGTGTGTGTGTGTGTGTGTGTGTCCTTAAGACATTCACAGGTTATTCAGAAAGCAGCAGTGCACTTCACAGGTCTGACTCGTCGCGCATCAGGTAGATGGCAAGAGATGGCACAGGCAAAATCAGGATACCAAAAGAGGAAAGAAAAGCATGAAAAAGAGGAGAGAGCAAGACAGGGAAGACAGCAAGTCACCCAGTTTAAAAAAAAAAAAAAAGGTGATTTATGTTCCCAGTTTTGTGCTATGATTCTGAAGTTAGCCTGCATGAAGCTGTTTTAATTAAAGGTGCTGTATGTAAGTTTTTGACTGTACTAAAGTATAAAAATACCATAATAAGTTTGCAGATATTTAGGGAACATATTAACAAGTTCACATACTCGATTCTTCGAAAAACAATGCAACAGACAGTTATTTTAGATGTTGGAATGTCTGTTTTTGTTTTGGTTTATGCGAAACCGCACGCAGTTTACCCAATAGTATTTCGACAGCACAGGCTGCCAGTTGCCAGAAAACACAGCGTTTTGCTGCCATGGAAGTCAACGAACAAACTGGGTCGCAGATTCTACCCGTCCTAAAAAGACTCGGCATCCATCTAAAAATCTTTATGAAAGGGAGCATGTTAAAACGCGGATAAATAAACTCATCAATTTAGAGTGTGTAAATCTCCTCACCTTCCATTGACAATTGCGCTCATTCCTATTGCATGTCCTCAAACTGGCAACCCGCGTGAGTGTTGAGTTTGAGGAGGGGGCCGGGCCAACAATATATTTGGACTGCAGTACCCATTTCAACCACTAGCTGCCATTCTAACATACAGCACCTTTAACATAAAACAAAAATTACATAAATTACTATCAATCTAATCTCACCCCAATGTTTGTCCAGTGGAAGTTTAACAATAGTTCCAAGTATGTATGTTTTTTCTGTGCAATCGTGCAATCGAGCAATAGCAACAAGTGTCAATAAAACTAGTCCAGTGATGTTTATTCAGACTTTCCGAAACCTTGGAATCACTTTCTTTGAGGAATCGATCGAAATTTACGATGTACTACTAGTTATATAAATCAGCTTTAATTGTCCCAGTAGAGTTTATAAAATAGTGTTGTAATGATTCGTGAATGAATCATTTGAGTTGGTTCATTTCGATGAATATGAGAAACCCGTTGATAAAGCCAGTCTAAATGATTCATTCATGAACAGAACTGATTGGTTCTCGAGTTCACTGATTCAGTGATCCTGTCGCTGTTTTAGCTAATTTCCATGTTTCTTTCTGGAGCTGCTGGTGTGTTAAACTTATTATTCACTCAGTGAATACTTAATAATAATAATACATTTTGAATCAAATCTACAAGGTGCAGTTCCAGATTTTCAGTGAACTGTGCATTGCCTTTGCCTGTGAGTGTTGCAAGTGAAGAGAGAGAGTTTTCAGTAAGTTTAAACAAGTAAAGACTTAATGGTCTGGCCATGCTGTCTATTGAACACGATTTAGCAAGACGGCTTGATTTCAAAGATCTGATCAAAGATTTTTCACGGTGCTTGGCGCTTGGGGAGTAAGAAATTGCAAGTTGACACCTTATTTTATAAGACATCCAGACAGAGTTTAAATAGTGTCTGTGTATGAGATGGTACACAGTGTGTAAACTTTCAAACGTAGTTCTTTATCGTCTCTTGTTGTATATGCAATCATTGCCATGCTTATAGATAATGATTGTTGTTACATGTAGCAAAAAGATAAGATAATTGGGGTTTGGGTCCTGAATTACAAATTAGCCAGAGGGCCCAGAAACTCTAGCGGTGCCCCTGCAAAGAGTATAGAAATATTTTAATCTAATTAGAAATGTACTGTCATATGTTTAATGCTTATCAGAATATTAGCTATTTCAAGCAATATGATAATGTCAAGATCAGCTGTGATTTTTTTTTTTGTCTCTCGAGTGCTTGAGAAGCGCTATTGAGGGGTGAACATTAGTTGCCGCCTAGTAGTTTTAAGGTCATAGTGGTTTCATTTCAGCTTTCCAGTCTCATAAACATAAAATAACTAAGCATAGCCAGATTGTAATCTACTGTATTTAATCAAAC
Organism: Paracanthobrama guichenoti; assembly: GCA_018749465.1. NCBI lineage: Eukaryota > Metazoa > Chordata > Actinopteri > Cypriniformes > Gobionidae > Paracanthobrama > Paracanthobrama guichenoti. The sequence goes on from CM031956.1 coordinate 22,394,521, forward strand.
CGAAGTAAAAGAATCGAAGCAAGCAAGACGTTTACACTTGGAAGAATATAATGGTGGTACCAAGCTTTATCAAGGTAAAAAGAACATTTGTGAAGAGAGTCAGGTGAAGGTGGCACAAAAGAAAAGAAAATCATGTTTCAGCTGTTTATTAACAGCCTAAAGTAAGCTTCGCTTTTGATTCAAATGCTACCATAGGCATACGTGTACAGCTAAAAGGCAAAGTCTTTCAAAGTATATTCATTTGGCAGTGTGTGCTAATTAATTTGATGCATTCGCACTAGACACGGCTCTTTCGAAACACTGCTTTGTCAAAACCATTGCGAATCCTTTGTTGTTCAGTTGTTCAGAATGTTTTGTTATGCCTGTTTGGAAATGTCAATGATTCACTGCTAGGGTGATCACAGTTAACACATGAAACACTGTCTGTGGTTTCTACCTGGCATTTCATGAGTTTGCTTGCCCATTCAGCCTTAAAGGTTAAAAGTAAACTAGTCCTTGGAGGAGGCTTGAACCAGAAGCTCGGCTCGAGCTCCGAGTTAAACCCCCCCTATAGCAGCACTGCGCAAAGGAGGAAAGAGAATTACAGGAGACGTGGAGGAGGAGAATTTATCAATGTGTCTGCTGCTTATATAGTACGCTCGTAATGATAATTGACAGGACTGAATGTTTAGGCTCCTCCCGAACCTACATTTGGGACTTCATTTTTGATTACATATTTATTATAATAATAAAAAAGTAGTAGTTTATTGTCTCTTATTGGTGTAATTAGCCAAGCCCTTTATACAGCCCATTATGCAGACACTTCACATTTGATTGTTTTTGATAATTTGAAGATTGCACTTAATAGATTAGACTTTCAGGAAAACATTTGTATTTTATGTGTTTCAAGCATGTTTTGGCTGAGTTTTAGCCGCATTTACAGCATTTCGACCAGCAAGAACATGGCGTTTCGAGTGCTTTTTCACTTCTTGAAGCAATTCGTTCAGCTGAGTTTCAAAAAGTAACCCTATTATTGTAAACAAATTAATAATTTGTGTTTATTTAATATCACTCTTTATTCCATTGCATTTATTTGTGCTGTATGTTGTTTGACATTTGTTTATTTGTTCTTATTTTATTAGTCTTTTTACTTTTTTTTTACTTTTTTATGGAAAAATAAAATTTTGCATTGCAAAAAAGTATATTTTTATTTGTATATGCTTGCCAATTATAGTTCTTTAAAAGAAAATCGGAATGTGCAAAAATTCGTATCGGCAGGTCACACTTACAAAAAAAATAATAATCGGAAATTGACCAAGAAAATTGCAATCGGTGCATCTCTAGTTTTGAAGCTAAATACATAACTGCAACACAAACTTATAGTAAACAGAATATAACTGTGCATTGGTGTCGAGGATAATACAGTAATTTTGTCATAGTTATCTGTATAGTTACCGTTCTTGGGGCCAGATTTACTAACAGCTTGCACCAGCGCAAACCCTCTTTTGGCTTAAAAAACTACTGTCAGGATTTACTAAAGACACGCAGTGATAAATTAGCGCTGGAAAGCTTATTGCATATGCATTTGTAGGAGTTTCCCTTTCAGACACAAAACTTATTGCAGGAGAGTCTTTAAATGAATCACGCAAGGTGATTTACTAAGGTTTACGCTAGTCAATTTGCTGGTGTTTGGGCCATTATATACCGCCCAAAAGAGCATGTCTTAAACCAGACGCTAACGGGTAGATTGTGCTGGTCATTATGGAAATGATCCGGCTGCATCTGTGTTCATTAATCTGTGCGTCATCAGTAGATCACATGCAGAACTGTCCTCTCCCATCGGCACATTTATGGAATTGCGCTCTCATGCTAATTTGCCATTTACCGTGTATACCCGAATATAAGACTAGGTGTGTGTCCTAAAAATAGGCTGAAAAATGAGGGGTCGTCTTATATTCGCGATATAGACAAAATCACGGGTGGAAAGGGAGAAAGCAGGGGGAAACAGTTGAGGGCGCCAACACGATAGGCTACGTAATTAGTGACAGTGTTATGAATTAAATAAACAGTAAAGTGGCGCCATGGAGAAGCCAAGAGATCATCTTGAGAAAAGAGCTTCAAAAGTTGGTCAACTAAACCAACACGTTCGAAACAGTTATGACACCAACTTTAAACTTATGGTCGTGAATGAGGCAGAATCATCTAATAAGTGCAAAGCTGACAAAAAAATTGGAGTCACAGAATGCAATGTTCAGAGGTGGCGGGCACCTTTTCCCAAAAATAGGTCTGGAAAATGGGGGGGGGTCATCTTATATTTGGGTATATACGGTAGTCAATCTGGCTCTTGGAGTGAACAAGCTTTATTTGGGACAACAGGGCCTGTATTTATCAAGCCTCTGAGAATTACTCACAAGATCACTGCTAAGAATTGACTTAAGAGTAAAAAGCTAGTTATCAAGCATCTCAGTCACACTTTAAGTGAAGTGTAGGACTAAATTTGCATCAAATGTTTACATACAACACACCATAAAGAATTTTCAAGAGAATACATTATGACATACACATTGGAAATGAAAGATAAACACGTTTTTCACCATGTCCTGCAAATGACAAATTTTAAACCAACTGACCTGCCTATACATAGCCTAGATTTTACGATATAACCAGCCAGCATGGATTCCAAAAGAAAACCGAATTGGCGGAAGGAAGAAGCGCTACTGCTTGCTGAATTAGGCCCCGTCCACACTGAGACACGTTTAGCTGTATGCGTAAAAATGTTGTACCGTATCAACCTTTGGATAAATCTGAAAACGACACCCTTGCGTTTTCATGTGTACAGCCAAACCGTATATTTTGTGAAACAGTGATGCCACGTCCCTCGCGGTAAAGACTAGAAGGAATACAGCTACGGGCACTGGGCACGCGCACATCAATATTGCATCATTTAATTATTGTGTTTGCATTATTGTAAGGGTAGGTTTAGGGTTGGGGAAGGTGTAGGCGTTAATAAAACACAATCTGGTAAGTAGCAAATGTATTTATTGTTATTTTATTGTGAGATTTTGCCTCACTTCTACCATTGCTGTACCCCTTCTAGCCGCAACTCTTCTCCATTTTTAGTGTATTTCTGTGGCAGAATTACAGCGCCACACACTGGTCTGGCATGTATACTACATCAGTTTCAGTGCTCTCGTGTATACACAAATATTTCTTGAAACAAAGGGAAAAAAAAGATCTGGCTTCGTGTGGACAATCTGCTATCAGCTTAGTCGAAAAGCTGATTTTTTTAAAATTTTTATAAAAGGCAAGTTCAGCCCAACATTAACTGTCCAAACGATACCGTTTGATTAACTGCTCATTGTCAAACATTTCAAAAACATTCTTCCTCTCTTGAAAGATTTGCGCACATCTCTGTCTCCTCAGTGCCATCACAAGCCCCTACTGGCAACTCCTAACCACCTGAGAGACCTCTCGAGCTGTCTTAAAAGAGTTAGAGTAATTCTTAGCTTTAAGAAATTTGATGACTTGCTTTTATACTTAAGTTTGAAAGTAGGAGTAAATTTCATGAATTTTAAGCACTTAAGACTAAAATGGCACTTTGAGAAGCTTGATAAATGCGGGCCCTGTCAGGGTACCTGAGAAACGACAGCACTGTGATGTGAAGTCAGTACTGTGACCCTTTCCTATTAGAGAGAGAGAGAGAGAGAGAGAGAGAGACCTGTGACTGTCCATCAGAAAACTCCATCACACCATCAGACCAAACTTCCAAAATCTGGTGTTACTCTGACTTGGATCTAGACAGATGGGAAATTCATTCCCTGCCACCTAATTAATCATCTCCCAGATTGCTTATTGATTTCCCCTATTCCGGTTGATTTATTTGAGCCCATCTGATCAGCCAGAGATAGGACGCTAACACAGATACACTTAAGGCAACTGTAATCATGGCAACGGCTGTGCTGATGTTTGAGATAAAGATGTAGATTGCTGGCTCAGAGGATGCTGTTTGACATGGCCATGAGCCAGCGACTGAAGGTTTGCAGCAGTCAGACATGCTCTACAACAAATATGACCTTCAGGAATGCACTTAACCTAAACTTGCTCCAGGGAGCCTTCCCTTTAATGGCTTATTATATACAAATTTAGATGAAAATGAACGCTAAATTATTCATTTTATTTACCAGTGTTTTAAATGCATGTGTTTTGAATCACACCTATGATATTGCCGTTGCCAACCAAGGTCATGTTTTGAGCCACAGAAACTCTCCTGGAACCGAACTATAGGATTTCTTACTATTCCGATTTCTCATATTTTCTTTTGTGTTCCACAGGGGGAAAAAAGGGGGAAAATCATACAGGTTTGGTATGATGAGTAAGGCTGAGAACATGATTTGCAAGAACTTTCCATTTACTTTTCTGCTTCTACCTCAGGATGCCCATCCTGGGGTAACTAGAGATTACTCTAGTTTGGATCCAGTTTCCTCCGAAGACTTCAGTTGACCCAACACCTGTGAAGAGATGACCCAACTCCTGCGAGGACTTCAGATGACTTCAACTCTGAATCAATATACACAACTGGCACATTTTTTATACATTGTAATCATTATGATCACAACTTAATTGCTTTAATGAACTCATTGTTTCTGCCTAAATGTTCGCTAACTGCATGATTTGTATTATCTTAGAATTGTAAATTTCTGGACATATGGACATCACCTCTGATAGCAAATTACTACATTACAAATTGTAATGTAGAAACATGCAATTTCTGTTTTGAAATATGTACTGTGACAAATAAATGTGAACTGAATTGAATTCTGAGGTCAAACGATTGCTTTATGTAAGAAACAGACCCAAATTTGATCTTTAACTCCATATATTGTGACACTCAAATCCCACACACATTCAAAAACTGAGCCTGAAGAAACCACACGGCAGCTTTGATGTTATGCAGCATAATTAAGGTTCAGATTTATCTACATGGAGGGAGAAGATCTTGAGTGATTAAAAACTCTGACGGTTTGATCAGGCCCATAGAATAGTTATTTTACTCTATACTTCACTATACCAAAAGTAAATCTTCAAAAGAATTAATAAATAAAGTCGTCAGAGGCAAAGCCTTGTGGGCAGGTGTTTGTGGGTTTTTTTGTATAGCAGCAATTGCTGAAACATGATTCAAAAGTGTTTTTTATTAAGAGAAGACAGCAGAAAATAAAGACACACTTCACAACTTATTCAGAGAAATAATGCTAGCTGTTGCATATGCACTTGAAAATGTGATTTACAGTATGCTGTCACACTGAGCAAGATGACCTTCACAACTTTAAATTTCAATGCAATATAGTGCTGCGCTTGTATTGCAGTGTCTTGTACTGAATTTGAATCAATTTCTGCTATGCAATATGCTCATGTTTACTATTTCCTGCATAATTACATATACAGAAGTATATTGGTATGTGATGTGGACGAAATAACAGTAATAAACAGAAATAGTCTTTTATAAAATCAACAGGAAAAAAACAAAGTCTACCACATTAAGCTACGACAATACCAGACAATGAAACATGGGAAACTGAGGGCTTGAATGCACAGAGGTTGACTGACTAAAACAGAACAGCTATAGAGCTAATTAATAACCAAGGAAACTAACTAGAAACTGTAAAACAGGACAAGAGAAACGCAGAGGAAAGAAACCAAAACTGTGTTAGGTCAGTTACCTGTGTTGATTAATAGGCTACATACTTCTTACACTGCATGGATTGACAATAAACATTACAGATGTCCACAGCAGCAATTCCAGACATTATATGCTGAAAACCGACTGATGCACAGCAGCCCGGATTATTTTATATTTTAAAAGTGGCAATTTTAACATGCTATAAAACATGACCTGTGGGGTATTTTGAGCTTCACATACACACTCTGGGGACATCAGAGACTTATTTTACATCTTGTAAAAATAGGCATAATATGTCCCCTTTAAGTATACTTAATAAAATTGACAAAGTAAATTTTTTTAAGGGTTGGTGGTCATGACAAGCCAAGGTGCAATACATGCAAAATTATACTTGCAGCAATATCGAACACCTTTGCAGTGAGAAAAATCAAAAAGCTCAGGATAGCTTTTTTTAATCAACCGCATGTGAAGTATTCACATTACATTATAGTGACAGAACAATCACCCAGAACACTCAAGCAACCATATAGCAACACCTAGCAACAACCCACACCATCCACATTGTCTTGTCATTGTCAGCTCTAGCTGCAGATGGGGATCTTTTCAGAATTACACATGGAGCTTTATCAAAATAATAAGATTAGTTACATATGGTTTTTGCTTTCGCCAACAAGTTTGGGTATACAGTATAGGCTATTTTGAGCATTGCTCACAAAAAAATAAAATAACAACATAATATCCAAAAACGTATTCATGGTTTAGCCTGTTGGATATGTAGGAAATGCAAGGAAATCTTGTTTTCTCCTCTCAATAACCATCCTGCCAATGCGAGGCTATATTTAGCGAGGACAACCTACATCTTGGATTTGATCCTGTTATTCATTTGAAAGTGATGCTATGAAACAAAGGATCTGAAACATGCTAGTACTGTGGCTGCACAGATCCGTTTGGAGAAAAGAAGACATTTGTCCAAATATAACACAGAACACAGATTTTAAAGTGACACAGTCTGATGTTGAGTACTGACTCACCTCTGTAGTACCGGAGAGTATATCACACTAACAAGCAACACTTTCCTGTACATCCACCCACGACACACATGTATCATTTGCAGACTCGCCAAGCATGTGTAGTAATATCCTACAGAATGTGATTCAGATTCAGGACACATGAAATGTTAAAGGCTTTGTACAAAGTTTTACTTAGCAGTTAACATGCAAAATAACTGTTTGGACTGTTTTTTTTTCTCCTGAGGACATGTATCTAGGAGAAATCTACAATGCTGACAGATCAAAACAAGCTCTGACATCCATCTCATACATGCCATCACCAGCGACGGCAATGACATTGAGTTCCAGTGTCAATCTAAAATTTCACTTTAAATGTGACCCATCCATCCATGTTCTAAAGCACTTGTCCTACGTTGGGTCATGGGGATGCTGGAGGTCATGCCAGGGTCTTAGGCTGTAGGCTTCAGATGTGAGAGATGGATCTAAAAAATGCTGTCATTTACTCACCCTTCCAACCCTGTTTCTTTCTTCAGTGGTACATAAAATAAGATATTTTTTTTTATAAATGTCAAATGTTGTTGGGTTCCTATAGCATTCTTCAAAATTTTGTTTGTGTTCCGCAGAAGAAAGAGAGTCATACAGGTGTGTCAACATAAGGGGGAGTAAATGATGACAGCACAGTGACTACACTCACCTAAAGGATTATTAGGAACACCTGTTCAATTTCTCATTAATGCAATTATCTAATGAACCAATCACATGGCAGTTGCTTCAATGCATTTAGGGGTGTGGTCCTGGTCAAGACAATCTCCTGAACTCCAAACTGAATGTCAGAATGGGAAAGAAAGGTGATTTAAGCAATTTTGAGCGTGGCATGGTTGTTGGTGCCAGATGGGTCGGTCTGAGTATTTAACAACCTGCTCAGCTACTGGGATTTTCACGCACAATCATTTCTAGGGTTTACAAAGAATGGTGTGAAAAGGGAAAACATCCAGTATGCGGCAGTCCTGTGGGCGAAAATGCCTTGTTGATGCTAGAGGTCAGAGGAGAATGGGCCGACTGATTCAAGCTGATAGAAGAGCAACTTTGACTGAAATAACCACTCGTTACAACCGAGGTATGCAGCAAAGCATTTGTGAAGCCACAACACGCACAACCTTGAGGCGGATGGGCTACAACAGCAGAAGACCCCACCGGGTACCACTCATCTCCACTACAAATAGGAAAAAGAGGCTACAATTTGCACAAGCTCACCAAAATTGGACAGTTGAAGACTGGAAAAATGTTGCCTGGTCTGATGAGTCAGAATTTGGCGTAAACAGAATGAGAACATGGATCCATCATGCCTTGTTACCACTGTGCAGGCTGGTGGTGGTGGTGTAATGGTGTGGGGGATGTTTTCTTGGCACACTTTAGGCCCCTCAGTGCCAATTGGGCATCGTTTAAATGCCACGGCCTACCTGAGCATTGTTTCTGACCATGTCCATCCCTTTATGACCACCATGTACCCATTCTCTGATGGCTACTTCCAGCAGGATAATGCACCATGTCACAAAGCTCGAATCATTTCAAATTGGTTTCTTGAACATGACAATGAGTTCACTGTACCAAAATGGCCCCCACAGTCACCAGATCTCAACCCAATAGAGCATCTTTGGGATGTGGTGGAATGGGAGCTTCGTGTCCTGGATGTGCATCCCACAAATCTCCATCAACTGCAAGATGCTATCGTATCAATATGGGCCAACATTTCTAAAGAATGCTTTCAGCACCTTGTTGAATCAATGCCATGTAGAATTAAGGCAGTTCTGAAGGCGAATGGGGGTCAAACAGTATTAGTATGGTGTTCCTAATAATCCTTTAGGTGAGTGTATATTCACAATATAGCACTGTCTTGCATGCCACATTACATATTCTGCCATATTGCATGTTGCACTTTGGCATTATACAGAGTTAACATTAAAAAAAAATGCCATTGAAACTTAAGACAGTCTGTTCCTTCAGGGATACAAACATGCACAAATCAAAAACACTCAGAGGTTTGCATGAATCACGTGAATGACCTATGTCAGAACGGAAAGGCGACGAGATTGCTGGTATGCAGTGAAGAAAATCTTACAGTTGTCTGTGCTCTCTAAAATTTGCGAATCCAAAATACTACCATACCTGTGACTTGAGTCAAGCAGGAAATGTCCGTTTTAGTTTTTGACTGCCATTGATGACAGTACTCAGGAAGCCTCAGCAATTACCAAGCAGCCCTGAACACCGTGATTAGCTGATTCAGGTGTGTTTGATTCAGGTTGGAGCTAAAATCTGCAGGGTGGTAGCCCTCCAGGACCAGGGTTGGACATTCCTGCTCTAGAACTTAAAACCTGATTATGGTAAGGGGTGTTACATTTCCACACAGTCTAAGTAGTTGATCAATCACAACAGACCTGGCCAGCTGACCAATCAGAGCAGACTAGGCTTTTCAGAAAGTCTGCCTTTAGAGAGACAAATAGAGCATTTCAGGCAGTTCTAGCAGACTCCATGATAATTATGAACTTGTGAATGAGCATGATATAGGCACTTTAAACGTCACACAGGCTCATGTCATATGTGGACATAGCTATTCCCCACGATGTGTTTTTGTGCAATCAAATCATCTCTCATATTTACAAACAAATCTCTCACCCGTCTGCCTTGCCCTCTTCAAAGACACGCTCTCAGCCCGGTGGCGATGGTGGTCGGTCAGCTATGATAATGTGAGGAGTGCTAACCTTGGCTCCATTTGCAGGGCAAGGGAAGTGCAGGCTCAGCACACTGTTGACAGCCATCAATTGAGGAAGAGCTGATGGGAAGCGATAGGCTGGGCAAATGGAGTCTGAGCTGCAGAGACATCTCTGACACAAATTTTCTGCGTCAGGCCCCCTGCGCCATCAGCTGAGCGCAGTCAGCTCAGGCAAGACACAGGGCAAATCAGAAGAGAGGTAGATTAATGTCTCTCTGTCTCTTCCTCTAGGTGCAGTGTATAAAGAGAAAATATCAGAATAAATGTCACCAAAACATTACATTATTTGCATTACAGTTAAGCATGTTTTACTTTTGTATTTCTGTAAGTCTCATCTACTCAGCGGTGATATACAGTACAGTACATCTTGAATATTAACCCATTATGGTCATTTATTTTTTCACAGTTCTTGTTTACTCTTTTATTTAGATGTTGACTGTTTTCATGTGACAACATAAGGGGGAGTAAATGATGACAGCACCGTGACTATATTCACAATATAGCACTATCTTGCATGCCACATTACATATTCCACCATATTGCATGTTGCATTTTCTCCCATGCATAGTAATATGAGTGCACCACCATATGCTTTGGCATTATACAGAGTTAACATGAGAAAAAGAAAAAAAAAAACTCTGTTAGACTGTTTTGTCTGTTCCAAACATACAAACACACACAAATAGAGGTTTGCATGAATCACGTAAATGACCTATGTCCTAGAACGGAAAGGCAACAAGATTGCTGGTATGTGATGAATCCAAAATACACTGAACACCGAGTTTGGATAGGGAAAACCCAGCGAAAGTCGCTGGTTATATAATCCATAATACATGCATACTCTAAGATGACGCATCTAAAATGAAACTGACAAACTTCCTTTTTCTTAATGCCATCTGTCTAATTTAGGTTTGGCCTGTGGACAAGCAAAAACAGAGGGTGTGGATCATATTTCAAAATAAAAGAAGAAAAAGAGTCATGTAATAAAAATAAATGTCACAGTGCCAAAAAAAAAAAAAAAAAGGGTCCTAAAAGGGCTTTTTTATGCAAAATATGTCTTAAGCATTTCATTTGATTTCATGGCAGATTGACCTGGACATTAATTCAGCTTTGACCTTTTATGATGTTCAGATCATAATGACCTCCAAAATGAGTGAGATCATCCTAATAGGGCATCTTTGAACAGAATAAGGATCCTAAACACCAGTGGCCTGTTCTGAAGTGCCACGTTTCTGCAAATAGCTCTTAAAAGACATCATATGCTGGTGCACTGGCAATGACTCACTGGTATTTGTGGTGCGTTTTGATAAGCTAAAACTGTTTGCTCCCACCGCACAGTGACAGATAGAGTTTTCAAGCGTAGGTGACAACAGATTCAGATGTCAATAAATCCTGCCTTGAGGGGGGTCTTGTCTTGTGTTCAGGCATTTCAAAGGCGAGTCTCTCCAGATACACAGGCACTGTCAATCCCTCCAATTCTTTTCATGGCTTGCCAAGCACAGAGCCTTCATCCACTCAATGGATTAGCCCTTCTCTCATCCTCATGCTCAGTCCATATGGCATGAAATGTGGAAAATGAGTGCTGAGAGACTTAAAATGCTCATCAATTAAAGTGGTCAAAATGAAGGTGCTTATTTATTTATCAGGAGCACAGTAACATATTTAGAATAATAGAGTCGCAAGCGGCAATCATCGGGGTCTGACTTCCAAAGAAAATCACTTATTTCAACCTGAATTTTTTTTTTTTATATATATATATATATATATATATATATATATATTTTAATATAATATATTTCTGCCTGTGGCCTAGGGTGTTGGGACAGACACCAGCAACACCAAAACACTACAGAGTATAAATTGGTTTGAAGAATGGACGATGGATATAATATATTTGTAGAAGTTATATTATAATAATACTGCAAAAAATACCACACAAAACAAATTGTCACATTACTAAAAGACAATTTAGAAAAGCTATAAAATATATATTTTATACAAATAAAAGGGTCTTCATTTTACAATGAAGCAATATAATTAATTGTCTGGTAACTTGACATATGTTTTCAATATTATTAGGATATATAAATGTCACGGGTCAGTCGCAGGAGAGAGGAGAACATGGTGTGGGGATCAAAATAGAGCAGTCCTTCTTTATTACGCAACAAAAAAATCTAATAAAACCTAAATCGCTGGCATATGAATGCCCAGGAACATGCACAGGAGCACTACACACCAACCTCTCCATAGACAACACCAAAGAACTGAACTAAACAGGGGGTATAAATACACAGGACAAAATGAGGCACCAAACTAGACACAGGTGAAACTAATCAATTAACTAATCAGAGATGGCCACACTCAGACACTGTGACATCCAATTAAACATGAAATTCACACAGGGGAAAAAATTAATCCTGACAATAAAAGTTGTATTAACATTTAACGATCTTCGCTTCATAATATACATTTTCACGCTTCATAATATAAATTTTTTCTGTAATTAATCATGATTAAAAACATCAGTTTGAATTTTTACTCTCCAAATTAATGTAGAAACAACTTAAAGACAGTATATTTTAAATATTTACTATGATGGCATCTTTTTATGAATGAAGGCCAGATTCACAGATACTAATACGGATACTAATGTCTCGATGACAGAGTTTTTTAAATGTTAATGATAGACGTTCAACATTACAGTACAATTGAAAGCTATATCAATTTCATCATTTATTAGGCTTTAAAAAAAAAAAAAACTTTTAATTTAAGTGACATAAACCCATTATTATAAATGTCATATTTACCTGTGGCCTAGAAAATATACAGAAATTGAATAAAGTTATCAAACAGTCTGCATTGCATAAGTAATACATTATCCGCTAATGCACCATGCCCACGGAGAGCGCATTCTTTTCAAAGGCTGATTCTGAGGAGATCTATGCAGTCAGAGTCAACGGCCACATCAACGCGGTAAAACACAAATAAAGTTTAGTGAGATTATAATGTGCTTTCCATTGTTTTGAGATGCAGTGAGGAATAATTCTGTAATAATTTACCTTAGAAGAAGAGTTGGTTTCAAGCATTTGCATGAATAAGAGCGTGACCATATAATATAACGCTAGCCAAAGGATGACATAAAAATGCATGCTGTATTAATTGCGGTAAATATTTTTATGTGTTAAACTGAAAAAAATTACACATATGCGCTAACACGCACATTTTGACAGCACTAATACACTGTATGTGTATTATATATATGCTGTTAGCACCTAGCATCAGAAGTTCTGTGAAATTTGGATTCAAACATTGAAACTGATGGAACCTGATAGAAAAAAATCCTGTGGTTCCCTCTAGTGGACAGCATCAGTAGAGCATGTTGTAGTCTGGTGGTCTTTTTAAGCTAGTCATTGTGACGACCCCTACATGGGGTTTTCCCTGTCGCCCTCTCAACTGGCTGTTCTCGGGTGGTTTCATTCGGCACACCTGTTGCTGATTTCCATTTGGGCCTTTTAAAAGGAGCATGATGAAAAGCCCAGAGAGGGCTGCAGACTGGACTTGATTTTGTTTGTGTTTGGTTTCCTTTAAACTTGCTTCTTTGGTACATCCAACATTACTACAGCACATTACCCTTCCATGAATTCATTACACTTTACACCACTGACTGTTACATTATATACTGTTTTTTTTTGGTTTTTCTGTATAATTATATTGTGTTAATACATTTTGCATTCTATTTCGGCTTTCTTATGTGTCCCTATCTTTGTTACGTCCCTTTTGAGCCACGGGGCGTAACAGTCATCTCCTCCTAAACCAATGGGCTGATTCACATTAAATTTTGCATGCAACATCTGTAGACACTAATGACAAAAAGTTAATCTTCTACATCAAACCATTTAGAAGATATTTAGCCAATTCATTTCATAGCCATGGCACTTGTCAAACTATATTTTCTAAACCATTTGATGAATCCAAATTCTTTTGACAACTTTTTGTCTTCATGGCCTCTAGACGATACATACAAAATTTGGGGTTAATCGGACAAATTGTCTAGGAGGAGTTTGAAAAAGCAGGTTTATCATAAAGCTCTGCTTGTGCTGTACAGTGTCAATAGCAACATATGCTCATTGGAAAAATGTGCCTCTAGCTACATCTTTGCAAAAATGACCACTAGTGGCAGTAAAACACTAACAACTTTTATTTCTTTCCACTCAAATTATGATTACAGAGGCAGATTATCAGTTATAAAGTAATATTTTTGCATAAAGCCTTGCACAATACTGGCATGACCTCCAAACACTTTACCATAGAGCATGATTTATAAACTAACTCATTTGGACATTTTTATCACATAACCAGCTCCCTATGTATGGTTTTATTTGATGAGGCAAACTTGCTCAGTAGCTCACCTGATACATCACTGCACTTGTGGTGCAACCGATCAAAGACTAGTAGAAGCAGTTAAAGGGATGGTTCACCCAAAAATGAAACTTTTATGTTTATCTGCTTACCCCCAGGGCATCCAAGATATAGGTGACTTTGTTTCTTCAGTAGAACACAAATTAAGATTTTTTAACTCCAACCGTCACTCCTGGTGTAGTTTACGCAACATATCGTGTACTTTGACCTCACGCACCAGAAGTGATGGCGCGCTCAAGGCTGTTGGATATAGTGGGTATCTGAGGTAAAAAATAAATACTGTTCGGTTTCTCGCACAAACCGATCATTTCGTGTCTTAAGACATCAATGTGTCGTCACGAGCCGCAGGGTTTAATATGGATTTGTCTGTGCATGATATTTTTTTACTCTCGTAGATGTTGTTACCATTCACATGCATTATACGACTGGCAGACTGCAACGGCTGGAGTTAAAAATCTTCATTTGTGCTCTGCTGAAGAAACAAAGTCACCTGTATCTTGGATGTCCTGGGGGTCAGCAGATAAACATCAAATTTTCATTTTTGGGTGAACTATCTCTTTGAACTATCCCTTTATGGTTGTTTCAGCAAATGTGTTATCTCACATTTGCTTTTGTTAACACTATAGGTTAAGTTTAGGGTAGGTGTAATGACCTTACCCTTAATGGGGAACTAGATGGCGCAATAAACGTAAAGGATATAAGAAAAAGGGAAAAGACACAAGCTCTGAGATGTGTTGTGTTTAGTAACCCTTTGGTAAGCAGAGCAAGTTTTACGGTGCAATGATGCAATGATTATGCAATTATATACAATGTTTGTAAATGTTACTGTAGACAGCTGGATTAACAGGTTGCGTAACACTGCAATACAGAAAAGGGCCAGGTACAGAAAATGCCACAGTTGTGTGCACAGTTGGCATTTAGGCATAAGAGTGGTTCTGAATGAAAGGTCAAGGATTTGTTAAAATGCAAAAGGGTTATTATGGGTCAAGTGAATGTAACTTCAATGTCCCCATGATGCCAACACACACACACACACACACACCGTGATTTTGCCAAATACTGTAAGGCATGTTCCTGGATAAACATATTTTGTTGAGGGAAAAGATGTTTTAATAAATCTTTACTACATTATTACATTCTTAATCATGCACTGCAATGAAAACACAATGTGGCCAATTAATTAAATGTAACAGCCTTCAAATAAAAATAACATTTCTATTCTTTCACTTAAAACTATTTTGTTGCAATGTTACCACGCTATTGGCTGTCTCTCTGTGTGCCATTATTGGTAAATCTGACTGGAATCGGGCCAATGACAACTGTACGTGCCTTTAACAGTCGAGTTTGAATATGCCACTAATACAAGGTAACGCTTGTGTAACACAGATGTAAAGCAGTATCTAAATTGATATGCGGAAGGTATTTAAATGGATCATGCGCGGAATATATACTCCTCTTTTTTGCTGTTGCTTCCGTATATATATATAGTGCATGCTGTATACATAATCCAGCTCTGATTTGATTTCAAATTCTTGATTTCAAAAGATTTTTAATTGAGTCTTCTGGCACATCCATAACTGGTAAATAGTCAGACTTTGATCTCAGTCTGAGTGTGTAAGTGTGTGTAGTGTCTATTTTTAACCCCCTCATTCCTGCATTGTGGTTGATTTGTAAACTGTATTCTCTGTACATTCAATTTATTTCCCATGGTGGTCATTTTTGATTGCTATGACCATGAGTGTGTCCATTTAGCATGTTTAAATAAGTGTGTGTGGGTGTGTGTGTGGGTGTGTGTGTGTGTATGGCCTGGTAAACCCTGCCTAATGGGGACAAAATTGTCCTACAAAGATGGCAATATCCGAAATCCTTTGGACAATTTTTGGTCCAAATGAGGAAAACATCTTATAAATCATACTAAGTGATGTTTTTTGAAAATGTAAAAATGCAGAAAGTTTACTATGATGGGTAGGTTTAGGGGTAGAGTTAGTGTAGGTGGAGAGAATAGACAGTTTGTACAGTATAAAAACCATTACGTCTATGGAAAGTCCCCATAAAACATGGAAACACAACGTGTGTGTGTGTGTGTGTGTGTGTGTGTGTGTGTGTGTGTGTGTGTGTGTGTGTGTGTGTGTGTGTGTGTGTGCCTATGCCACAAAAGTTTTACCATTCTGATTGTGTAAATTGTGTAAAAAAATAAAAATAAATAACCAGTCAAAAATGACTGAAGACTACAAGAGGGTTCTGAAGCAAAAACTGTAATTAAAGAAAACTAAGTTAAAGTTGGAGCTACAAAACCTTGTACATGAGTTATAGATCTCATCAATCACACTGCAAGAACTAATCAAATAATTGTGTTTAATTTCCGAGATTTACCTGTTGACTTTACTTGTTGTAATGTGTACACACAGAATCTTTAGATATACTGTATATTTAAGAGATCTGAAGTATATTTAAGTGAAAATTAATGTAGTTGTGATTTGAAGATTACAGTATTTGTTGTTTTTAGTGATCCTTTACATCATATTTTTGTAAATAATGTCTTAATGAATAAATTATAATATTTCAAATACATTTCAAAGTATCCATGCTTTCGTAAACCCCAATGCTTTTATAAAAATAAAAAAGTAAATAAAAAAACTTTTATGAGAATTCAGAACTTTCTTTTCTTTTGAGTTCACAAAACTGACACATTTTAAGTAATCTGAATTGTTTCATTGTTTTGAGTTTCATGAACTTGTTTCTTTTAATTCAGAAAAACTTCAATTCAACTGAAACTGGCCTGGGATTTCCATTTCCCAGCATGCTTTGACACTCGGAAGGGAGAGTAAATGCTAAAATTAAGTGTTATATAGTTTTGTTTTCTTTTTTTTTTTTTTTTTTTTTGTTGTACTCGTTCAGCAATTGCCATGCTATGCTAATGCTATTATCAAAGCATTGTTACCAATTAGCAAGTTAGCATTTACTGATTTAGCTTGTTAAAGCTAGCCAAGTTTCCACTTCTAAAATATTTAAGTTGAGATAATGGTAATTTAAAGTTAATTGCATGAACTATATCAAGTTAAGAGCAATTAAGTATATGAGTACAAAATACAAATCTGCCAGTTCTGCTAACTTAAAGTTTGCATTTCTTAACTTAAAGTTTTTGATGTAACGGATTACCTCAAATTTCTTGAGTTTTGCCACCTTATTCAGGTTTACAGTGCAGTCAAACAGAGAAAATGACAGTCAAACAGTCAATCTCAAAAATAATGCCTTCATCTCCTGCCTCTTCATCTCCAAAGTGGGTTCTTCAAGCATTTGGTTATCCTCTAAGTATGGGAGTGCAATATCTTTATTAAAAGGAAAATTATCTTTTACTCCTCTAATTTAAAATCATGGGGTGGGGGTGTGTGGGGGGGGTATATGTAGCTAGGCATTGAAATCACAGTTAAAATTGTATTTATTACCTTGCCTTGTTCGCTCTTGATTCATTTTGAGCTCTCCATGCAGACAATAAAATCTGCGTTTCAGCATGGGCTGGGTTATACTGAGTTTGAGGCACACTGACTGGATTCAAGACGGGTGTGAGAAGCCAGGGATTTAGTGGATAACCAGTCACCCAAGAGCACACCCTGTAATTCTCCTCTCTCAAATGCATCATGAATTTGGAAATTCACCAATATTCTTGAGTCATGGGCCAGCGAGCGACACAGCTGAGCACTCTAAATTTGGCATCACGAATCGCCAGCACATTAATACTGTAGTAGCCCTTCCTATTAACAAACAATGGCTCATGGGTTGAAGGTACTTAAATCCTAATGTGTGTTCCATCAATGGCTCCTAACCTGGAAATCCAGCAATGCTGAAAAACATCTGCCTTCACCTTATGTCATCTCTAGCAGTTCCTTTTCAGAAAGGACTTCCAGAGGGTTTGAGAGGTCTGTCTAAAAATAAGTATACTTTCAGTCTACTTTTTATATACTTCTCAGAAATATACTTAAAATTGCACTTAAGTATACTTGACTTATACTGACAGAAAAGTCTCAGTATATTTGGCCTATACATACTACTACATGTACTTAACCTTTTGATAGAGATATACTAAAAAGTATTCTAAGCATACTTGGCATGTAGTTGCGTTTACTCTTTTGATTTCGAGTAGCCTATTAAATACTTTTTTCACATAGGTTTACACACTGTCTTTTAAACTTACATTCTTTGAAAATACTGAATATCATTTTGAATCCCGCCCGGATGAAGTAACACGATTTTCTCAGCTTTTTGCATTAAAATCTTTTAAATGCACACATAACCTTGGATTATCTTGCTTTTATTTTGGTCACTTGCCAGCACAGACACTTATATTTGCAGCACAAAATTCGAATGAAACAGTAAAAATAATGCTTAATTTTAATTTGTTATTATGGTTTAAAGCAGCATCCTGTCTGCTTTAAACCAGACCCAGAGATAACACAGTTTGGTAAAATTATTTGAATGGATTTAAATTAATTATATCTGTATGTATGTGTGTGTGTTCCAGGGATGACAGTGCATTAATTTAGAATGTGATTAAACTGACTGGAACTGCCTATGCATTAAGTTAATCCACGGCTAGCTGTGCATTAAGCAATTTTAATGCACGACGTGGAGGCAAAGAACCACCCGACGCGAAATGGTTCATTAAATCATCGCTGTCATAGAGCGTTCCAAAACGGACACTTATGAGGTTTCATTTCAGAAAACAGCTGCCTATGTAACTAGCTCACTGGGTTGTGATCAGAGCTATTGAATGATCATCATATATCAAGCGATCGCTGAATGTTTTGCATAATTGGTCATTCTTCAATTGGGGTGGCAAATGAGAGGCAGAAATTGTAAAAATGCTTGTTTGTTTTCTTTTAATAAACAGTATTGCTTTGCATTTAAAATTAGTTTAATATGCTATATCCATTAAAATTGAGGCTTAATAACATTTTGATTTTTAAATAGTTGTAATCAAACACAGGTGAAACAACCACTTATGTCTATGGTGTTACCAATATTTGAAGTAAAATTTTGGTTTGTTCTAAAATGAGCAGGGATATGCAACTTTAGGTAATAATAAATAAATAAATTAACTTTAAGGACTCAGTTTCAATGATCATTTAAATTTATTTTTTTTAAAGAAATGTTTAATTGTTCATCTTGGCCCCTATTTTTGCCAAAGAAGAAATTTTTTTATTTTTATTTTTTATTTAATTTTTTTATTTTATATATACATACAAAAGGCAGGAAAAATGTCTGTGCTACCTTTATAGTCTTTATTCTAAAATATTAAATCCACTTTGCAGTCTAAAAACATTAAATTATAAGATTAAATGGCTCTGAAGGAAAGAAATTTCATATACACTCACCTAAAGGATTATTAGGAACACCATACTAATACTGTGTTTGACCCCCTCTGACCCCCTTTGACCCATCAGAGAATGGGTACATGGTGGTCATAAAGGGATGGACATGGTCAGAAACAATGCTCAGGTAGGCCGTGGTATTTAACCCTTTGACACGTACGATCACACCCGTTTGATCAATCTAGGCTGGTCTCTGGTGCGTGCGATCACACGGGTGTGATTAGAACACTCAGTGATCAACTGCCAAATTCAAAATTTCAAATCTGCTTTAGCGCGCTGACTGGCGCTGAGCCAAAGACTGAGCGAGTGAGAGACTGACTGAGCTCAGTGTCTTTTAATGTTTAGTTTAGGTTTCATACACTTCAAATTACATTACACAACCACAAAAATAGCAGCAAAACTAAATATAGTTTGTAATTGCATACTATATATATATATATATATATATATATATATATATATATATATATATATATATATATATAACAGCAAGATATCAGTGTTGTAAACATATAATGGCCCGTGAAAACATTACCGATCAAATAACACAATAATTGTCTACCCTTTGACGACATACGAACAGTCTAGGCTGTTCCTCATGTAATGTCACATATATCTGGAGAAGTGGGTGATCTTGTGTTGCAAATCCAGCAGGCTTGGCTCCTGGCACTGTTGGAAACACATAATGGTGGCGAACAACTAACATATATTTTTAATAAGTATATAAACCATAAGTAGTTCACTTGCATGCATTTAATTTAGTTAACAAGTTTGAAAATATTTTGTATAAACGAATAATAATAATAAAAAAATAAAAAAACCATTTGAACAGTCAAGCACTGCAAGCATTTTTCCCGCTGACAAGTTGTCACTGTTGACGTCACTGTTACCTCACACTCGCGTTGGTACCAACTTCACATACAATTTTAATAAAATGTACCAGTTTTTAACTACTTCAGAGAAAATGGCAGACAATTTATTTATAAGAAGACAACTGACAAGTGAGGAAATTGAGGAGATTTTTTTTAATTCTGATGAGGAGAATTTTGACAGTGAGGCAGAGAGCGATGAAGACCTTCCCCTGAACCTTGAAGCTCTTGACAACTTTGAGGGTGAAGACGAGACTTCTTCCACAACGCCATATCGCGGTGTCCATCCAAAGGAGGGCGACCTGCCTTAGACACTCCTCTGCGCCTTACAGCCAGGCATTTTCTGTCATATAAACGTATGTATATAGTTATAAAGATTTTTTTACCATAGTATATTTATTGTTTTGTTTATAATACTATTTTGATTGTTGTTCATTGTAATTATATTTATAATTTGTTTTGTAATTTTATTAGAAAGTGTATATATGTATCATAGTTTAAACAAAGCAAAGATGTAGTTTCTCACTAGCAAAGCAGAGAAAAGGTAACTTACATGGCATTTGACATCATGTAAACTATATATATGCAAGCTAATAGTAAGTGAGACGTGACCATATACCTTTTCTAGTGAGATATAAAACCCAGTAACAATATTAACACTAAAACATAAATAATATATAATATATTCATGTTACGTATCAAGTCAACTGAACCCTAATAACTTTATCGAATGCACGGAGCATTTTTGCAATGTGCAAACGACAAACATGACATTTGAACGTCCACATTATTGAGGACTGTTCGTTTTACAAGAGAATTTTGTAAATATCTTTATTCATATTTATTGCATGCTTGTAAATAATTATCTGTGCTTCAAAATAGGAAAAAAAACTAAAATATACTCACCAATTGTCACGCGGATGTTGTGAGGGAGATGCAAAATGCGTGTGCACGCGAAATTCAAAGCAGTGGGAAAAAATAGCAACATAAACATGTCAACCATAGTGTGTACACGCTAAAAAATAATGTGAGAGGTTTTGAATTAAAAAATAAAGTAAAACATTCATAGAGTGCTCACCTGCACGCGGTCAACCACCATGAGCGCCATTGTGACTGCGAAACCTCACGTGTCAAGGTTGATGTGTTACCATGGAAATTAGAACGCACGTCATTGCATAATAATGGTCGCATTAAAAAACTCACGCCAGACTGCCAGTCTGAATATTTAGAACGTACGTGCGAAAGGGTTAAACGATGCCCAATTGGCACTAAGGGGCCTAAAGTGTGCCAAGAAAACATCCCCCACACCATTACACCACCACCACCAGCCTGCACAGTGGTAACAAGGCATGATGGATCCATGTTCTCATTCTGTTTACGCCAAATTCTGACTCTACCATCTGAATGTCTCAACAGAAATCGAGACTCATCAGACCAGGCAACATTTTTCCAGTCTTCCACTGTCCAATTTTGGTGACCTTGTGCAAATTGTAGCCTCTTTTTCCTATTTGTAGTGGAGATGAGTGGTACCCGGTGGGGTCTTCTGCTGTTGTAGCCCATCCGCCTCAAGGTTGTGCGTGTTGTGGCTTCACAAATGCTTTGCTGCATACCTCATTTGTAACGAGTGGTTATTTCAGTCAAAGTTGCTCTTCTATCAGCTTGAATCAGTCGGCCCATTCTCCTCTGACCTCTAGCATCAACAAGGCATTTTCGCCCACAGGACTGCCGCATACTGATGTTTTTCCCTTTTCACACCATTCTTTGTAAACCCTATAAATGGTTGTGCGTGAAAATCCCAGTAACTGAGCAGATTGTGAAATACTCAGACCGGCCCGTCTGGCACCAACAACCATGCCACGCTCAAAATTGCTTAAATCACCTTTCTTTCCCATTCTGACATTCAGTTTGGAGTTCAGGAGATTGTCTTGACCAGGACCACACCCCTAAATGCATTGAAGCAACTGCCATGTGATTGGTTGATTAGATAATTGCATTAATGAGAAATTGAACAGGTGTTCTTAATAATCCTTTAGGTGAGTGTACATACATTTTGAAGTAACACCACAGACGTAATATTGCATAAAAGGTTTGTGGAGTTACTATAGAGTCTGAGGCGTTAGCAGGAAAGACAGTTACACCACAGACAAATGAGCCTAAATCCAGACTTTTCTAAAATGGAGGCTGCCATCATGATGATTTCAAGATCAGGGGACATTTTGGAAATATTAATAAGTATGTATTTATCAAAATTTTGATTAAAATATGTAAAATCTGCACATTATCAACATAACACCACAGACAAAGTGCGACACGTGAAATTGTCAGAAATTTAGCTAACTTTAAGAAACTTAATAAAAAAGAATGTCCTCACCAGGCACCCCTCAGATCAACCAGAACCTTTACACACAGGAAGTAGTCCAAATAGATTTCCCCCTTTTCTTAAAGGGGTGACATCCATTGTTGTAACACCACAGACATGAATCTGGGGGACACTACTTTTTTCTTAGATATTACAATATATGTATTTTTAGACAATTTAATAAAATTGTACATGTTAAATAAAATCTATATTCACAATATAACCACTTTATTTTGTGTTAAAAATGTTATATTGTTGCAATTACATTCCATGATACCTCTCTGAGGTATGACAGGGACATGCATATTTTGTTACAAATGCAATCTCTCAAACTCAATTAAATATGTATTTTAAAACAAACATGTATCTATTAATAGTGCACAAGTTGTGTTTATCCTACAGAACACAACCATGACAATATTTTACAATTTATTGCTATTTAAAGTTTATTTCAACTGTTGTAAAGTAGAGGACACCACTTGCCACCACAAATAAAGAATGACCCTAATATTTACACGGTACTCAGTTATTTCAAATAATACTCTGCAAAGTGCATTAAAACTGTTTAATGCACAGGTAGTTTTGGGATTATCCTGCTTATGCCATGTTCATTTGACGGCATTGACAACTTAAAGCTGTTATTGACGTTTGCCGTGCAATATTTGACTGGAAAATGAATGGTTATTTTCGTCAGTTATGGCTCGTTAGATCTGCATAAGAGTACATTTGAATGAATGAATTATAGTTTTTATTTGAATTAATTGTCGAGAGAGAGAGAGAGAGAGAGAGAGAGAGAGAGAGAGAGAGAGAGAGAGAGATGAGAGATGCGTACCTGTGTCTGTTCAGCTAGCGTCTCTCTCTATTAACGAGTTTAAGTACTTCAAAATAGCGATGTAACCCCTCGTAACAAGTTTCTGTGCTCCTGAATGTTACTGTGTGCGCAGCGCGATTTCTGTGTGTGCGAGTGACGTATGTGTGTGCGCGCTTCAAATGAAAACAGGGCATTGATATAGAACAGTGATTAAACTGACTTGGAACTACCTGTGCATTAAACAGTTTTATTGCACACCTTCCAGCCAATAAGAATCGAGTATTCAAACAGACCATGGTATAAATGGTTTTAATGCACAGTATCCAGCCAATCAGAATCGAGTATTCAGACAGACCATGGTTTAATGCTGCATTCCAGACAGATGGGAATTAGGATTTTTCCTACCTCCTTCTTGGAAATAACATCTGGAACGCCACTCAAAGTGGGACATTCGACTTCTGAACTCTGGGTACATCGATCCACCCCGACCTCAGCGAGACTCACAATATGTCGACACTTACAATATGTCGGCAAGTCCTGCTTCTAATAAGAAAAACTTAAAAACAAACTATAACATTAGACATTAAGTTTATTTAATTATACCTTCGTTCATGCGTTTCGTCAGCTGTTTTCAAAGCGATTATATTATTTTTATTCTGTTTTTGCCATAATTGACCCAAAAACACAATATGCGCTCCTTTTGTCGTGGCGACATCACATCGTCATGACGTGTGATTGACTGGAACACACCTAGGTCTGAAGTGGGACATTTAATTTGGGATATTCTCACATCCAACCTTGTCTGGAACGCAGCACGAGTATTCAGACAGACCATGGTATAAATAAATCCACACGCTACATAAAGAGTGTCCCTCGCATGCAGCATCTGGCAGAATTGTTTCCTACAGAGTTTGACATTAGCATACCCCTAAGCTAATGATGTGATACTTTAATAAGCATAAAATATTCAACAAAAACAAATGTTGGATGAGACTGTCAATAATTAATTAGACTTGCATTGATCCTTTACTGTACTGAATGAAATATATTTATAGATTTTTTCCCCCCACTTTGTGGTCATCTTAGATTACAGCAGATGTTTCTGCATGCAATGCTGCCTACGAATTTGGCCACAGCAAGGTATTTTTTTTAACTGCCTTTGCATTGCGAGTGCATGAGCCTGATGCAACCTCAGAGCTCAATTTATGGAACAAGACATTGGCATTACATTACATTGACAGGTGGATCAAAACAGATGCAACTGTGGGTGTCATCCGAGGTTCAGCATTTTTTTGCAACAACAAGAGATTTTGTCAATGTAGTCCATAACTGATAGATAAGAATATTACTACGCAGCTTAGGCTGTCATTGATACTGTTGAAAGCAGTACGAGAACAGCACATCTCCTTGTGTGGAATCTGCATGAGTCATATGAGGGAGGTCTCAGATTATTCTCGAAACTCCGGCTCCCTGCAGGGGTCTATCACACTGAATGTATGGGGGGGCAAAAATGTGACAACCGAACCATTGTCCATATTGTCTATTTTCCTGAAGCCATGATGTGAAGTGTGACAGGGAGAGAGCGACAGCATAAGGGTGATATGGGGGTGGAAAGTTGGAAGCCAAAGGCAGACATTATAAAACCTTCTCTGCACCCAATTAAGGCAAACGACACTGTGGTCTGCCAACCTGCATGAGCGTCCCTGAGCAATATCTCACTCTACTGGCCCTCAGGTCTGATAAAATCATCCTGATGAGCCTTGTTCCACATAATACCATATGCAACTCTCATTTAAAATCAGGTTTATGTGTAAAAAGGTTTACAGCTTACAGGACTGTCTTAACATTCAGCGACACAACTCTTTAATCACAACACCACTACAACTAAAAACAGAAAACTTTTATGCATTTTGGCCGTTCATGTACATGACAAATGTGTTGAGGGGGAAAACAGGTTTCAAAGTGCAAGTTTTTGAAGATGGAAAATAAATAAATAATGCATAAATATATACACTCACCTAAAGGATTATTAGGAACACCATACTAATACTGTGTTTGACCCCCTTTCGCCCTTCAGAACTGCCTTAATTCTACGTGGCATTGATTCAGCAAGGTGCTGAAAGCATTCTTTAGAAATGTTGGCCCATATTGATAGGATAGCATCTTGCAGTTGATGGAGATTTGTGGGATGCACATCCAGGGCACGAAGCTCCCGTTCCACCACATCCCAAAGATGCTCTATTGGGTTGAGATCTGGTGACTGTGGGGGCCATTTTAGTACAGTGAACTCATTGTCATGTTCAAGAAACCAATTTGAAATGATTCGAGCTTTGTGACATGGTGCATTATCCTGCTGGAAGTAGCCATCAGAGAATGGGTACATGGTGGTCATAAAGGGATGGACATGGTCAGAAACAATGCTCAGGTAGGCCGTGGCATTTAAACGATGCCCAATTGGCACTAAGAGGCCTAAAGTGTGCCAAGAAAACATCCCCCACACCATTACACCACCACCACCAGCCTGCACAGTGGTAACAAGGCATGATGGATCCATGTTCTCATTCTGTTTACGCCAAATTCTGACTCTACCATCTGAATGTCTCAACAGGAATCGAGACTCATCAGACCAGGCAACATTTTTCCAGTCTTCAACTGTCCAATTTTGGTGAGCTTGTGCAAATTGTAGCCTCTTTTTCCTATTTGTAGTGGAGATGAGTGGTACCCGGTGGGGTCTTCTGCTGTTGTAGCCCATCCATTTCAGTCAATGTTGCTCTTCTATCAGCTTGAATCAGTCGACCCATTCTCCTCTGACCTCTAGCATCAACAAGGCATTTTCGCCCACAGGACTGCCGCATACTGGATGTTTTTCCCTTTTCACACCATTCTTTGTAAACCCTAGAAATGGTTGTGCGTGAAAATCCCAGTAAGTGAGCAGATTGTGAAATACTCAGACCGGCCCGTCTGGCACCAACAACAATGCCACGCTCAAAATTGCTTAAATCACCTTTCTTTCCCATTCTGACATTCAGTTTGGAGTTCAGGAGATTGTCTTGACCAGGACCACACCCCTAAATGCATTGGAGCAACTGCCATGTGATTGGTTGATTAGATAATTGCATTAATGAGAAATTGAACAGGTGTTTTTAATAATCCTTTAGGTGAGTGTAAATTACTTTGTCTCTGTGTAAACTACAAAAACGTGAATTCGTGAAAATTTGTGCATACATATTATGTGCTTTCCTGCAGCTCAAACAACAAGAGCATGGCATTAGCAATGCCAAGGTCATGGGTTCGATTCCCAGGGAAAGCAAGAACTGACAAAATGTAAAAATGTGTATCTTGAATGCAATGTAATTTGCTTTGGATAAAAGTGTCTGCCAAATGCGTAAATGTAATTATGTGTTCAGTCTATAGTGTTTCTTCACAAAGTGACATCTCAAACTGTTGCCCTGGCATGCATAATACACAGTTTTTAGTAGTTTTCGCAGATCCGTGTGAACAGGGATCTTTTTGACATCATTGTCGTCTGTACACGAAAAAAACACAAAGGAAAAACGTTTCTGCTTTTAGTACATCGTTGTCATGTAAACTTATCCTAAGACTTGATTTAAGCTTTACTCTCTTACGTCAGTGGCTGAAACCCTGGGGCTGGTGAGAGCTGCCTCCAAATAATCTGCCTTCATCCTAATAGATCTCCATGTGACATGGTGAATCACCAGATCCTGACAAACCACTAGTGTACCTCAGGGTACGGTGCCGGCCCCTTTCTCTTCTGAAAATACACAACGGGATGTACCCAAAGCCGAATACCATATTCAGAAAGCCACAAGACAAAACAGGTAGCACATTCACATGAATAGAAGAAAAAGTGTTTGTTAGACGCAATCACTCCTTGTTCTTGCTGGATAACAGAAGAGCCAGGTGACAGCACAATATTTTAGATAAACAACTAAAACTACAATGCAATATTTTGTTTGTAAGGTGAATGAGTGTAAACTATATGAATGAAAAGTGAGTCATAGCAGCCACATAAAATGCAGCAAATACTTTTTGTGTCAAATTAAATTATGAAGAATGAGGGATTGGATATTCTTTTCTATGTGCTGTACATGGCTTGTTTTACTGGCTTTCAAAAAGTGATGCGAACATATCCCACCCATCCATCCCACATGCAAATGTTCTCTACTACAGAACTATTGAATTATACAGTTTTAATTAAAAGATATTTAGAGATAAAAGTTTTTTTTTTTTTTTATAAAAAGGAATAATTGTATAAATTATACAAGGCATATTTGCTATATAATAACTATGAACACAATGACATTTAAAATAAGCTTTTCAATTAGTTTGGATAAACATCCAGTGTAAGCCCCACCCATAAAAAAATATAGATACAAACAGATACATACATGGGCATCGGAACCATTGAATGTGGGTGGGACAAGACCCACCCACTTTTTAAGACCAATGATATTGGACCCACTCACTTTTACAGTGTATAATTCTGTTCATCTACCCCTAACCACTTTATTATTATACACGTTAGATGCTTTATTTCCACTTTTCGAATGTCCATCCATCCATCATCTTCCGCTTATCCGGGGCCGGGTCAACAGTCTAAGCAGAGACGCCCAGACTTCCCTCTCCCTAGACACTTCCTCCAGCTCTTCCGGGGGAACACCGAGGCGTTCCCAGGCCAGCCGTGAGACATAATCCCTCCAGCGTGTCCTAGGTCTTCCCCGGGGCCTCCTCCCGGTGGGACGTGCCCAGATCACCTCCTTCCTTTGGGCTTACCACCTGCAGGAGGTCTCGTAAGGGGAGCGCCCCCCTTACGAGACCTCCTGATAGTGGATCAGGCGACAGTCGAAGGCGAGGTCCCCGACGACCCGATCTCTGTACACGGAAACTGGCTTTTCGAATGTTTTCTTAATTTTTATTGAAAATAAATGCCTCTCCGATCTGATATGTGATAGAAAAAGGGAGTAAAGCGAGTTCAGCAGAAGGCGGATTCGAACCTCGGGTCGATTTGTATCAAAACGTTTTGCCATGCGTCTTACCCCTACACTATTGTCACTGTAAATGATTTGGTGACTTTTGTAATTTTGTCTGGCCCAACCAGATGTTTTGTAAAGGATGCAGACTAATTGCACTTAGTCTAAATTGCATCTACTCCAGTAAAGATTTCGAGGGGACCCACCCACATTTTTTTTGCTTCCGACGCCCATGGATGCATACAACATTGGCTTCACTTCACACCCCTTATACATAACCACATCAGATCCAATTATACGGTTCCATGACTGCTCATATCAGTCCTACACAGACAATGCAATACATAACTTCCAGTCTAGCCTCCACACGATGTATGCCAGCATGACTTTCCCAGCACGTATGCATCTACTGTATGTAGATATTCAGACAGCCTGGATGAAGGAACGCCACCTTCAGTTTGAACCTCACTCCTTGTAATCCCAGCCAACACATCAGTCGACCACATCATGGGCTCAATAACACTTACCCATCTAGATCAATGGTGACCACTTTACTGCTTACAAATCAAACTTTCCCTGGTCATGCATATTCATCAGACCCTTCCTATCTGAATATGCTGCACAGCTCCTGTTTCAGGCTCCTTTCATCTCAAGGCTGGACTACGAAAATTGGCCTTCCTGCTCACACAATTAAACTTCTACAGGTGGTCCAGAATGTTGTAGCACATCACATCAGGGATTCAATGAAACAGAGCCTACACCTCAAAATTCTCTGTTGAATCCAATGACTTGTTTGCATAAAAATATTGACACTTCCTCAAACATTAACACTTTTGCCCTGTGTGAGATATACAATTCATCCCAATCAATGTTTTTTTCTCTATTCTGTACATATTTACATTTTGCTCCATCATCATTCTATCACCACCAAGAAAATTTTTCTCTCATTAATATTAATATATATATATATATATATATATATATATATATATATATATATATATATATATATATATATATATATATATATATATATATATATATATATATATATTATTATTATTATTAAATTAACACAAGGTTTGTCAAAATATTAAAACAATTAGTGATTTATTTCAAAGATTTAATTTAATAACATTGCTGCGAGATCTATTGAGATATATACACATTTATACATTTTTATGGGCAAAACCAGATCTGTAATCTTTGACTGTAAGGTTATACTAAATGCAAGTAAGCTCCCTAGCAAGACAGGGTCCAAAAATCACTCCAACCGACTCCAGCTTAAAGCCCTGACTGGTGATGAATGCAAACTGTCATCCCTGGAGTGAAGTGAAGACCTTGAAATTCTAATCTAATTCCTTTCCATGCTGATTCTTTTAATTATAGTGTAAATGCTGACACAATGTCAGAGGTTTCTCTCCTTAACACTGGAAATGTGATTACAACAGACAGCAATACAGCACTGCATAGTTGCATGATCGATCTATCATGATTATAAATTACATTTCTTCTGGGTAACACTCTGAGACAGGGCCAGACATGTGCCGCATTGATTTACTATAACCTGGGCTGTATGATTGATTTTTCTCACTTTATCTTTGCAATCAAAAACAACACACAATATTGTGATTAAACACTTATGTAAGGAGTAGGTGATTACATTGTCGGAGATTAAACAGATTTGTTCGTTTAATTGAAGTGTTTAATCATAATGATCAATATTATAAGAGTGGTCTGATGGCACATTGAATGCCTGTACTCTTGCTGTTCTACCAAAGCACACGACCAGCCGGGTGAACACAATACTTTGCCCTGCATTAGTACAGTGGCTATAAAAAAAATTAAAAAAAAATTAAAAAGTCTACACACCTCTGTTAAAACGGCAGAAAATGCAAAATTGTAATCACCTTTATTGTGATTCTGAAATTCATGTAACAAAACAAAAACAAAAAAACACACCCCATGTCCATTCAAAAAAAGCAACATTATCAGTGCTATATCGATCGTATGTATACTCAATGATCACTCAAGATTCTATTAAAGACTTAAACATAGCTACCATATCATACCATTGTCACGGAACACAAGGGAAATCAAAGACGACAGGCAGAGATGCAGGGAAATTTAATGCAGAAAACAACTATAAATCAAGAACAAACTAACACTGCGAAAAACCAAAGAAACCGCAGGGAACTGCAGACACCTGCA
Organism: Paracanthobrama guichenoti; assembly: GCA_018749465.1. Lineage (NCBI taxonomy): Eukaryota > Metazoa > Chordata > Actinopteri > Cypriniformes > Gobionidae > Paracanthobrama > Paracanthobrama guichenoti. The sequence continues at coordinate 22,424,986 of CM031956.1, forward strand.
TGACATGGAAGGACAACCGACAGAGAAGACTAGCTTAACCAGATAACAAGGGGTGTGGTAAATGGGAAACACCTGGAGAGACTAATCAAGATGAAAACTGCAAACTTCCACAGGAAACAGGACACAGAAAAGAACAACTACAGCATAAAAGTCCCACAGAGCGTAAGACACAGAAGCAGATATGACAACCATAGCTTAGTTTGACCAATTAAAAAATTGTAACAACACATAAGATGCGTCCCAATTCGCATACATTCACTGTTCTATGATGTTTTTCAGTATAATATAAAGTATGGTGTGAGTAGTGTGTTCACACTGAAAATTCCAAAAAGAAAAAGTGCACTTTAAATACCCGGATGATGCACTAAATGAACGGAAAAAAACAAAGTGTGGAATGTTGAACACTTCATGCACTTGACTGTCGCAGATTTAATTACGTAGCGGAGGGGGAGGGGCTACCGGATTCCGATGCTGAATGACAAAATAACCATGTGAAGTTCATACACTACACGGTTGAGTACATACTGCATAAGTGCATAGTGTATAAGTGCGTCATTTGGGACACAGCAATTGTTACCACGGCCTTCTATACTGAAATCCTAAAATAAACAAAGTGTTGTTACATGAAAAATTGTGATACATTTTTCAAGTATTACAAATAAAGGACAAGTCTTGGACATTTAAAAACATGTGAAAAACAGTATCATGACCATTACAGAAGGGGCATTGTAAAACCATCTCATTAAACTTCAAAACTAAACTTCCTATATCACAATGGAGGACTCTTCACTGAAGATCTCCACATCTCTTAGAGACAGGAGGCTTATATAATGCTCTCCAGGATGGATGTACTCCTTCACAAATAGAGATCTTATCCTTCCATTTAGTATCTGTCCAACATGCACATATTTAACACAAATACAGCTCTGGAAAAAATTAAGAGGCCACTTAACATTGATTTCTCAATGTTAAGTGGTCTCTTAATTTCTTCCAGAGCTGTATAATAAAGTTCAGTTTATTTCTAAAGTACATTTAATAACAGCAACAAGACTGATCAAAGTGCTGTACAATACAAAATAAAAAGACCATAAGATAACAGAACAAAACAAGACTACAGTATGTATTAAAAGCCAACGATATGTTTTAAGACTAGATTTGAATGCAGATAAGGTAGAAGCCCTAATGTGGTTTGGAAGTGGGACCAGCCACAGAAGAAGCTCTATTACCAAGATTCAAGATTCAAGATTCAAGATACCGCGCCACTTTAAGCGAGTTCTTGGAAAGTTTTGATCTTCAGATCTTAGGCTTCGTGAGGGATCATAGGGGTGGAGTAAATAAGACAGATAGCTCGGCATTTGCTTATGTAAAGATTTATAGACAAGTAATAGGATTTTCTTAATTCTATAATTTACTGGCAACCAATGTAGAAGGGGAGTGACATGCGTTTGAGACTTTGACACACAATAATAGACGCAATAGAGTTGCAATAATCCAGCCTAGTCATAAATAAAAGCATGGATTGCAACTTCCAGAGACTTCTCGGATAGAAATGTCTTAATTTTAGCAAGCAAAACTAGAACCAATCACAGAACTAATATGTTTATTAAACGTGAGCTAATTGTCAAACTCCACACCCAAATTCCTCACACAAGGAAAAAAGGTCCAAGGATATCCAAGATCGATCTTGTTACTTCTTGGAGAAACAGAGGGTCAAAAAACAATAACCTCTGTTTGATCTGCATCCAAAGAAAGGAAGTTTTTAGAAAGCCAACATTTAACCTCATCCAAATAGGGAATTTAAAGCAATTTGATTGTTCCGAGCCACGGCCAGGTATATTTGCGTATCATCAATGAATCGAAACCCCATGTTTCCTAAAAATAGAACCTAGGGGAAGCATATATAGTGAGAAAAGAGCTGGTGATAATACCAAACCCTGTGGCACTCCACAAGCCAGTTTTTCTATAGAAGAAGTGATGTCCCCCCAAGCCCACACAAGGCATTAATCTGGAGATTACAATCTTGTGATCAATTGTATCAAAGGCAGTAGACAGGTCTAACATAACTAAAACAACGTTTACCTGAATCTGTAGAAATTAAAATACCATTTAGAACCCTTAAAAGGGCAGTTTTAGTATGTTGTGCCTTAAACCCAGATTGAAATTCTTCAAAAATCTGATTATAAAGAGTATTCACATTATGAAAAATCAAGTCCCCATATCAACAATGTAAATCATTGTTGAAGGGATATGGGGACAACATATCTTCTCTGTCTTTAGATGTCACCAACTCAGTACGCACCCTCAGTAACAGCACACTAGTGGACCTAGTAAAAGCATATTTTAATAAAAGCATATTTTCAAACAACCTAGCAAACACCCCTTACACTCATGTCTCAACAGCTCACAGTAAGCTACTTTCAATAAAAGGTCCAACATGTTAGGAATACTTTTAGCTGTTGCTATGTGTTATGAGGAAACAATTGAGTAAGCTAACACTCTGTCTAGAGCAAATGGAAGTATCTCGCTTATAATAAGCCCATCCAACATATCTGCACCGGGCACATGCCTGTTTGAGGCTGTCTACACTGGACACGTCAAAGTAACATTATAAACTCGTACATTTGTCTTGAACGGGTGTATGATACTGTATGGTACTGAAGCGTCCATTGTAGCGTGTTGCTAACAACTAAAGCTGAATATCTATTCCCATGTAAGGCCGGCTACACACTGGCTGCGTGGCGTGAGCGTTTCAGCTGCGTGGTGTGTCCGTTTTTATTTCGGCTCCCATGTTAACAGGTTAGAGCTTGCTCACTGCCTACGTGACACACGCATCTCAGAAAACATGTGCATGCTAGAAATAGAACCGACACCTATTTTTCACACGACACGGAAGCGTGTTGGAAGAGTTTCCAGACAAAATAGAATAGGAAAAGCTGTTTATGTAATTTTGACACAAATACATATTAATAAATTACATTTTGATGTTTGAAAGTCTCTTGGTTGACATAAATACAGATAGGCTATAGGCCTAATTGTAAGTTAAAATAATCATAATAATGATAGATTTTGAAATATTGCACCTGTCAATACAGAATGAATATTCTATAGCCTATTTTGCCGTCAATACTGCCAACGTTGTTCTTTGCTGTATCGGTAGGCTATATATTTATGTTTAACATGAAGTATAGGCCTTCCCTGTATGTCATCAAGCAGCAGCAGCGCCATGTCAGACACGTTTCTGGTGTGCAGAGACATAACACGCCACGCAGCTGACACGTAACAGAAACGCCACGCTCACGCCACGCAGCCAGTGTGTAGTCAGCCTAACATGTCATTCATCGTCCTGGCTAAACACTCTCTGGCTCCACCTGCTACAGTAGCCACGCCCCCAACTCTTGCTATAGGTTGAGCTGGAAAGAGACTGGCAGATCTGAGCGGACCGCTCTCAGTGCTTTAATTCTTTCTGGAAGGCTCAATGTTTACACTTTTGTGGGAGATAAATAAACCCATGAATGGTATGGTAATAGTAGTCAATAAACAACAAACTGGGTTAAGAGCCGTATTTAGAACAGGGAACAGATGACTGTTTTCTGTCAAGCAATAGCTAAACAGCAGACCAAACACATATTATACATGTGCATATTTTTTATAAAGACTTTAGCTACTGTAAAATAAATGAAACAGCCTAGCCTTCATCATGGCCGGTGATATTATAATGATAATCATTGCTTTATTCTTACCGAATGCACAGTGTTGTGAGCCATCACCTGCTTGCTGTCTACAGTATGTTCTTCTTTCTGAATACTGACCCAGCACTGACTTACAATATCAAATCAAGTTCACACTTCCACCGTTGGCAGCAACATGAACTGATCTCAGTCATTTTCACATCGCAGACAAAATCTATAGCAAACTGAATTATACATGCATACACTCAAAGGGAGAGTCTAAACTGCTAGTTTTTCATTGAGAGAGCTTCAAATTTTATTTTCAGACCCTGGTGACTGTGGAAACTGCCTCCATAGTTGAGCCTGATATCTTCAAACATTTTTCTTTCTCCGTTATCTACCATAGGGGTGTAACGATACACTCGTGTCACGATTCGATATACACTCCCCTAAAGGATTATTAAGAACACCTGTTCAATTTCTCATCAATGCAATTATCTAATCAACCAATCACATGGCAGTTGCTTCAATGCATTTAGGGGTGTGGTCCTGGTCAAGACAATGGGAAAGAAAGGTGATTTAAGCAATTCTGAGCGTGGCATGGTTGTTGGTGCCAGACGGGCCGGTCTGAGTATTTCACAATCTGCTCAGTTACTGAGATTTTCACGCACAACCATTTCTAGGGTTTACAAAGAATGGTGTGAAAAGGGAAAAACATCCAGTATGCGGCAGTCCTGTGGGCGAAAATGCCTTGTTGATGCTAGAGGTCAGAGGAGAATGGGCCGACTGATTCAAGCTGACAGAAGAGCAATTTTGACTGAAATAACCACTCGTTACAACCGAGGTATGCAGCAAAGCATTTGTGAAGCCACAACACGCACAACCTTGAGGCGGATGGGCTACAACAGCAGAAGACCCCACCGGGTACCACTCATCTCCACTACAAATAGGAAAAAGAGGCTACAATTTGCATGAGCTCACCAAAATTGGACAGTTGAAGACTGGAAAAATGTTGCCTGGTCTGATGAGTCTCGATTTCTGTTGAGACGTTTAGATGGTAGAGTCAGAATTTGGCGCAAACAGAATGAGAACATGGATCCATCATGCCTTGTTACCACTGTGCAGGCTGGTGGTGGTGGTGTAATGGTGTGGGGGATGTTTTCTTGGCTCACTTTAGGCCCCTTAGTGCCGATTGGGCATCGGTTAAATGCCACGGCCTACCTGAGCCATGTCCATCCCTTTATGACCACCATGTACCCATTCTCTGATCTGATGGTTACTTCCAGCAGGATAATGCACCATGTCACAAAGCTTGAATCACTTCAAATTGGTTTCTTGAACATGACAATGAGTTCACTGTACTAAAATGGCCCCCACAGTCACCAGATCTCAACCCAATAGAGCATCTTTGCTTCTATTGCTTCGTGCCCTGGATGTGCATCCCACAAATCTCCATCAACTGCAAGATGCTATCCTATCAATATGGGCCAACATTTCTAAAGAATGCTTTCAGCACCTTGTTGAATCAATGCCACGTAGAATTAAGGCAGTTCTGAAGGCGAAAGGGGGTCAAACACAGTATTAGTATGGTGTTCCTAATAATCCTTTAGGTGAGTGTATATCACGATACTGAACTCACGATACGATATGTATCACGATATTTTAAGCCAAAATAAAGAAGAGGTTTTTTTTTATTTTTTAAATAATATTATTATTAGTGTATTATTATTTATCAGGACCCACAAATATTCCCCCATTGCATTATTATACATTATATTCAACATTATATATAGTCATTTAATGTAGTAATGTCACTGAAACTCATTTTATTCTCTCACGCATTACTCGCGCTTTCAATTCTCTCCCCGTGCACATAACTCTCCCGGTGCTCGCTGTGTCCCGCCTCTCCTGCTATTAATGCACTATACATATAAGAATAAACCATTTAAAATGCTTTGAATAATCATACTACTAAAACTAAATGTGATCTGGTGACTTAAATGATGCTCATCATATAAAAACTTCAGAAGACTTGGATTTGGATTAGACACTCGATTAGTTCAAATGGAGGGACAGAAATCTCTCAGGATTTATAAAGAATATCTTCATTTGTGTTTGGAAGTTAAATGAAACGACATGAGGGTGAGTACATGATGACAGAATTAAAATGTTTGGGTGAATTATACTTTATAAATACAGCAAGTTGAGCCTTGGGTAAAACAACTCTATATCGCAAATCATATCGTTTACCTCAACGATACATATCATCGCATTTTTATATCGCAATATATCGATTAACAATATATCGTTACACTCGCATCTCATGGAGTTTTTCATTCCATGCCACAGCTGTCTTTAGCTTAATACTAAAATACTGTTGTTTAGCTCACACTATAAGTGTTATGGCATGACTTTTCTTTCTTCATTTCATGAAACTGTAATAGACATTATATGACTTTGTTACATCTCTCTGTAAAGCTGCCATGAAACAATATGCATTGTGAAAAGCATTGGCGATACCCAAATAAATGTGACTTTGACTCAACTAATGTAAATAGAATCTGTGGTCCCACTTTAAATAAGGTGTATTTAGCCACTATGCACAAACATAGGTACAATGTACTTATTGTGTTGATAATAAGTATTGCTAAACACTTTTGTTATTGAATTGGGATACGGGTAAGGTTAGGGACAGGTTTGGTGGTATGGGCAGGTTTAAAGATGGGTTAAGGTGTAAGGGACGGTTCAACTGTGTAATTATAGATGTCATTACAGAAATTAATTACAAAAAATGCTGGGTTAAAAACAACCCAAGTTGGGTGAAAATGGACTAACCCAGCAACTGGGTTGTTTTAACCCAGCGGTTGGGTTAAATGTTCGCTGGGTTAAAACAACCCAATCGCTGGGTTAGTCCATTTTCAACCCAACTTGGGTTGTTTTTAACCCAGCATTTTTTAGAGTGTAAGTACAATGTAAAAGCATGTATGCACACAATCAGTGCACTGTATCAAATTATTAATTTAAATGTTATTACATAGTAGTTAAAGACATATGTGTCGTTTTGTGTGTGTGTGTGTGTGTGAGTGAGAGAGAGAGAGAGAGAGAGAGCGAGAGAGGTTGTGTGTTGTGAGTTGAGCATACCATTTCAACATGAATTCATAGTTTCATAGTGTCTACTATATTGTCATACAGCCCCATACAGATGACATTTTCAGCTCTTTCCAAGGCATACAGAATACTGACTTGACAGCTTTTATGAGGTTGGATGCGCCACATTTTCTTAGCAAAGCTGTCATAGTAGACCAACTTTAATTCTAGTAAATCTGTGATTCAGCTTCATGAGGCTCGAGGCCAGGGAAATCAGCTGCTTTTTAATATTTAAAATCACTTTTCGGTCCTGTGACATTAAGTTCAGTCCACATGAATATTTCATAAATCTTTAGTTCAGCATAATTCCATAAAAGCTGCGAGTGTGGTGCATTTTTAAACATAACCCAGGTCTTGGAAAACTTGAAATAATGGCTTTTAAAACTAGCAAAAAGGGCAAGGGAAACAATAGAACAAACCCAAAATGTACACTTACAGATTTTGTGTTTATTAATTATTAATGAGAAAGTGCATAAAAATGTTCTAAATAGCTGCCATCATGCTTTATCTGCTGGGTCATTAAGGTAAGATTACAAAATAATTCATGAACATGTTATTTTATACAAAGAAAAAGAGGATCTACTATGCGTCACGGGTGTGTGCAGGCAGGAAGACGAAGACAGGCAGATACAATTCCAAACATGGTTTACTCTCCAATAAAGGCAAGACGGGCAACAGCACAACACACAAACATAACTGAGATCGGACAGAGCGAACAGGAGGAACTTAAATAGCAAATACAAACGAGGCTAATTAACAGATCGCAGCTGACACAAATGAACTAATGATGATGGTAACCAGGGAGACAGACGAGTGGCGGGAAACAGAACAAAGGAACGTGACACATACAAACAAAAACTGAAACTAAACGTGACCGTGACACTATGGTGGCATCTTATATGTCTTGCATGGACTTTTTTGCTTTACTGTCAGTAATGCTGGTGTTGCTTACCCGTTGTGGTAATTAACAGATTAATTTACATTATTAGTTAATATAATATGTTATTAGGAAATTAATACATTATGACATGTTTAACTAATAACAATTTATGATTACTTAATCTATTAATCATATGTTCATTAGTTGCTGATGCAGTAATCATTAATAAATGGGTTAGTTCTTCATGAGTCATACATGAACTCATGATTATCTGTGCATTAGTTAAGCATGAATTAATGCATATTAATGCACCCGTATTGTAAAGTGTTACCTTTATATATTTTAGAGAAAATATTTTATTTTAACATTTAAATTTTATTTAAATTATGTTTATATTTAAATTCTTTCTGCCAGGGGGCTCGGGAAGTGACACTCTGTGTGAGGAGCTGGTAGACGCCTGGGGCTGCTCCCGCCCAGCAGCACCCGGGAGAGAGGTGTATCTCTCTTACTTAAGAGGCGTGCGGACAACCTTTGCCTATGGCGGTCAGAGCACATTCGACGAGGGGTATGGTGGCTTCTGAAGCCTTGTTGTCACGGGTGTCCTTTCAAGAAGTGTTTGATGTGGCAGGCATATATTTGTGAGTTTCTATAACCTGGACTTGGACTCTACTCCGGGGTGTCAGGTGCTAATGACCAATCTGTGCTCACTATTTACATCACATTCATCAGTTTTTCTGGAAATACATAAAAATAAGTGGCCGGTGAACTGGGAGAAGAATACATTTTATCGTTTCATGCACAATGTGTAAGCTATCTGATGTGAATAAAAAAAATGTGGAAAATGTGTAAATTGAATATCAAATTATAATTGAAAGGATTATTATTGCAGCTTCCATAGACATCAGTGTATGGAATTGGAATTTATAGGCTAATTGAAATGTTAATATAGTACTCCATTTAAATGTCTATTTGAATATCTGAAACCTAAAATTATTATGTGGTTGGAAACACTGAAGAGCTGTGATATATAAAAAGCACATCCGTTTCTGGCTCAGCACCAGCCAAAATGTGAAAGCACATTTGAATTTAGCAGTGACACATTGAACGCTCTAATCACCGGTGTGATCGTACTGAATCACAATGGGTTAAAATCAATTGAAAATGAGGAGGCACAAATCAGATCTGATGGGGCAATGCCCCATTTTGCCCCCTTGTGGCGCCGGCCCTGAGGCAACGGCGTCGTCTGTGAGAAAATATCACTGATCAACTGAATGATTTTTGGTCTCAATGTTAAGCTGTAAACAATGTGATCGATTCAAATCAAGCATACAAATTGTACTACTAAAGAAATCATCTGTCATGACTCCTGTCTACTAGCTAATTTTACCTCAGTACAATACTGACTACCATTCATTCACTCTAAAGGATTGATGTTTTGATGTTGTTGTGACAGGTGCTGGAATCTGACAAAAGACCTTCATTCAAAACAAAAACTAAAACATTTCCTTCAGCAATTTGACTTAAAGAAATGGTAAACATTAAAACCTACTTATCAGTGGATGTAAATCAATGGCAGAGCCCACCTTTCATGTGAGGCCGGTGTGAATAAAGAAATGAAACCATGCACACACACACACACACACACACACACACACGGAAACTAGGACCTCTGAGAAGTCTAAGGTGTCAGTGTCTCGTTCGGTCATGACAGAAGGTTCACTTTCTACAAGTGTATCTTAAATATATACAATTATTATTCATAAATTCTCTAAACCTCATTCAAGGATTTTAGATATTTGACTTTTTTTTCCAAAAAAATGTAGATGATGTCAGACATGCATTTGTTTCCTCTTTCTACAGCAATTAGTGACCTTTTAATGAAGCCCTGCTGAATGAATGCTTATCATCCTACTCTTTGGCTGCAGACAAATCAAATGTTCAGACTGCAGGCAAATCAGATGTTTTCTCAAATCAAATCTTTTCAGGCAGACTGTCCGCACTAATAATAACAAGTGATCAAATAAGATTTGTATGTCCAGACATAAACAACCTATCTGCATGGATTGCTTCGGCAACATCGTAGGCTTTAAAAGACAATAGTGTCATTGTTCAAGTCAATTCAGGCTTGATTCAGTTCCATTTCAGTTCCAAAAACCATTTGAAATCCAATTTGAACAGCCAGAGCATCTGGCTTTGTTGTAAAAATCTGATTGGAATTTCAAACTACTTCCAAATGTTGTTTGAATTATATTTGAAAAATATCTGATTTCATGTGGTGTTGATTTTTTGCTGTCCAGACTTTCAAAAACCCATCTACATAAAATCTGGATATGCAAAAAATCTGATTTTTGCTACTACTCTGAACATAGCCTTATTCCTTTACAACAAGCGCCAATAAAATGTCTTAATGTGGCCGTTTAATTAACTCTTTCCCCGCCAGTGTGTTTTTAAGTTGCCAGCCATTGCCAGCATTTTTGATCATTGGCCCCCAAAATATTTATTCTAGCCTCATGCATTCTTTTTTATTTTTTTAATTTTTTTATCAACACTTGAACGTAGGTAAGTTTCCTAATAAAAAAAGCAACATTTTGAGCAAAACGCTGAGAAAATAACATTTTTGCCAAAGACTGTGTCTGGATCAGGCTCAGAACGATGATCAAAACACAGATGGAGTAAATCGAGTCCATCAACACTCCTAAAGCTTCACAGTCATTTCCTCTTCATGTGTTCGTCATTTCACTCGGTAATGTTAGGCAGTTTTGATTCATATGCTGTTTAATGTTTGATGATCGTGTTATTTTACATATGCATCTGCTTATATGCTATCACATGTTTCTGCTTCCTTTTCGCATGTGTTTTGATCAGGAGATTCTGTACTCTTTCAGAAGATGTGTCATAGCGCCCCCTACCTTATAACAGTGAAAACAGAAATCCGGAAATTTCCATCAACGGCGGGGAAGAGTTGTCTCAAATGGCGGACATTTCCGTCAATGGTGGGAAAAGAGTTAATAGTAAAAAAAAAGGTGAAAAAGTATGGGCTTGAGTGTGAATGGTGCCGTGGCAGAGAGAAGATAACTGGTTTATCTGAAATATTATAATAAGTTACATTAATCAAATGAAGCCCATTTCTGATTATTGTACAGACTAGTAGAACAATATATGTATTTACAAACATTTCACTTCACAAGTAATTGTCTTCTTTATTGGTCACACCCAGTTCAATTCTTGCAGTCTCTACTAATGACATCTTTTGCACAAAGTCCCTAATTTTTCTCACATCAAAGGCTTTTTGTAAAACCCATGTTAAGTTAAAAGCTGTGTAACTTTTTAAAAAGCTTGTACATGCTGCTTTTACATTCTGCAAAAAAGCAGAAAGCAAGAAAGCCATACAACTTTGGAATGACACAAGGCTTTGGGGTGAATTTGCCATTTTCAAACATCTACCAGATCTGTAAAGATTGAAGAAGGTGCAATCCAGAACCTCCCAGTTCAGTGGTTCAGGTGGCAGAGTGCAAGATGACTGTACTACTGCTGTTTACTGCTTATTCAGCTTTAGTGCACCATAGACCAGGTTCAGTCTTACACTTTGAAAGCAGTTTTGTAATTTCTTGCAATTCAGGCATTGACTTTGACAAACCTTTGTTAATTGCCTTGCTTTGAATACTCTCACAGGACAGAGCTAATTGTCAGATCCATTTTAAAGCTCTTTTATATTGCTAACATACAATCAACCTAATGTGACTTGCCTTCGCTGATGCATTTAATTCGCTATGAATTTTATTGACTTATTAAAAAAAGTATTTCTAATATGTTGGACCTTTTATTGAAAGTAGCCTACTTTGAAAACCTGTTGAGGCATGCTTTTACAAGCACTCGTAAGAGCTGTGTTTGTGAGTGGGGGGAGGCACGACATGCGAAAGGGGCATTTGCAAAATGTGCTTTATTTTTGTAATTCCTCTAGGTGCCACTAATGTCGCAGAAATGCCTCAGGTTACGTATGTAACCCGGTTCCCTGTGAGGAAACGAGACACATGTTATAGGAACGCTCCTGTTATTGGTTATACAGGACATTATTGGTGACTTTTATGTTCATTGGTTTTTTTTTATTTTTTTTTTTAACTCTGTTTAATGGATGATTGGGCTAATGAGTCGGACAATAAGGTTAAGTGTGACGGATCAAACTGATATAAATTGTACCTTGCTGTGTAATTGTTGTTTGCCTTATGAAGACCTTCGGGTCGAAACGTAGCACATTTTAATAAATTGATTTTTGGAAGCAGTGTGGCGACTTTTCTAGTGAAACGCACCAGGCTGAGCCAGTGTCTGAAACCAAATTTCATTGACCAACAGCGTGGTCAGGTATTATCATCAATATAAAGGTGAGACTTTAAATAGATGACTGAAATGCATGTCACTAGATTCAGTTCAAATCCAATTATTTGTGTATCCGATTGGAATCTGATCTAATATTATTCACGTCCACATTGTGTATCACAACTGTTCAGATCTGATTTGTGTGTCCCATGCCACTCTTTAATTTTCCAGAATATCTACATTGGTTTCTATGGCAGTGATGTTGAGTTGGTAGGAATACGCCAAAAACAACAACAATCGCAGCATGGAGGGGTTTGCAATACAGATGTTGTCTTATTTACAACACAACAGTGTGTATCTGCCGACAGTGTGTACTGCTTCTTCTGAGGCAGCGGCTGAACCGTAGGAGGCTGGTATGAGCGGGTTTATTTCGCACTGTCATCTCCGCCGGTTTCAAAATATGTCTCCATTATATCCTATTGTTATTCTGCTCGTCCGGCACTTTGCAACACAACCTTTTTTCTGCAGTATCTTTCAGCATGTTTCCCATAACAACATCTGATGTTTATGCTTTACATAGCATACGAAAGTCACTTAAACCACTCAAAATCAGATCAGAGCGGTCAGACTGAAACGGATTTCCAGAAATGCGTAAATGCCACATATAAATGTAGCCTGAAATTGATTTGTAAAAATCGCATTTCATGTGATTTTTGGCCGCTCAGACGTGAACGTAGCCTAATTGTCTGAAAGAAGACAGTTCCAGTCATTGTATGAAGTATGGCAAAGCAACGCAACGCAACGTCTCATTCCTTCTCAGAGAACTGGGTTACATACGTAACCTGAGACGTTCCCTTTTGAGTGGGACACTTTAATACTAAAAGAATGCTTGACCAATCAGGTTAGGTATGCACAAGCACAAACCCTATGGTCCAAGTACCTATACCCAAAATGAGACAAGCCTGGGGTGAACTAACTCAATAATAAACATACATGAAAGTGTGTGGAAAGGGCTAGCCCACAGCAGCACAAACATAAAAAGGCATAAGAAATAGAATTGGAGGTGAAGCTTATTGCGCACCTCGTAGGCCTGAAGAGGAACTTGACCTGATATAAAGGCATAACTTCTCACAAACATCCCATAGAAAGGGACAGCCTGCCCAAGAAATCACACTCCCATAGTGATATGCTTGCTCCCTAGAGGCAAAGCAAGCTGCACCTCATAAGCAGAGAAATAAATAACCGCCCAATAACGTTGTTCATGAACATTATTGCCAGTAAAGAAAGGTACCTGTGCACTTCTAGAGCAAACCTCCCCCTCTTTTACCTTTACTGCATGGCTCTCACTCACTTGTGAGTTCAAATGCCAACATGAACAATGAGATGAGTAGCTTTTTAAATGGGCTCATAGGGACCGCAGACTTGAGTCAAACAGCCTAAAGCCTCAGTTGTAGTTTCGCCTTGCTCCGCAACGCAAGCCTTCGCTGACTGCATGGCACTTCCTCAAACGGATGAGGTGTTTATACTCGCCGCTGTACTATTCTTTGAAACAACAGGGAGCGACTCAAAGTAATTGTCCTCTAATCAGAGAGCAGTGGTGAGAACAAGTAAGGTCTACAATAAGTCTACAGTAGTGCTACAAACAGCAAAGTAATTAAACAGTGTTGTTGAGTGTCTATTTTTTGTGCTTTAAACTATTTGTATTGATGTAAAAGTCCTTTTGTAATAAAACAAAGCTTAAACCTAGTTTTTTGCATTTACTATTGTTATATAGAAGGTAAAATGCTTATAGAACAATCCCCAATCATATGTGACCCATGCTGGCAAAATGAGTGGGAATGGGCACAGGATAATTTTGAGCTACATGCAAAACAAGTGAAAAACGTCAATTTTGAGGTTTTCACAAAAATTAGTTCATTAAGCCCTCGTCTAGTGATCCCAATGCTCCAAAAAGCAATTAAACATCTAAAAGTATCTTTATTTGTATGTTAATAATGTTATGTAACATTAAATGGATTCATTAAAAGCGGTTATTACTCCACCATCTGCATGACATCATTAACCAATGTGGCTGAACAACAAATTTGCAACAATGTGGTTTCGGGAAACAGTGACTAGCTAGTTTATTTCTTCAACAATGTATCATACTATGGTAGTTAAGCAGTGCGTTACGTTGTTGAACGGGAAACGCACCCCTGTGTGGTACAGTAGGTCTTAATATATAGACTGTCTGTCTCAATGTCAATCAAACAATTGTGGTATCATGGAAAAAAAGTTGAATATATACACTTTGTATTGTTAGGAACACCTGTTCAATTTCTCATGAATGCAATTATCTAATCAACCAATCACATGGCAGTTGCTTCAATGCATTTAGGGGTGTGGTCCTGGTCAAGACAATCTCCTGAACTCCAAACTGAATGTCAGAATGGGAAAGAAAGGTGATTTAAGCAATTTTGAGCGTGGCATGGTTGTTGGTGTCAGACGGGCCGGTCTGAGTATTTCACAATCTGCTCAGTTACTGGGATTTTCACGCACAATCATTTCTAGGGTTTACAAAGAATGATGTGAAAAGGGAAAAACATCCAGTATGCGGCAGTCCTGTGGGCGAAAATGCCTTGTTGATGCTAGAGGTCAGATGAGAATGGGCCGACTGATTCAAGCTGATAGAAGAGCAACTTTGACTGAAATAACCACTCGTTACAACCGAGGTATGCAGCAAAGCATTTGTGAAGCCACAACACGCACAACCTTGAGGCGGATGGGCTACAACAGCAGAAGACCCCACCGGGTACCACTCATCTCCACTACAAATAGGAAAAAGAGGCTACAATTTGCACGAGCTCACCAAAATTGGACAGTTGAAGACTGGAAAAATTTTGCCTGGTCTGATGAGTCTCGATTTCTGTTGAGACATTCAGATGGTAGAGTCAGAATTTGGCGTAAACAGAATGAGAACATGGATCCATCATGCCTTGTTACCACTGTGCAGGCTGGTGGTGGTGGTGTAATGGTGTGGGGGATGTTTTCTTGGCACACTTTAGGCCCCTTAGTGCCAATTGGGCATCGTTTAAATGCCACGGCCTACCTGAGCATTGTTTCTGACCATGTCCATCCCTTTATGACCACCATGTACCCATTCTCTGATGGCTACTTCCAGCAGGATAATGCACCATGTCACAAAGCTCGAATCATTTCAAATTGGTTTCTTGAACATGACAATGAGTTCACTGTACTAAAATGGCCCCCACAGTCACCAGATCTTAACTCAATAGAGCATCTTTGGGATGTGGTGGAATGGGAGCTTCGTGCCCTGGATGTGCATCCCACAAATCTCCATCAACTGCAAGATGCTATCCTATCAATATGGGCCAACATTTCTAAAGAATGCTTTCAGCACCTTGTTGAATCAATGCCACGTAGAATTAAGGCAGTTCTGAAGGCGAAAGGGGGTCAAACACAGTATTAGTATGGTGTTCCTAATAATCCTTTAGGTGAGTGTATTTTTCCTATAGATATTTGGTTTTGACTTGGTGTGTGCCAAATCTGTTGTTATTACCAGGGATAGGTAATGGTTGGTATGGTATGGTTGCTAGGTGATTTTGTTTTAGAACATTTCTTGTCTAATTCCAACAAATCATACCTCATTTTGAAGTTTTTTTTTAATAGAGAATGTGATTTTTGAAAATTTGCTCATTACGACGGGGCAGTCAATTTTGAGAACACACAACCTCCAAATGACATGTTTGTTTTTAGTACACTTCACCAAATGGGGTAAAAATTTAAAAATTTGGGAAAAGAATCTGCTCACAACGTCACAGAAAGTTGCTTTTGAAAGCTGTCTTAAGGAAATGTATATAGCTGGACACATTTTCATTTTTATCAAATTTGAAGATTTTATTTTCAGGATTATTTTAGCTCTGTTCCAAAACATTCCTGCCCATATAATCTGCATTTTAAAGCATTATAGCATAACTGTTCCAGAAACTAGGCAACAAAATTATGCTGCTTTCTAAGATGCATCCTTCTTGCTAAATTCTAATAAGGCCGCATCACATGCATCCTTCACTAATGAGGCAAGATGTACAAATTGAGCCAAAATAGCAGATGAGAAAATCAACAATAAATGTTAATTACAAATAAGATTTACATATCATTTAATACAAAATTTCAATATTGAAATATGAAGGGGAAAAAATATTATACTGATTATCTAAATGAAGAGTACTTACATAGTGTCAAAATTATTCATATATTCATTTTTAAGTTATGTTTAAATAATTCTGCCCCTTATAAATCTCTTTCAAAAGTTATGGTACTTGGTTTCCAGGGAGAAAGCAGTGTCAATGAAGAGCAAGCCTGAAATAAAATATAAGACGTGGTGGAAATGTTAAATAATAATAATAATAATAATAATAATAATAATAATAATAATAATAAAAGATAGAATTCCTTTTTGATGTATATCCAGTTTCACATTGTTAGCTGTAAGGTTGTTGTCTGGGGAGTCTGCTCTGTATTTTCTACTGCACAAGAGGCGTGATCAACGGGCATAGTTCAAATGACTCTGTACGCAATTCAACCAATCAGACCAACGATCTGTCTGTGATTACCACTAGAGGCCACTGCACCCCGGACTGTCACTCCATCAAGGACTACATTTCCCATAACTCTCTGCCCGAACACGTCATCCCTGATTACATCCACCTGTGTCTCATTACCCTGTTTACCTCACCCTATATAAGCTTGGTTATCGCAGTGATTCATTGTGAAGTCTTGTTAAGTGTAATACTGCATTTCTGAGCTTTCTGGCTTTCCTCTTGGTCTTGGAGTACCCTTTTGCGTGTCTCTCCTGCCTTGTTTGGACTGCTTACCTGTGTATGACCTTTTACCTGTTTTTGTGGATTACCCTTTAATAAAGCTGTGTTTTAACTTTCTCAAACTTTTAAGTTTCAGAGCAGTACATTACACCGTCGCTTTTCTATCCGTCATCATTTTAAACCCGCCAATAGTGCGGCAGGTGGATAAGCCGGTTTGTGATTGGTCCCTGCAAATTTGTAATGGAAGCAGGATTTCCAGTCTGAGCCAAAACGACAAAGATCCTCTTTTGGCCACTCTTCTTCTCGTCATGTGAATTTGTAGGTCAGAGTTTACCCAAGTTGATCTTTGGAATGGAGTGACATGCACAATTTCTTCACATGAGCTTGCATTTGCTGTCTCCCATTGTGAATGGAAGTCTATGGAATGAAAAGTCTAGTGGGGGGGTGGAGGCAGTTTGCCTCAAACAAACACAGTGTGTGAGGACTCTGCTCACCTGAAATTAACGGAGCTTTGCTGGCAAAAAAAGAAAAGAAAAGCACACCACTCAAGAGTTTTTTTTTTTGTTTTTTTTTTCAAATACCAGCTTTAAAATGTGTCAAGTCACCTTTATTTATATAGTGCTTTATACAATACAGATGGTTTCAAAAGCAGCTTGATAACATGAAAAAAATGTTGTCAGTTCAGTGTTGATTCAGTTCCGTTGACTATTACATCAACTATTAAATTAGTTAATTTCATCTATAAAGCCGTTCTGCAAAAAATTATGTCATCATCCAGCTCAGTTCAGCTCTCATACAGCAGTGTCAGTGCAGTCAGATCAATGACATTTTTATATTATCCCCAACTAAACAAGCCAGAGGTGACAATAGCAAGGAACCCAAGGCTCAGCCGGGGGGCCAGATCTACTCTGGCCAACAAACGAACATGGTGTGATTATGATTCAGGCTGTATCACAAGTCAGAATTCAGATCGGGATCGGGATCGGTAGCATTCAAATATTCATCCAGTTCCTTTTGCTATGTGTGTCTATGTGTATCTGGTTATTAGCTTGAGGATATAGGGGAAAAATTCTCCCTAAACCCCATAAAAGGGCTTTTCACACTGCCATCATTCTAAACATCACTTTTAACCCCAGGTAAATGAAAGTTTCGCACATGTATAATTTAGAAGCGGGTTAGCACTGCTTTTTACCCGGGGTTATAAAGCCCTGCTCTGGAGCTTTTGCTGTGTTAACTCCGCATTGTGGTGCCAAACTTGTCGAGTGTGAAATGATGTGGTAGTATGTTACAACTAGATACTTAGCAACCAACAACCAGTCGCGTACAGCGTGCCTTATATTCACTCGCTTTAGTCAATCATGGAAACGCTGCACAATGTATTTCTGTGTATGATAGGAAAAACGGAAAACAGCAATGGAAAACGTGACAACTGGAGTGAAGAAGAGAGTTTCATTCTTACCTTTATAGTTCGAAAAGTTCACTCAGAAAAAACTTGATATTACAGTCAACAATGTGTAATATGAAGGATGTGCAATGCTAGAGTCTTTATGTAAACAGGTCATGTGCTGCGTTCATCCAATCAATGACACTGACCACACAAATATACAAGTAAGGACGTTAATCCAGAGTTTAGGAATGTGCAGTGTGAAACGTCACCTTATGAATACCCATGATTAACTGTTAACCCCGGGTAAATTATGAGCAGTGTGAAATGTGAAGGAAGATAAGCCAGGATTCTGTTTTCTTGGGGTTTAGAATGACCCTGGGTTAACTATTTCAAGTGTGAAAAGCCCTATAGTTTTTAAAAAAAACTGTTTAAGAAATCCTTCTTTACTTCACTTCTTCACTTCACTTCAAACCCATTCCCCGACCATATTGGGGACTATAAATAGTTTCAATTTTGGTTTGTTCTAAGCAAAAAAAAAAAAAAATTTTTTGTCCCATTCCAGAGTTCCAAGGTCTCCTTTCCAAAGTGTTACTGGTTAGAAGCATAGACTGTAAAAAAAAAAAATGGACAACACACCTTCACTCTTTCGCTGATGAAGTCGCCAACGTCCGAATATGGCGCTGACAACTTGTACTGATTTGGGACCGTGAACACACACCCGGAGCAGTGGGCAGACGTTTTTGCTGCGCTGCCCAATTAGGGGTTAGGTGCCTTGCTCAAAGGCACCTCAGTTGTGGGTAATGAGGGTGGAAGAGAAAGCCACCTACATTTACTGCAGCACTGAGACTCAAACCCGCGACCTTCGGTTTACAAGTCCGACTCTCAAACCATTAGGCCACAACTGCCCTAAAAGAGAGGTTAATACTGTTCTTTTTTTAAGAAGAATACATTGTGTTAATAAGCAATGAAAATATTTAATGACAACTCTCAGGATGGTTTAGTATATATGACAATGTTAGTATATTTGGTATTGGCAGAATAGATCTGCTGATGCAGCAGAGCAACTATGGAGACTTGCTACTGCCAGTACATACAGAGATACACTGCTGTGTAAGTCGTTTATTTATTATATAGAACAACAGGAAAAATGACCATTGTGATATGCATGGCTGGTTTAAATTATTTGCTTTCAAACGTTAAACCATAGAGCTTTTCGTCAAAAAAACGTTGACGATAGATTTATAAATGATTTTCGTTAATGAAGCTGGTAGGCGCATGTCACATTTTTAAATGCACATTTATAAGCAAACCAAACTCGCAGCTTTTGCAAAGATAAGTTTGGGCTTCATCAAGCTCAAAATCACAAATGAAATGATTACTGATCATAATTTGGATGCACTCTGGTTGACAGAGAATTTACAGTGATGTTCTTGAAGTTAACCAGAAGTCAGGACTTTAATTCTTTTTTACTTAATATGTCTAATTTCTGTAAAATATCAGTAAAAATTCTCTGTTGTCTTGTTACTCTACACAAACCCCAGGGCTCTATAGTAGTTCACTGTTGAGTTCCAGTACTGTTGATAAAGCTTTGATTCTTGGGGATTTCAACATTCACAGAGACAATGATGCATAATGGTTAACATTTACTGTACTGACATTATCAACTGTCAATGTGACAGGACTCATCATCTTAATCATACACTAGATATAGTTTTGTCATACAGAGTTGATGTTAATAACATAGTAGCTCTACCGCAGAGTGAGGACGTGTCAGATCACTACCTTGTCT
This sequence comes from Paracanthobrama guichenoti, assembly GCA_018749465.1. Taxonomy (NCBI): domain Eukaryota; kingdom Metazoa; phylum Chordata; class Actinopteri; order Cypriniformes; family Gobionidae; genus Paracanthobrama; species Paracanthobrama guichenoti. The sequence continues at coordinate 22,444,991 of CM031956.1, forward strand.
CTTGTATTCTGTGCTTAGCCAAGGTCAATCAGCCTGCACAGCCTTACCAAACTGGTAGAACTATTATTTCAACCTCTGAAGATAACTTCACAAATAATCTTTCACATATATTACAAATGTTCTCTAGAACTTGATGTTAGCTCAGAAAATCCCAGCATAAACCAGCATGAATTCCATGTTGGTCCAGGCTGGTTTATGCTGGTTAGAGCTGGTATAGAGCTGTTCAAGCTGGTGGAATAGCAAACCAGCATCCTAATGCTAGTGCACAGCAACACACTCAGAACCGTTCATTCGAGAATGGTTTGGTCTATAAAGCTTTTGCCGGCACGGTCTAAGGATGATCGGAGCCAATTTTGGTGAAAATCAGACCAATCTAGGCGGAGTTCGAAAAAAAGTAGGTTTTCAAAGAAATTCAAAATGGTGGATAGCAAGTTCAAGCAAATATGGCATAATTCGTGTCATTGTTCTCAGCATGACCCAAGGAATCGATCAAGACCAGCTTCATTAAAATAGGTAAAATGAATCAAAAGTTATTAGCATTTCTGGAAATTTCATTATATCTTTTGACCACAAGGTGACGCTGTCTCTTAACTTTTTGAACACCTTCAGGCATGGTGCTGACAACACATACCGAGATTCGTAGCAACACGCTAATGTGTTTTTAAAATACAGCATTTTAGGACAAAATGCAAAATGGCTGACACCTACAATAGCCAATATGGGAAAGTTTGGTATTTTATGACTTTTATGAAGAGGAAATGTATGATTTTTGAGCAAACCATTCAGAAGTTATAAGCAAAAAAAGAACCGGAACGCAGCATGTAGCCTCTGGTCAGACCAAATTGTGGAGATATAGCCTTGCGTCCAATTTGGCATGCTCTTCGTAAAAAACATTTGTGTGTTATTCAAGAATGGTTGGGTTTATCAAAAAGCTTTTTGCCAGCATGGTCTGACGATGATCTGGTTCGATTCTCATGTAAATCGGACAAACCGTCTAGGAGGAGTTTGAAAAAGGTTTTTGGCGGGAATTTTTTTTTTAAATTGGCGGGAAAATGATGGATAATGTTGTCATAGGGTGCAATCGAATCGTCTTAAGCCAAGGAATCAGAGGAAAAATAGTCCTTCAAACTTTGTAAGTGTAAAACTTTTGTAAGTGTAAGTGAAACTTTGGACAGTTTATGGCAGCCCATAGAACTGTATGGTAAAAATACAGTAAGAAGTTGTGAAATTTGGGACACAGATAGAGGTCAGTCCAAACATTCACCACAGCAAATTTAGTCTCTAACTCAATCCCTTTAGCGCCATCGACTCCCATGGCAGAAGAAGAAGAAAAAGAAAACGAAAACTAACAGATCGTAGGCTGAAAACTGTATCACGATATAAGTGTTTCATATCGGGCGATATCGATAATTATTGATATTTTTTAGGACCAGGAGAAAAATATGTTACATTTAAATACATTTTAAACAACCTTCCTCTGATTATAATCTCCTCAGTTATAAAGCCAGAAATGTCAACACAGCCATGGAAAACACTCAAATAATTAAGTCTAAAATCACAATGAACACTTAATTATCTCTTAAGATTAAGGTGCAGTGCCTCCGTTATTTCTTGTGGTTTCAAGGGCGAGCGTGTCGAGTATAAACACCTTCCCAAACGGACGAGGCGCGCGCGCAGTCAGCGGAGGATCGCGCTGCAGAGCCACACGAAAGTCTAAACAAGGCTTAAGGTGGTTAAACAAGTTTGTGGCATTACCAGTCTTGGTGGGGACGACGGTCTTGCATAATTTGCAGACGACGTTGGTCTGACTACGGTCAGACTTATAAAATCCAATAAACTGCCATACTGGCGAGCTGACTTGTTTTCCTGTTTCCTGCCATACTCGCTCGCTGCAGCACTCACTATCGGGTTGATCCCCAAACTTGATACTGTTACATGATTGGCTGTTAGCGTGTCACTCCCTACGTTGTTAGGTTACCAAAGAGCGAGTGCCTTTGTTCATGCAACCAAACTTGCTTCACAACCTCTGGGTTCTTCCGACGAAGAAAAAAAAATTACTGAACGTTTTATCGAACGGTTTTTTTATTGATATTGATTACGTGTCTATCGCGATACATATCATTATCGTTTTATCGCCCAGCCCTACTTGGCATCTAACTAGAAAACTAACCTAGTAACTCAGACATGAACAGAACAGAAAAACAGATCAAAAACAAACTCTAAACATGAACAACCAAAGATTTTCATGAATCCGGCCCCTGTTGCTACTTCCATTTCATCATGACTTGGAGCACAAGAGGAAAAGTACAAGTTTCAGAAGAGTATGGGAGGATAGAAATCTTTGAGACCTGCATATTTCAGCACGCTCGTATGAAATAACTAAAACAACCCTAGGTATTTATTAAAAACAGTGGTCAGATTGACAGCCACAATAATGATTTATTCTGTGAGACTTATTACACTCAGAGTGTGCTCTGTGCTTGTACTGTAAATGGCTGCTCTCTAGCAACCTAATTAATAGCCTGTTTAATTGATCAATGTGACAAACACATCTATGAAGAAAATATTCAATCATGCAGACTTTTCCGCCAAAGTACAGCTTATCGTTTGAAGAGTTTGAAATCTGATGGGAGGTGACATTCTGTCCACTTAAAAGACTGCCTCACATGTAAGAGAGCGACTAAAGAAACCTTAGATTTCGTGAAGGTTAACGCAACGTTTTTGACAAAACTGCATAACTCATAATGGATGGAAGGTACTGTTACAGTCAAAGTACAGCTTATCCATGAGAAATTTGAACACTGCAACACATCAACAAAACATGTACTGAATTACTCACTGACTTACTTGAAAAAAAGAAATGATGCCATACTGGGAGACTCTGAGAAGTGGTGGTATGCAATAAAAACTGACTCTTGGGATTGCATGTACACTTTCATTCCAGTATGATTAGATGACACGGACCCACTCAAAATGCGAATCCCCACATGTTGACATTGTGTTAACTTAAACATTACAGTCATTAGGGTTGATCATTTCTTGAGTTTCTTCTCATATAAGCTTCTCTATAAAGTTATACTGGTCTGCACGAATCGCCTAGGCTGTGTGACATTTTAGCTTCAAAACAAAAAAAACTAAAAAAACTTTGGGGCACTATTCATTTTGTACCTACAATAAGATTTGAGAGATTCGGGTCGGAGTTCACTCTTCGACCGGAACTCGACTCATGGACGACCGTTACTGGAAGCCAGTTATTATAGTTTATAATAAATATGGATATTTTTCTTACAAAAGTGCATGGATTTGCTTCAGAAAGCCTTTATTAACCCGCTGGAGCTGTGGATTACTTTTATGATGGATGGATACGCCTTTTTGGGCTTCAAAAAACAAGGTACCATTCACTCCCATTATAAAGATTGGAAGCCAGGATTATTATTATAATTTTTTTTAATATAACTCCGATTGTGTTTGGCTGAAAGAAGAAAGTCATATACACCTAGGATGGCTTGAGAGTGAGTAAATGATGGGATATTTTTACATTTTTGGGTGAACTATCCCTTTAAGGATGAGTGTGAGTGTGTCAGATGACTCTTTCCTTCTTTAAATGTGTGGAGATTGTTAAACAAATAAAAAGTGAGTGAGCAGTCTGATGGTGGTGATGTCTTCCACTGTAACAATGCAGTGGGGAAAGGAGCCCGGAGTCTGTTTCAACAGCCTTGAACATGACGCGCTGTGGGATGCGGATCTCCTAGATCCCCAAAAGGGTACTAAAGTCTGCCACATGCAGATGGCCTTTATCAATCTGGAGTATGTTTTGAATGTGTCTGAACGTTTGTCTGTCTTCTGCCTCTCTGGGCCAAAGACTTTTTGCTATATCATGCTGTATCTGTTATCATCTCACTGGATGAAGACTCTGAACGTAGTGCGTTAATATCTCATTCCTCCGAGACTGGAGACTCAGAATGTTGTCATATCTCTTGCTGCCTCACAAGCTGTAGACTCAAAGCATAGAAACTATTGCTGTCTCTTCCTTTACAGGCTGAAGACTTGCGTCAGTTAATGTTTCTCAGCCACCTAAAAAGTCCTCAGAAAAGTTATGGTGGTCCAAGCCTAAACCTTAAGAGTTAATTTCAAGATGGGTGAATGGCAGAAACCGATGGGAAGTCCTGTTCTTCTTCTTCTTTCCCTGCAGGAAGTATCAAGGTGTCTGCCAGTTGTCTCAGCATCTTTATCTGATGCCGCTAGACATTTGTTTGTGCTAGTCCATCAACATGCAATGAAATGTAACAAAACTTTCTCCACCGTTGCAGTCAGAGAGGGAACCAGAAAACTAGTTTTGGCCTCAGGGCTCAAGGTCCAAGGCGAATGCCTAATGGATAATGCATTGTGAACACATTGTTATCGGATCACTGAAACTGCATTCGGAGGTGGTCTGCGATGGTCACATTTATTGAAGGTGCATGTATATGCAATATGTTTTTATTATCCAGATTTAGCCACAAAAGTAATAAATAATGGGATTGCAAATGATCATAAACATCACTTTGATAGACTGAGCCGTTAAAGCAGTGTTGTTGGTTATTGGCTTTTTCTTTTTATCCTGCTCTCACAATGTGAAGAAACAGACACTGCAATTAACACAGCAGATTAAATTCACAATATTCAATAATTTATCTGGAATCTTGTTTCTCTTCCCCCCCACAAAAGAGAGCTATTTAAAGCTTTTTCTTCCCTTGAAAACCATCGAGTTTCGTGTGGCAGGTGGTTGGGAGAGACTGTCCAAAATGTTACAAAAGATTAATTTCTAAGCCTCTGTTAAAATGACTTTTACCGATCAACCGAACTCAGTGTACGTTAGGTAATGGAGAACGCTAGGTTTAAGGACTTTAAAGTGCAGCCTCTGATTCACAAATTACGCTGTCAAACGCTGAGATACAGTATGGTGCAGTTTGCCTTGCAGTGTCATATACTTCTATGTTTTAAATTAGTTTGTCTCTATAAGCTACAAAATACGTACAAGAGTCGTGCAGGACATAGAGGCCTAATAGCCTATTCTTTATATTCTGGAATAGTGACGGTAAATGTGTTAATAATGTTCTCGTTTCAACCATTCAAAAGTAAATTGGATCATGAAAGCTTATAAGTAGTGCTGTCAAAACGATTAATCAATTAATAAAAGTTTGTGTTTACAAAATATATGTGTGTGTGCTGTGTATAGTTATTATGTATATATAAATACATACTCATTCATGTGTATAATTTAAGAAATATTTGCATGTACATACTGTATATATATTTATTTTATATATAAATATACAATTTTTCTTAAATATGTACATGCATATGTGTGTATTCAAATATTTTACACAGTACACACACATATATTATGTAAACACAAACTTTTATTTTGGATGTGATTAATCGTTTTGACAGCGCTTAGTAAGGTTTTATCATAAATAATAGTTATTTTTATCTGGTGGTTGGTTTTTTCCACATGAAACCCCCAAGTGGTGCCCCCTCAAAAATACTAAATGCACGACGCCCCTGCCTACACATACGTAACCGTGAGTCCCTGAGTAGTGACGTAACTGCGCCAGAAGCTGATGCTATGGGAACACTTTCCAGGTGTGACGATTGTTTAAAGCTCATCTAGAATCATTTCAATTCAATGGCTGATGCCGCTAGCACCGTCCACTGACGCATCAGAAGACAGAGCCAACAGCAAAATCATTTTAAGAGTCAGAAACAGATAAATCCCAAGAAGGATACAGAGCAGAAAATCCTTCTGTCATCTCACGCTGTTAACCCTTGCTGTCATTTACAGAGTAAATAACAGTAAAATGGCAAGTATTTTAATACAATATCATGGATATTATAGTACTATAATAACTGATGCCTCCTCTGTGAAGAGGATGTGTGCCGAATCTTCCAGAAACAGAAGATCAGGAATAGAAGATCCCAGACGGTGTCTCACCCGCCTGTCTAAAAGCATGTGCTGACCAGCTGTCATCCATCTTTACACTGATCTTCAACAGATCACTGGAGCTGTGTGAAGTTCCCTGCTGCTTCAAATGCTCCACCATCATCCCTGAATCAAATGACTAAATGACTACAGACCAGTTGCTTTGACATCTGTGGTCATTGAGTCATTTAAGAGACTGGTGTTGGCCCACCTGAAGGACCCCCTTCAGTTTGCTTATTGGGCAAATAGGTCCGTGGATAATGCAGTCAACATGGGACTGCATTACATCTGGACAAACCCGGGACTTGCAGTATGTGAGAATATGGTTTGTGGACTTCAGTTCGGCCTTCAACACCATCCTCCCAGATATCCTCCTGACCAAACAAACTCAACTTTCTGTACCCACCTCCACTTGCCAGTGAATTACCAACTTCCAGACAGCAACTAGTGACACATCCAGCACGGGTGCTCCACAGGGGTGTGTGCTCTCCCCACTGCTCTTCTCCCTCTACACAAATGACTGCACCTCTACAGAAGCTCTGTCAAGCTCCTGAAGTTTTCAGATGACACTGCAGTCATCGGCCTCATCCAGGATGGTGAGGGAGGTTTAACAGCTGGCTGACAGTTTCCCATGTTTTCTTTGTTCATGCTCATCTGTTACCATGGTTTTCGATTTGTCCTTATGTGTCCCACCTGTGTCTTTAATTATCATGTTTTGCCCCTAGTGTTTCCTTGCATACCCTGCTAAAAAAATCCATCATAAACCAGCATGTATTCCATGCTGATCCAGGCTGGTTTATGCTGGTATAGTGCTGGTCTAGCCGGTGGACCAGCATATTCATGCTGTTCTCAAGCAAAATGGCACCAGCATGGCATCGTAGGGTTGAGTGTGAGTAGGCCAGCTGTCTGTATGCAAGCAGTGTTTTGGGGAAAAGCATTGTTTTTGCTTGCATATTTCTGTATTTAACACATTAATGATGTAAAGAACCATGTAAAAAACTATATAAGGTAAAAAAAATATTTATTGAATTATATGATTATAACTTTGTAATTTCTTTTGCTCCTCTGCTGTAAGTAGAACTGACCATTTTAATTGTATTAGTTATGATTATGTTAATAATGCTACATTGTTCATCAATGTAACCATTATTAAAAACTGGTATTAAAGCATCATTGGTCTCCTGCTTCAAAAATCAGTTAAAAAGACATTTAGACATGCGGTTGTTATGATGGTATGTACTATGTGGAAAGTAGTGTATATAATGTATAATACATTGCAGTTGTGTTGCTAGTGTGTTCACATACAGAGAAGCACATGTTAGATCAGACTGTGTGTTGAGTCTATTTTAGCAGGAATATCCTTACAGGAAAGTCGAGGCACAATTTTGCTCATTGTTTAAGTTGCAGAATACAGGGGAACATGTTGAAATCATTGCATTTATGCCCTAACTGCTCCAAAAGAAGCCTTTATATTGTCTAATGTAGGGTACAACGGGGCTAAAGGCTCCTTTGATTTGGTTTTCCTCTAAACCACTAATGGCACAACTTGCCTCAGCACATCCGCTTTTCAAGATGCACGTGGAAATTTGGCTGATCTTTGACGTGATCACGGGCATCAGCGCAAAGTGGATTCTGCGCTCATTTTATGTTTTTTTTAAAATGTAGATTTAAGTAGCGAATAAGAGTCGCTAAAATGATTGAATATATTTTGAAACAAAGGTCTTGTTAATGTTTGTCAGTTTTGTTCAAGGTAATTAAAGCAACAGTTTTTCAATAACGGAAGAATATGTAAAAGTGTGGTATTTGGGGTAAAAGGCGCCCCTGGTGTCGGGGCAAAAGGCTCCATATTTAACATGATCATAAACAGCGGCTGAGGTTAACATGACATGATTAGATTCAGATCGTAAGCATGGGTGTCCACCTTATCTCTAGATAATCACCATATTTATAATGAAACCATCAGATTTAAAAATGTGATCATATAATAAAATATCATTTATTGTCACTACTGTAAATCTATATTAAATTATTATGGGATTCTCCTTCAATGCTTTCAGAATCTTTACTTTATTGATTTATATTCACACAAAATCTGTTGGTCCATAAATGTTAAATACAAACGTATATATTTTTCTGTATATCATACATTATAGGAGTAGTGAAAAGCACATTTTTCTTAAGGTGTGCCTTTAGCCCCGTTGTACCCCACTCTCAGAGAAGCCATGTTAATATTTTTTTCCTTCATCCTCTTCTGAACAACCACATTATGATACCGGTGAAATCTTGGTTCATTTCAGAGGTTACTATAAGTCTAACATTTATTTTGTGACATTCCAGTTCTGGCTCATAGAAGAGTCTCTAGTGAAGCCCAGTGTAAATATTGCTTATATGAATCTCCCCAATAGGAATGCTAACAATGTGAATTAGTTGTAATGATTGGGTGACTCAGAGACACAAGGGAGAGCAGGACCCAAATGCAATTAAAGTAATTACAAAAATACAAATAACTCAAAATCAAGAAACCAGGACATCATTCATAGAAAGAGAAGAACCAACAAATGAACAGAGAAAACAAGGGCTTACGGTACAAGCAAAGATTTATTGGCTAACAAGACACATGTGAACACAATCAGGGAGTAATGAGGAAATATGATGCAAGATGGAACATAACTAGAAACTACAGAACAAAACACAGGACAAAGACATTACAGAGCCCCCACTTAAATTGCAGCTCCTATAATGCTCCTTAAAAAATTAGAGGAAGAAAAAACTACAGGTGGGTGGGGCAATGAAGAACACTAGAGGGAAGGATGAAGGTCCTGGACAGCGAGGTGGTGCGAAAATGCAAGAACTGGGAGACCATGGGGACACCAGCGGAGCAGGAGACAATTACGAAGCAGGAGACACCCGCAGAGCTGGGACAGGTCATAACTCATGACAAGAAACACAAGGAACCTGGGGGCGGTCCTCATGACCTGGACAGGGACCTCAGGAAAGTCAAAGATGGCCCTCATGGACGTGACAGTACAGGCAGGGAAGTCTGAGATGGCCTCCGATAAAGGACATATTACCTTTTCATTATTTGACAGTAAGTTAAAAAGACAGGAAACTAAAGGAGAGTGAAGAAAATGGGGACTGGTCATGAACTGGCTTTTTTTATTTATTTATTTTTTTACTGTTGTCTGAGGTCAACTCATGACGCTTGTGTGTTTTTACATTTAAACATCATTATGAATAAGTAATAGGCTATGTTGTACCCTGTTTTTGAGTCTAGCTCTTGAAACGCTCAGTTTTTATGGGAATGCCGCATTGAAGACTTGGAAGTAAATGTCCACTGCTATGATTGGATAACAGTTTTGCATATTATAATGAGCTTCGGTTCCCCCGTCAGTACACGTGGGGAATTGCTTTGAAAACTTCCAATGTGGGGAAACGGCAACCGGAATGATTTGCCCACAGGGCTCGCAAAATGTCTTCATCAAACAAACACAATGATTTATCTCATTAGGGATGGGCGATATGGCCAAAAAAAATCACATCTCTGTATTTTTTGGTTGAATGGTGGGTATATATCCCGGTATTTTCTACGTTTTTCTATTTGGATGAAAAAAATCTGTATTTATTTTAATAATAATTAATAGTATTTCACATCCTGCCCAATGATGTCCTAAAAACAATGTTGATATTGAAGGCAATAAACAAACACAGTGGATGTAAAGTAGGTTATGCAATATATTATGTGCAAAAAGGGGGTTAAAATCACATTACATTCTAACATTGTAACATTACAATCTAAAAACAAAATTAATAATTCACTAAACTAAAAATGAAAATAAAAACAAAAGCATATTAGCCTATTTGATTACCCCAATGTAATGGTCACTTTCATAAACAAACACTTACTTGTAGGTTTAAAATGCCACATATGGCACATTTATTGTCCAACAACAAATATTTTAGTCAGAATTACTGTGTTCCTATTCTATTGTGCTCCGTCTGTTTACTGCGCATGACACGCTGGTGGCACTCATTCACGGAAGCCTGAATTTTAGCGCAGATTCACTTGCATAAGACTTGTCCTCTCCTGACAGCAAAATGGATGCATGACTTTCTAACATTAACAGATGGAGAATATACCTGTGAAATGGAAGTTACAAGACACATAGGCCAAACCGGAAAACATTAACCAATGCTCATAATTACTTTTTATACACATTATTTACTTTGGAAATAGAGACCAGTAATAAAAACTTAGTCATGCAGGTATTAAAGAAACAATTCAACCAAAATGTAATTATTATACATGAATTGTAACTGTTGCATCTTGTGCACTTTTTACCTGCAAAAAAAAACATACAAAACACACCTGTGACTCCTGTATGTTCCTTTTGGACTGAAATTTCAAATAAGTTGGAAGAATAACCTGTGAAGGCACTTACGGTTGATTGGAATGCACTTACAACAGAGTCTAGTTTGTGTCCTTGCCTTCACTCACACACATGCATGGGTTTTCATGTTTTATGGGGACTTTCCACAAACATAATTATTTTTATAGTGTACAAACTGTATATTCTATACCATAAACCTAAACCTACGCATAACAGAAAACGTTCTGCAGTTCAACATTTAAAATAAATAAATAATTGTGTCTCATTTATAAGCTGTTTTTTTCTCATGGAGACCAGAAAGGTCAAACATTTTGGATATTGCCATCTTTCTGGGGACATTTTGTCCCCATCATGTAGGGTTTACCTGAACCACACACACATACAGAGGGAGAGAGAGAATTATGTTCCAACCCCAGTGCTGTACACAGCAACACACCGCAAGCTATTTACACCCAATACAAACACGTAGAGGTCATGTTCTGCTTCATATTTTGCCTGTAGTTGCTGTTAATTGCTTCTAAATAGGTGTGAAACAGACCTGTCATTGGCTCCAGAAACAATAAAATTGGGCTTCATTGTAAGTTTAACATCCTCTATAAGGCATTTTTCAGTAATGTGCAACAAGAACTAGTATTTAACACAACCTCTTTAAACCACTCTGTTTTATTATCATTCTATATAATAATTATTTAAAAGAGAAACAGATATAATAATAGCTGCCAGGACCTTACATTTATCAACCTTCCTCCAGAGTCTCATTCCACTAGCAGAAGGAAACTGGTTATAGATGTGCAATTAAAATGATGAAGCACTACTTTCTTGGTGTGTCTACTTTCTTTTCCAAGTATGTTTTCCCCCATCTTAGTGATTCATGCAAGCCATATAACAAAAATCACAATGTACATCTAAAACACTTTCTATCAACAGTGACCTGCCCAGAGGCAGATGTCACCAGTAAGATGTGGCGTAAAAAGGTTGTGCAGTTACTTTCTGCAAACCTTAGTATTCATGTGTAGGCACAGATATGAATTTGTATGAACAGGAAGGCGTTCCTGTTACGTGTAGTACAACATGCACAAATCAAAGTAGAGTCTAAAGTCCATTTTCATAAACAAAGAGAATATGCAGGTGAACTAGATATAGCAACAACACATTAACATAAACAACAGAGAACACTTCACTGTGAAAATCAAGGGCTTATAAAGTAATCAAGGGAAAATTACAAACTAATTACACAACAGAAGAACGAAATAGAGCTAAGGCAAAATGGAGACAATGAAAACCAAACTAAACAAAACACGTGACATTACTCCCCCTCTGTAATAAAGCGCAACCACATGCATATAACAAAATCTATACGGAGGGAGGGAGGGGGTGGGTTCTGGAGGACGATAAGGATCAAGCAGAAGAAGGCACCATGGAGACAACCAGGGAGTAGATGAAGGTGGGAGGAGCCAAGGCAAAGATAGGAGCCTAGCCAGGATGAAGGCCCATGATGGAGCTGATGGTGAGAGAAGCTATGGTGGAGCCCTGATGGAGAGGCTGGATAAAGGCAGGGAGATGACTGGCAGAGGTGGAGTCGGTGGAGCCGAAAAGATGATGACACCAAGTGACACTGATTAATCTGGAGGCCGAGCCACAACGACGAGCATCCGAGGTGCCAAAAGACTGAAGCAGAGGTAGTGGGACTGAGGACTAAGGCAAAGCGGGAGGGAAGGCAGAGCCCGACGGAACTGAAGGGGTGGAGGAATGAAGTGCAAATGACGGCCCAGAAGTCTGTGGCGCTGGAAGTGCAACAACAGACCAAGGTGGAGGAACAAGGAAGCCCAGGTGAAGCCGAAGGAGGGAAAAGCCAAGTCGGAGCTGACTGGTCGATGGGCTGAGGTGGAGTGAAGGTCAGCAGCCCGAGGTGGAGGCAGATGATTCCTCATGCCAAAGCGGAGCTGGAGACTAGAGCACCTGAGGTGGTTGCTGGTCGGAGCCAACTGAGAAAGAGCTGAGGAACTGAAGGGAGCCAGCAGAGGCGGGCCGAGGAACTGGCTGGCTTCGGTAGAGGAGGCAGGAGAGGGAGGCTGAGAGACTTGGAGCTGGGTGAGACCAGCAGCAACATGAGAATTACCTCTTCCAATTCCTCATAAGAATTCCCAGTGGCCAGATATAGCACACTCAGCTGCAGGCAGGCACGCCTTGGATCGCTCGCTGAGGCTGGTGTAGTAAAAGACACAAAGAGAGCCAGCCGGGTAGTGGGTGAGGCACGCCAGGTCTAAAAAGTCCTTTGTGTGGTCCTCAAAGGTGAAATCTCTTTGCTCTAGCAAAAGGAGGCGTACTTTAGGCAAATCCATAATTGTAATCCTGATTGCTGAAAAATAAATATTTTCTAAGTTTCTCCATTCTGTTACATGAAGTACAATATGCACAAATTAAAGTACAGTCAAAAGTCCCATTTAATAAACAAAGAGAACATGCAGAGGAGAATTAGATAAAGCAACTACACAACATAAACAATGGAGAACACCGATCTGTGAAAACCAAAGGCTTATAAACACAGGGAGTAATTAAGGGAAAATAGAACAGGAGTGAAACTAATTACAAACCATGACAACAGATGAATGAACTAAAACTAAGGCAAAGTGGAGCCAATGAAAACCAAACTAAACAGTACATACTCGTGACAGTTAAGCACCACGAGTTAGATATAGATTTTCTGATTATGATACACATGATAACCAGTGCCATTTCCCATTAAATATGCACAAATGCCATGGGAAGCTCCTCGGTGTATAACTATATCAATATTTGGATCCGTTCCTTGCACAGTCATCTTAAACTCTACATTAAACTACGTAACTGCACAAACTGACAGATGATGATGAAGAATACTAATCAGCCTCAAAGCTAGAGGTGCTGTAGATTTATTAGACCTGGTGGTGAAAGCAACGCTCGCACAGTCTAGGGTTAAATTTTCACCAAGGGCTGACTTAAGGGGCTTATTGTTTCATTTCTAATGTTGTAGACCTTGACTTGAAGGGTCAGCTTCATTTAACCCCCTTGCTAAGAGTGACCTTGATTTTGTGCAAAATCCACCAACATAATTCAGCAAAATGACAAATTCAGGGTCTTAACCACCATACTGTATAGTCCTGTTTGCTCAGCAGTCGGGCAAGAAAAATATATTTGCTGATTTTAAGTGTAATGACTATGGCATTTATTATGAGTAGATGTTTTTCCCAGTACTGAGTTTTGCCCATACTGAGGGTTGAGAAGCACTTAGAGAGTGTCTCTTAGTAAGTACATGACCACAGCTTCGGTTTAATAAAAGCTTTTATAACCTTCACACACAGGCAGATATCACAGATTCACTTTCTCACTTTCAGCTCTCTGGCGGTTTTGAGAGAGAAAACAGTCAAAGCATGCTTACTGAAGTGCTTTCCTGGCTTTATCGAGCAAACTGTGTGACAAGTAGTGTACAAATGGGGCTAAAGGCGCACTAGGGTAAAAGACGCATTTGATTTGATTTTTCTCTAAACCACAAAAACTTGCCACAGCACTTTCCAAAGCATCCACTTTTCAGGATGCACGTGGAAATTTGGCTGATCCGTGAAGCGATCACTGATGATCTAATATTTGATGTTTTTTAAAATGTTGTAGATTTAAGTAGCAAATGAGAATCGCTTAAGTATGAATATATTATTGAAGACAAAGGAAGCAATAGTTCAACGCAACAGTTTTTTCAATAACGGAAGAATATGTAAAAGTATGGTAATTGGGGTAAAAGTCGTTCTTACTGTTAGGGCAAAAGGCACAATAATTAACAGGATAATAAATAGCTGGCTTTTTTATTATAAAGCATAAAGAAACAGAACAGTGAACGAAATTTTAGGTCTAATTCTAGGTGGGAAATAATCCTTTTGGGACTATTTGCAAACAATATTTGCATTAATTTGTGTCAAATATATCATTAGTCCCGGGATTCTTCACATCAGTGAATAAATACATAGATCTGCTGTTGCCATTGGAATTCCCTAGTGGGCCGGTGGTAGAATTTTTGTAAACCGCATCAAAGGTTCTAATCCGCCCTCATACAGTTTTTTTTTTCTTCATTAAAATCAAAGATGTTCATCAATAATTGTATATTAAGAACAGGGACACGTTTGTGTGCATTTTGTTTTGTGATTTAAAGGATTAGTTCACTTTTAAATAAACTTTTGCTGATAATTTACTCGCCCCCATGTCATCCAAGATGTCCGTGTCTTTCTTTCTTCAGTTGAAAAGAAAATGAAGGTTTTTGATGAAAACATTCCAGGATTTTTCTCCATATAATGGACTTCAATGGGCCCCAAACGGTTCAAGGCCCAAATGACAGTTTCAGTGCAGCTTCAAAGAGCTTTAAACGATACCAGACGATGAATAAGGGTCTTATCTAGCGAAACCATCGGTCATTTAAACAAAAACAAAAAAAAAGTTTAAGTTTAAGCACAAATGCTCGCCTTGCTCTATTCTGTGACGTCACGTAATAAGCAATTACGTTGAAAAGGTCATTCGCCTGCAGTTCATGACCATGAACCTTTATCGTTGGGACCGCTCCATCTTTTAGCATTAGACGATCTGCAAATCCAGTGTCGGACTGGGCCTTGTTTATAAAACAATCATCGGCGAATTGCAGGGAACAAACAAAAACACTTGCACAACTCCGTTGCTGCTCCGGAACAACAAACCCTTAATGCTGGGTTCTTTGGGAAGCTGAACAGGGTTGTCTTGCCCTGACAACCAAAAACACACTTCTTTGGTGACATTGTTGATTTCTGTGAAGTCCTGTGACCTGTGCAGTGCAGCCAACGACTTCCCTAAGCCAAGCAAAGCGTGTTAATGGCCGTGCATTTGCGCTCTCGCTCTGGTCGCACGTGCCCTTCTGGGAGAAGTGCCTGTGTTGACGTCACATAGGACCATACAAAAAAAACGTTCCGAAACTTGTGAGAAACCAGAAGTATTTTTGGCACTGAAATACTCCATCAAACTTTAACAGTGTAAAAAACTCAGTATGCATGAAATAGCATTTCACCCCCCCTTTAATAGCCTTACCTTATATTGTTTAAGAATCCAGGTCAAACCAGTTGAGAACTTTACTATCGTGTGGTCTGTAAGTGTGCAATATTGCATTAGATGATGTGGCTTTCTCAGAGCATAAATCAGTCACTTTTGGGATTTCCTTCAGTCATGAGAGATGTAAGTTTTGTGTTTCTACTTGATGTGTTCAAAAATGAGATTCTACAGCTATTGAACGCTTTGAAAATTTGTTTATTTATTTATTTGTTTATAGTGCTCCTTTAACTACAAACTTGGAGAATCCCCTTCTCTCCTGGATGTGGAGATGAATTTGTTAAATTATTATTGCTTTTCTATTCTGAATTGTGTTGCTCCATTAAGAGTTAAGCCTAAATCAGAGCCCTGGTTTAATGAGGTCACTTGGGCCCTTAGACAAGCCTGTAGACTTAATTGTTAGTAACTATCATAAGCTCTTTTATCCAGTACCATACATTCTGTGATCAACCCTAGTGATAAGAGTTTGTATTGTTAAGACTTTTTAATTGTGAAAGTTTTTAAAACTTATTTGTAGATAAGTTTGCACCAATTAGATATCAGATCATCAACTGCAATATGGATCCTTTGGTTCCTACTTTGTGCTCCATTGAGTTTACCCAATTTGAGCCAGTATCTCTTGTGACATTGACTGAGATTGTAGGTTGGATGAAGACTACGAATTGCCCCTTTGATAGTATAAAAGGTTTTTTTTATATTAATGGCCCCAGCATTTTGTCTATAATTAATGGTAGGCTCTGGTGTGGTGCCCTTTTCGTGGAAACATGCTGTAGTGCAACCTCTAGTTAAAAAGCCACGTATGGATCAAACTGTTTTATCCAATTTTACACCCATTTTAAAACTTCTGTTTCTCTCTATTCTCTTGGAGAAAGCTGTTCTTAGCCAATTGTGGAGCTTCCTGGACCAATTTTCCAGTCAGGTTGTAAAGGTCATCACAGTACTGAATCCACCTTATTAAAAGTACTTAAATTATATTATATTATTAAGTTGTTCTGGACATTTTGTGATTCTTATGCTTTTAGATCTTAGTGCAGCTTCCGATACGATTGTTCATGGGATCCTTGTCTCCCGCCTCGAGGTATTCAGGGTACCACTCTAAATTGGTTTAGATTATTAGATCATAGATCATCAGGCTTTTTCGTCTTCAGCCTCGTTGCCCTTCGGGGTCCCTCAAAGGTCCATTCTTGGCCCTATTGTATTTCCGCTATATAGTTTACCTTCAGGGTTGATTTTTCATAAGTATGGGATTCCTTTTAATTTTTATGCTGACAACATGCAAAATTATGAAAATGCCTTGGACTCGCTTGTCAACTGTTTAAATGATGTTAAAGCCTGGATGTTGGTGAACTTTTTAAATTTAAATAAGAATAAAACAGAGATCGTCTGGTTTGGGGGTCCTGCTGTTCCTGAATAGTCGAATAGTGGTACTTACGACTACTGGCAAAGCTATTTCTTTCTTTTAATGATTTTGAAAAGGCTATTCATGTCTTTATCTCTGTCAAGCTTGACTATTGCAACTCTTTGTATGTGGGTGTTTGCCAAACGGCATTAAACTGATCGCAATTGGTCCAGAATGCTGCCGCTTGGCTTTTGACGGGGACTCACAAGCGGGAGCATATTTCCCCTATTTTGTTTTCTCTAGGCTGGTTGCCAGTCTGATATTGATTTTAAGCTTCTAGTATTTGTTTACAAGTCCTTGAATCCTCCTACCTGTCAGAGCGCTTACAGGTGCACAAACCTTTTAGGTCTTTATGGTCTTCTGACCAGTTTGTTTTGATTGTTCAGAGGAGTAGGGATAAGTGAAGGGGTGACCAGACTTTTGCAGTAGTAAAAGACCACCTGACATTAGACTTGCTCCAACTTTAAACATTTTTAAAAGTCACCTGAAGGCGCATCTTCTTTGTCTAGCTTTGAGTCTGCAGAGTGATGAGGCGTTTTCTGTTTGTAGCATTTATGTTTTTGTTTTCTTTTTGACAGTACATTGACAGCACATTGTGTTGTTTAAAATAGGGCTTTATAACTAAACTAAACTAAAACTAAACAGTCTGTGCTTGCAAAGATAATATGGCTGTATACGTTTTTTTCCTTTTTTACGTTTAGCCATTTTGCTTCCACATTTCTTGTAAGGTGAGATGTATCACATATGTATTTTTATTACAGAAATACATAGAAAATGTTAGCCTGGTCCTACCAGACTCACGCACATTTCATTTGTACAGAGTCTGGCCACTCTCCATTGATAAGCGTTGAACTCTGTTGAAGCTTAAAACTATTGGATCTGCCCAGAGCCATTCTGGATCTGCCATAACCAATCGCTAACGTTTGGTCGTGACATATGTCATCTCAAACTAGCACACGTCATCATTCTCAGCCACTCCCTCTGTTCGCTGATTGGACCGGTTAAAATTTGACCAGAGAAAACCAGAGAATATACCGCAAACCCAGACGGAGTACTGAAGGAAAATGAAAATTGAGCAGAAGTACATAGGAGGGCGGAGCCAGGCTAAGAAAACGTCCCGTTACAAAAATACATTTAGTAAAACTTTACTTTTAGTAAAAATTATAATAGTGACTTATAATTATATATAACCTTATATATATATATATATATATATTAACTGGGATGTAACAAAAATTTGACGATATGTATCGTTGATGTAAACGATATGATTTGAGATATAGAGTTGTTTTATCCCAGGCTTAGCTGACTGTATTTATAAGGTATAATTCACTCAAATTTAAATTCTGTCATCATGTACTCACCCTCATGTCGTTTCAAACTTCAAAACACAAATTTTTCAAGAAACCAAAGATTCTCAAACTTAAAAGATCCAAAAATGTCATAAAGACATTGTAAAAATAACGAATCGATTGGTCTAATCCAAATCCAAGTCCAAGAAGAGACACAATCGATGGCTTTATATGATGAGCAGATTTACAATGACGCACATACTCACGGATGTTCAAATGCTTGCGTGACGCGCAAAATCAACATGAGAGTTAGTAAATGCAGAACTAACCATTTACAGTTTGGGAATAGTCATTTTGACATGCTTTAGAGCTGTGATTGATTGCATTGATCATCTGAAGCAAACACGCTCCTCAAAGTGGAAGCGCAAACATCATTTAAATCACCATATCACATTTAGTTTTAGTAGTATAATTAACCAAAGCATTTTAAATGGTTTATTCTTATATGTATAGTGCATTAATAGCAGGAGAGCCGGGACACAGCGAGCACCGGGAGAGTCTGTGTGTGTGCGCAGTGCCAGGACTGCGTGAGAAATAAAATTAAAGTTTACGGAGTTTTATTACTACATTAAACGACTATATATAATGTTGAATATAATGTATAGTAATGCAGTGAGGGAATATTTGTGTGTCCTGATAATAATGTTATTTAAATAATCATTTAAAAAAAGTAATAAAAAAACTTTGGCTTAAAATATCACAATAAATATCGTATTGTGAGTTTAGTATCAGTATAGAGCTCCGGACGTCACGTGACCCATTCTGTTTACGACACCATTTTGACAGGCCGGAACAGCCGGTGTTCTGTCCATTTGTCCTACCTTGTCAGATTTTGCTACCTCCCATTAAAACAGTAGGTAGCACAATTTAACGGCAAAAAAAAATGCTGCCTATCAGATTGTGCTACCAGCATTATATTCATGTGATTTGAGGCTTTATTAATATCCATACCTTCCCCTACCCTAAACCCACCCTTAAAACTGTGCAAATATTTAAAAAATATATATATTAAATATTGATGTAAAATGCTACCTATCAGATTGTGCAGCATCATATTCATGTGATTTGAGGCTTCATTAATATCCATACATACCCCTACCCTAAACCTACCCTTAAAACTATGGAAATATATATAATAAAACAAATAAATATTGATGTGCGCATGCGCAGTAAGCCCTGGTAGGACAATCTGACGGGTGGGATGAAATGTCAAGACACCGGTGCTAACATGAGTTTCAAGGCAATGGAGTTCAGTGCGCAACTTTAATTCAAAAGACATAGACTTGTACATAGCAAAACTTACTAGATTAAACATAACAGATCCCTATAATGCTCCCGGGTGCTTTTCACGTGTATCGATAAAGGAACGGACAGCTTTCCCGTCAGGACACCTGTTGCACCAGCTGTGCGCAAGTTACAACTAGCCTACCTTTGACATAAATGTGCACTAAGTTACAACTTATCCACTCCTAAATATTTTTGTGTTGCACATTTAAACTTAGTTTAAGCCTAAATCTACGTATAAACTAAATATTTACGGAAGCCTCCGATCAGGAGTAACATTAACAGATTGAATAGCAGGCAGACTGAACTGAATCAATACGCTCTTGTTTTACATGACAGACTTCGGCTGCGTCTCAATCAGCTCCCTGGTTCAGTAGTCAGGGCACTGAGGGAGTCAGCCCATTGACTTATATCCTGATCAGTGCCCTGACTGCTGAACCAGGGAGCTGATTGAGACGCACCCTTCAATTCTTTACACGTATATGATAATGCTGACATACATGCGCTTACATTTTAAGAGAGAAAACATGTGAATAGATTAACATTATATGTTAGCGGTTAACACATATCTGTCCAAAACATGCATCTGTCCCATTGGTCCGTGTTGTGCATGTCAAATAAAATCTGTCATAATCACTAAATGTCATTTCTTATTTTTTTGTTTCAGTATTTATTTATTGATCCTTAATTTAATTTCAAATAGCCTTTCTTTGTGTTATTTATATATAAAAGCACTTATGTTATTCACGATTAAGTATCATATTTAATGAGAACTTATTTTTTATCATTAGTTACGTGAAGCAAAAGTAGTTAAGAAGAATAAACTGAAATTCACTGAATTAAACAACTTACAACGATAAAATAATTTCCCATTTGCTTTCCCCCGCCTGTTCTGTCATCCTGGCGCACATTAGCTGTCCATCATGTTGAAACAGTAAGGTTTAAACAGTCTGGTTTTAAATTATTTTATACACTCACCTAAAGGATTATTAGGAACACCTGTTAAATTTCTCATCAATGCAATTATCTAATCAACCAATCACATGGCAGTTGCTTCAATGCATTTAGGGGTGTGGTCCTGGTCAAGACAATCTCCTGAACTCCAAACTGAATGTCAGAATGGGAAAGAAAGGTGATTTAAGCAATTTTGAGCATGGCATGGTTGTTGATGCCAGACGGGCCGGTCTGAGTATTTCACAATCTGCTCAGTTACTGGGATTTCTAGGGTTTACAAAGAATGGTGTGAAAAGGGAAAAACATCCAGTATGCGGCAGTCCTGTGAGCGAAAATGCCTTGTTGATGCTAGAGGTCAGAGGAGAATGGGCCGACTGATTCAAGCTGATAGAAGAGCAACTTTGACTGAAATAACCACTCGTTACAACCAAGGTATGCAGCAAAGCATTTGTGAAGCCACAACATGCACAACCTTGAGGCGGATGGGCTACAACAGCAGAAGACCCCACCGGTTACCACTCATCTCCACTACAAATAGGAAAAGGAGGCTACAATTTGCACAAGCTCACCAAAACTGGACAGTTGAAGACTGGAAAAATGTTGCCTGGTCTGATGAGTCTCGATTCCTGTTGAGACATTCAGATGGTAGAGTCAGAATTTGGCATAAACAGAATGAGAACTTGGATCCATCATGCCTTGTTACCACTGTGCAGGCTGGTGGTGGTGGTGTAATGGTGTGGGGGATGTTTTCTTGGCACACTTTAGGCCCCTTAGTGCCAATTGGGCATCGTTTAAATGCCACGGCCTACCTGAGCATTGTTTCTGACCATGTCCATCCCTTTATGACCACCATGTACCCATTCTCTGATGGCTACTTCCAGCAGGATAATGCACCATGTCACAAAGCTTGAATCATTTCAAATTGGTTTCTTGAACATGACAATGAGTTCACTGTACTAAAATGGCCCCCACAGTCACCAGATCTCAACCCAATAGAGCATCTTTGGGATGTGGTGGAACGGGAGCTTTGTGCCCTGGATGTGCATCCCACAAATCTCCATCAACTGCAAGATGCTATCCCATCAATATGGGCCAACATTTCTAAAGAATGCTTTCAGCACCTTGTTGAATCAATGCCACGTAGAATTAAGGCAGCTCTGAAGGCCAAAGGGGGTCAAACACAGTATTAGTATGGTGTTCCTAGTAATCCTTTAGGTGAGTGTAGATACAAATGCTACAGCCGCTCTAGCGCTCCCCTGATTGCCTGCCAGCAAGTTTAGGCTGCGTGACGTCAACTTCCGGAGCTCTATAGTATCTAATCGTGATGAACGTATCGTTAAATCCCTGATATTAACCTAAAGCTGCGGTTATCCTCTTTCCTTACCCTATGTATGTCACATAACCTGCTTTCCAGGTTGGACCTGAAGTTTTCAAGGAAGTAGCTCTGCAGGAGCAGGGTTGCAAACCCCTGATGAATGGTATGAATATGGAGTTATAGCTATAACTCATGTAAAGAAGTTACATATCTTCACACTCATTATACCCTACAATTCATCATTCTGTTCCAGAGCACCTACTTTTATCTGTTTTTCATCCTCACCTTCACCATCTGGAGCTGCAGACAGCTACCATCAGCAATCGATCCAACTCTAACTGTTTTGTGACAACAGTAATTGACTGTTTTCATCATTGGAGAGCTTTTAATGAAAGGTGTCAATGCTCCAAGACACTGTATGAGACCGAGACTTCAAAAAGCCCCAGGTGGACATTTAGTCAATCAGTTAATGCAATCTACATTGGCAGGCAAATGCATGTTTACCCATTGCGGCCAATTAGTATTTATAGCTGTGATACTTAGCAGTAGATGAAAGCATACAACTGGGAAGTAAACATGTAAAGTTAAAAGTGATTCACATCTAGTCACAGAGAGAAAAAAAAAGTTTTGTTTTAATTAGCTATGTAAATAATGTTTTATTTATTATTATTCATTTTAAAGGGGGCCTATTATGCCCCTTATTACAAGATATAATATAAGTCTCAGGCTCCCCAGAATGTATCTGTGAAGTTTCAGCTCAGCACAGATCATTTATTATACCATGATGTAAATGGCCATTTTTGAGTGGAAGGAAAAATATTCTGTTTTTGTGCATGTATCTTTAAATGCAAATGAGCTGCTGCTCCACACCCCACTTTCCAGAAGAGAGCAACCTCTTCTGGACATTTTGAAAGATAACTGTGACTTTTTTTGACATTTTTTTCTCAGAATTGTGAGATATAAACTCGCAATTGTGAGTTTTAAAGTCCAATTCTGAACTGAATTTATCTCACAATTCTGACTTGATACTCGCAATTGATATAAAGTCGCAATTACATGTTAGAAAGTCAGAACTGTGACTTTATATCACGCAATTCTGAGAACTGTAAACTCGCAATTGCGAGAAAAAAAAATTCAGAATTGTGAGAAGTCGCAATTACCTTTATTTTCTTTTTTTTATTCTGTGGCAGAAACAAGCTTCCATACATATCAGTCTAAACCTCAGTATTATGATTTTCTGAGCGCACAAAAAGCTGGATGTCAGACAGAGTTCTATTTCACATCTTATTGCACTTGAACTGTCAAATACACACAAGGTTATGTCAAAAACACACACCTGTTTTAACTGAAAGCAACTTGCACTATCATCTCTTAAAATATGTCACTGCCATTGTTTTGTCTCAAGATGCACACAGTAATGTTTTTTTTTTTTTTTTTTTTCATGGAACTTTTATAAAATCTACTTAAATATCTTAATCAGTCCCTCCAGGACTTTTTTCTGGTTTTTGTGGCCTAAAATTACATTTTGCGGTGGCATTTCGCAAAATTTGCTGCAATAACATTTGTATTACCTTTCGGATTTCAAGAACCATTGGGCTCTATAATTTCTAAAAGGAGAACACTGATAATAACTTAAAAATATAATTTCAACATTTTCTTTTCAAAAAATAAATAATTCAACCATTATAGGGAGATTGTGTACACACACTGCCGACACACAATAGGTCCGCCCTAATATAAATCCATCATATACCCTATATGTAAACAAGTTATTGTTAATTAGGCTATTACTTTATTGCAGTTATGTTATCAACACAACTGTGTGTGTGTGTGTGTGTGTGTGTGTGTGTGTGTGTGTGTGTGTGTGTGTGTGTGTGTGTGTGTGTGTGTGTGTGTGTGTGTGTGTGTGTGTGTGTGTGTGTGTTTGTGACATATCAGGACAAATGTGTATAATGACATGGGTATGATATAGATATTACAAGGAGAGGTTGACTTATGAGGACATTACCCATGTCCCCATTTTTCAAAAGGCTTATAAATCATGCAGAATTTGTTTTTTTGGGAGAAAGTAAAAATGTGCAGTTTCCTGTGATGGTTAGGTTTAGGGGGATAGCAAATACGGTTTGTATTGTATAAAAACCATTACACCTATGGAATGTCCCCACAATTCACAAAAACAAATGTGTGTGTGTGTGTGTGTGTGTGTGTGTGTGTGTGTGTGTGTGTGTGTGTGTGTGTGTGTGTGTGTGTGTGTGTGTGTGTGTGTGTGTGTGTGTGATGCACTAACAGTGGTTTTGTGGGTGAGGAGAGGCACAGCTGCCATGCTCAGGTACATTAAAATGTAATTAAAGAAGCTTCATTAGAGGCACGTCTTCGGAGAAGCACACGCTCCCTTCACTGAGTCACGTGCACACATGCTCCACGGGCCTCCACATTTACACAACCAAACACTCAGAGTGTGTGCTTTAAAAGAGGATAGAACAAGAATGCATTCAATGCATTAAAGTCTAATTAAATGATAGCTGTAATCCTTTTAGATACCAAACGAGAGCAAAGCACGCTGGCATTTTAAGCACATTTGTATTTCAGTCGACTGGAAACTGTTCGGCTCTTTTAGAGTCATGACTCTAAAAGTAAGTTTAGAGTGAGTAAGTTTTATTGGTTGTCAAAAATAAGTGCACAACCAATATGGCCAATCATCTCCAGTCTGAAAAAAAAAAAAAAAAAAAACTCTTAGAGCATCTGAGATCTTTCAAGCAATGAAAGTTTCACAGATTTTGAGTGCACAGTGTCCAAATCTGAACACACTGGTTACAAAAAAACACCACATTTGATTAAGAAGATATAAATATAAGATAAACGATATTAATTAAGAATCTATAAAACATGTCAAAACTCATTATATTGTGAATGTTCATGTTGTTTGTTACAGGTAATTTTGTTTACATCCTGTACAGTTCATGTCTGCTATCGCTCGCCAGCATCATGTGTGTGCGCATTTGTAGTGCACCTCCCATATCTCTACCCGTAAAAAGGGGGTAAATATAGTAATAGCATGGTAAAAACATAATAACATTCAAAACATTTGCCCATTAATGAAAAGTTAGTGATCAGATGGTTTTAGTTGAAAAATATTAAATTATGAATGTTTTATAAGCTTACATTCACATGTATATTTCATTTAATCCAGAGAATTATGCAAAAATAAACTAAATCTAATACAGACTTGGTCTAATGTGTTTATTTATTTTTCAGTCTTGTTCCCAGAGGCAGTATTATTGACTTGAATGCACTGACACTATTGGATGAGCTGCTTGAACCCATTTCATAATTGATGAACTTCATACAGTTATTGAACCAAACTGAATCAACACTGAACAGATTTCAACTAATGAATGTTTACTTTGACTGATGACTGTCTTTCTAGAGCTGCTTTACAGCAGAATTGATTTCTCTTTGCATCATTGAATCATTATTTTTGAGTGAATCGTGTGTAAAAGTTTGTATCAGTGCTCTGTGTGGGATGTGGTTTTCATGTTCCAGTGAAGTCCTGACAAAAACTCAGCCTTATGTTTTATTTAATCATCTCTGCAGGGATTGTTTATTATTATGAGAGGCATGTGGCCATGCTAAAGGAATAGTATCCAGGAGAGGTCAACAGCGCCCCAGATGAGGTGCTTACGAAAGTTTCTTATGTATATAGATAAAGTGTGTCTTTAAATTACCTCATCTGTGTAATGAACATAATACCATGTTCGGATGTTGTTAGAATTATTAACCTATCCCAACCTGTAGAAACCATGTCAACTGATTATCCATATGAATAAGTACTGGTGTTTCTGTATCCTAAGTTAGTTTGAGGCTGTATCTCTTTCTCATTTTCAATGCGGCCTATGGAAGTCTTTAGTAAATGCTCTGTCAACTCCTGATCTTCACTGAGCATAATGGTCTCTTTATGTGGTCTAACTGAAATTCCCCAACAACATAGACTGTAAACGCTAATGCTCAAAATATTTAATTGGCTTGAGTAGAGCCAAAATAAACTAATTAGTTCATTCAAATTAAATGTTATGAGTATTTAGAACTTTCTTTTTCTTTTTAGTTCACCCCAGAATGTATCTGTGAAGTTTCAGCTCAAAATACCCCACAGATCCTTTATTATACCATGATGTAAATGCCCATTTTTGAGTGGCATATTCACCATGATGGGGCGTTACCATCATGGTGACGACTAGAGCATGAGCTTATCTGCCTTCACATGCTATAGGAAATCTGATAATTCCCACTTCAGAAGTCGTGATTACGAGCTTGTTGCATTCAAGTGATTTGTGGTCAGAATGAACAGAAATCATGGAGGACACCAGATTTATTCTTGCCTATTAATTGGGAAAATCTTATTAAAAGCAACATTATTTGTGTAGCTAGTGTCACATGCACTGATAACCACATAAACATTTTGCTTTCTGCCGATTCTGTAATTTTGGTCAAATGCAGGTTATTTTAGCTGTGTATAAAACATATAATTCACTTCAAAAGATAACTCATATATATTTATATGGACTACATTAATGACAGGATAATAATAAATAATACCTGTCACTTCTCCCCGACACCATGTTTAAAGTTTATGGCATGCTCATCTCTGGAATTTGGGACTCTGACACAACATCAGAGGGCGTTCATGTGCAATTTTTACCTAGGAAACGATATTTACGATAATTCCAATAGCATGTGAAGGCAGCATTATTTGAGAACAGATATACAGTATATTGCCAAAAGTATCGGGACACCCCTCCAAACCCTTTCAATCACTTCTATGGCCAGAGGTGTGTAAAATCAAGCACTAGGCATGCAGACGCTTCTACAAACATTTGTGAAAGAATGGGTCGCTCTCAGGAGCTCAGTGAATTCAAGCGTGGTACCGTGATAGGTTGCCACCTGTGCAATAAGTCCATTTGTGAAATTTCCTCACTACTAAATATTCCACGCTCAACTGTTAGTGGTATTATGACAAAGTGGAAGCAATTGGGAACAACAGCAACATAGCCACGAAGTGGTAGGACACGTAAAATCACAGAGCGGGGTCAGCGCATGCTGAGGTGCACAGTGCGCAGAAATTGCCAACTTTCAGTAGAGTCAATAGCTACAGACCTCTAAACTTCATGTGGCCTTCAGATTAGCTCAAGAACAGTGTGTAGAGAGCTTCATGGAATGGCTTTCCATGGCTGAGCAGCTCATCCAAGCCTCACATCACCAAGTGCAATGCAAAGCGTCGGATGGTGTAAACAACATAAATGATAAATGGTGTAAAGCACGCCGCCACTGGACTCTAGAGCAGTGGAGACGTGTGCTGTGGAGTGACCAATCACGCTCCTCTGTCTGGCAATCCGATGGATGAGTCTGGGTTTGGCGGTTGCCAGGAGAACGGTACTTGCCTGACTGCATTGTGCCAAGTGTAAAGTTAGGTTCAGTGAAAGGAACTCTTAATGCTTCAGCATACCAAGACATTTTGGACAATTTTATGCTCCCAACTTTGTGGGAACAGTTTGAGGATGGCCCCTTAGGTCCATAAAAACATGGATGAGCGAGTTTGGTGTGGAGGAACTTGACTGGCCTGCACAGAGTCCTGACCTCAACCCGATAGAACACCTTTGGGATGAATTAGAGCGGAGACTGCGAGCCAGGCCTTCTCGTCCAACATCAGTGCCTGACCTCACAAATGCGCTTCTAGAAGAATGGTCAAACATTCCCATAAACACACTCCTAAACCTTGTGGAAAGCCTTCCCAGAAGAGTTGAAGCTGTTATAGCTGCAAAGGGTGGGCCAACTCCATATTAAACCCTACGGATTAAGAATGGGATGTCATTAAAGTTCATGTGCATGTAAAGGCAGGCGTCCCAAAACTTTTGGCAATATAGTGTGTTAAATGTTGTACATTGCTGTACTCATTTAGCAAGTGCTATGCTATGACATCAAAGTTACCAATTAGCAATATAGCATTTATTGAATTAGCAAGTTAAACATTTCAAGTTGAGGGCAATTAAAATGTATGAGTACAAAATAAAACTCTGCAAGTTCTGCTTAAATTTTGAATTTCTTAACTTAAAATATTTTATGTAACTGATTACCTCAATTATTTTTTGAGTTTTGCCAACTCATTCGGGTTTACAGTGCATGATAAAATATCAATAAAAGTAAAGTACAGCCTAAGAAGCATTTGCAAATCAATAAATATTTCTCTAGTGCACACACAAGTGTTTTAAAATTACTAAAAGACAATTTGTCTCAGATTTTGAGATTTTGTCTCAAATTCATTTGAAGAGAGTTCCAGTCCGAAGGGGCAGCATATTTAAAGGCAGTTTTACCTAATTTAGTTCTAGCAGGAGGTACATAGAGATTATATGATCATGAACGCAATAAATAGATACCAACTGCTTTTTATTAGATCAGACAACAGAGCTAAGGTAGTAAAAAAATAGCTTTGTATATCATTAAGTACCAATGCATTTTCCTTCGAACAGCAAGAGAAGACTAAGCAACCGTAATAAATCTTAAGGCACCATGATACACAGCATCCAGGGAGGCAAGAAGAGAGGGAGCATGCTGATATACTACATCCCCATAGTCAAGAGTTGGTAAGAAAGCCGCAGACACAAGCTTCTTCCTTGCATTAAATAAGACACATAAGATGTTTAGAGGTGTGATTTCAGCCATAGCAGGGAACAGATGAGCGTGAGAGAGCTCTCTGGATGTGTGCTCTCACATAAGGTCCAATTATACCCAAAGGTAATTATCCATAACATCTGTATTTCAAAACGAGCATTTAATCTTCTCCTGCTGTTAATGACATCCTCTGTGGCTGACGTTTGGCAGGAGTCCATTTCCACACACACCATCACCCGACGTGTATCGTGCACTTTACAAACAAGCTCTGAAACACTTTTCACTGTACACACTATAAACTACCAGCAACCAGTATGGACACTAAAATAGTCTATTTTTTGTGTATTTATGTTGTTTGTTTTATGCTGTTAATTTGATTCAGACACACTGTCTTTTACTACTGCGTTCTGTTCACACTGTCAGAAGATCGCAGACATTCAAGAATTGTTAACAGAATCATGAACATCTTTCAGTTCCAGTGTTTTATGAGACAAATTGCACTTTGTGAGGTTTGAACAAGCAAACCTTTAGCAAACAACCCTGAGTCTAAGCCACTATGCATTGCAACATGGGTCCAACATCACAACAGATGTGACGTAAGAATCTTGTTTATACTAATGCAGTTACTGTATAATAGAAGTCTATGAGGCAAGGCAATAAACATTAAAAGACAACAAGCTAGCAGTGTGAACAATGAGACTAGTGTAATGCTTATTCATGCAGCACTGTTTACACAGATTAAAGTCCTCATGAAATCAAGACTGACCCTATTTACTTTGTTAGCACATATTAAAGGTTTTAGGATGAACAATTAATCCGTGCAAGTTGATACACTGAAAAAAATATTTTTTTGCGGTAATCTTTAATCAAAGTCTGAAAAGTAACTTCCGGTCTGGAAATGGCATTCCTTCTCAGATGATGTCAGTTTGACGGCTTAGGTTTGAAAATGCGTAACCACTCCCCTCCAACCGTTAGTCTGCTATGAGCGCGAGATGGAGAGGAGGAGCGCTGAAGTAAAACCCTGCCCTCTATTCAATATCCGTTTCACTTGGAAATACATCACAGCACTGAAGAAAACTCACTTGCTACTTCTGGTTCACTGGGACTTTAAACTCCATCACCAAATCTTACATCAGTATTGCTGAACAACTAACCAGAATATCATCCTCTCACCACTAAAAAGAGCTTTACGGATACATTAAGGAAGATTTCATGTAAGTTCTTTAACAAAACAAAATTACTTCACACTTGCAGCTGTGATTCAGCTGTAGGTAATCACATCGTGCTGATATACAGCAATATCCCACAGCTACGAGTGTAATAATGCGTGTATACAACAGTTTGACGGCACAAGTGTGTAAATAAATAAGAAACAACAACAGAGTGTCTTTAAAAACCCTCTTTTGTGCGGAACTACTTCCTTCCGCCACAAATTCAAATCTCAAGTTGACAGTTTAACAGTTGAGCCATAGCCTTTGTTACTAATTCTAAAACGTCACTTTAGGACTAGCAACACTCTACGCACAACTTGGCAATAGAATCGCCATTGGATAGAACATCTTTTAGTTTAGTCGCCAGACTGATATACTTTATTATATTATATTATACTTTTATACTAATATATATATACACACACACTCACCTAAAGGATTATTAGGAACACCATACTAATACTGTGTTTGACCCCCTTTTGCCTTCAGAACTGCCTTAATTCTACGTGGCATTGATTCAACAAGGTGCTGAAAGCATTCTTTAGAAATGTTGGCCCATATTGATAGGATAGCATCTTGCAGTTGATGGAGATTTGTGGGATGCACATCCAGGGCACGAAGCTCCCGTTCCACCACATCCCAAAGATGCTCTATTGGGTTGAGATCTGGTGACTGTGGGGGCCATTTTATAATTTCCTCCTTGTGTTTTTAACTGTGAATTTGCACTGTCCATGGAGCGGACCTGTTTACATTTCACTGCCGGTTGTATATTCTGTATATAACTGTGTATGTGACAAATAAAACTCTTGAATCTTGAATATTGAATGTCTCAACAGAAATCGAGACTCATCAGACCAGGCAACATTTTTCCAGTCTTCAACTGTTAAATTTTGGTGAGCTCGTGCAAACTGTAGCCTCTTTTTCCTATTTGTAGTGGAGATGAGTGGTACCCGGTGGGGTCTTCTGCTGTTGTAGCCCAGCCGCCTCAAGGTTGTGCGTGTTGTGGCTTCACAAATGCTTTGCTGCATACCTCAGTTGTAACGAGTGGTTATTTCAGTCAAAGTTGCTCTTCTATCAGCTTGAATCAGTCGGCCCATTCTCCTCTGACCTCTAGCATCAACAAGGCATTTTTGCCCACAGGACTGCCGCATACTGGATGTTTTTCCCTTTTCACACCATTCTTTGTAAACCCTAGAAATGGTTGTGCGTGAAAATCCCAGTAACTGAGCAGATTGTGAAATACTCAGACCGGCCCGTCTGGCACCAACAACCATGCCACGCTCAAAATTGCTTAAATCACCTTTCTTTCCCATTCTGACATTCAGTTTGGAGTTCAGGAGATTGTCTTGACCAGGACCACACCCCTAAATGCATTGAAGCAACTGCCATGTGATTGGTTCATTAGATAATTGCATTAATGAGAAATTGAACAGGTGTTCCTAATAATCCTTTAGGTGAGTGTGTATATATATATATATATATACAACACACTAAGGATTGGTGGGCTGCTGGGTTCATGAATATTAATCACGTTGACAGCATTCGCTCAAACTGATTTGTTGAAATCAAAACAAGATGAGCGCCAGCCAATGAGATTGCCGTTTGCGCATTAGTCCCGCCCACTACCGGAAAAAAACAGCATATCTTCTGCTTGTTCTTAAAAACTGAATAAGGTATTTTGACAGGAAAATACAACAAAGAATCTGGTTAACGTAGCGTGTCGATTTTGCGTGGTATGTAAGATTCTCGTGCTGTGTGTGTATGTACGTGTGTGAGAAAAACGCTCAGCAAAGCGACGGCGAGGTGTGTGCCTTCACATTAACGTTAGAGTTTACGGTACGTCAAATGAGCTGATTTGAAATCGTATAAAGTTAGATCGCTTGACCAGAGCGAAACTCTCCAGTGCTCAGTCTGAGTGTTCAGCGAGTGAAAATATATCTATGCTAAACTTATTCTTCTTATCCTCTAACACACACCGGCAAGTAAAATCGAAGCATTTATTAGCCAATGGCTAATGATAGACATTATTTAGTTGCCCAGAGTGAAATATACTCGCATATGCGAGTGACTTACTCGCATTGTAGAGGGTTGACTAGCAATGAAGGAACGTTGAGCCGCTTCACTGAAGCTCATTGTACTATGTAGAGTTGAGTATTATGAGAGAGAGAGAGAGAGAGAGAGAGAGAGCGAGGAGAGAGAGAGAGAGAGAGAGAGAGAGAGAGAGAGAGAGAGAGAGAGAGAGAGAGAGAGAGAGAGAGAGAGAGAGAGAGAGAGAGAGAGAGACAGAGAGAGAGAGAGAGAGAGAGAGAGAGACAGACAGAGAGAGAGAGACAGACAGAGAGAGAGAGAGAGAGAGAGAGAGAGAGAGAGAGAGAGAGAGAGAGAGAGACAGAGAGAGAGAGAGAGAGAGAGAGAGAGAGACAGAGAGACAGACAGGGAGAGAGAGAGAGAGAGAGAGAGAGAGAGAGAGAGAGAGAGAGAGAGAGAGAGAGAGAGAGAGAGAGAGAGAGAGAGACAGAGAGAGAGAGAGAGAGAGAGAGAGAGAGAGAGAGAGAGACAGAGAGAGAGAGAGAGAGAGAGAGATCGACTAAGAGAGTGTTACCTGCATCTAGCTGATATTCTTCTGGTCAATCTTATATTCATAAATACAGAATCAGTTTGAATGTCCACTTGGGCTGAGTGATATTGAAAAAAAAAATTATATCTCGATATTGTCAAATTTTTTACGATATTTTATATATATCTCAATATGTTTGCAATTGCTTTTAAATAATAAAAAAAAAAAAAAAAACATGATTTTTTCTTTTGCCCCTATTAAAAACAACAAAAACTATTTAGCTAGAACTGAATTAAATACAAAATCTTTACTTTTAGTGAACGGGATGACCAAAATCTTATTTACAGTTTTTTTACGATTGTTTATACACTAAAATAAAAATTTCCACACAATTAGCAAAATTCTACACCAATGAGCAAAACACCTCCACAGATTTGCACAATTACACACAATGTCTGCTTCACCCTTTTTGCAAAACATTACACAGTGATTTGTAAAACTGCACACATTTTCACACCTTAGACACAGATAAGGATTGTGAGGGTACTTCCTTGTCATTACAAAGCCTCGGATTGCCAATGACCACACTAATGAACGAAATGGATAATCACATCCACCAGGTGTGGAAGCACGCATGTGCTAATTTGAAAACAGCATTCATGTGTGCTATAACAGGCAGCAGGTGAGTTCACCTGTCTTCAACAAAAATGGAAGGAGCTAGAAGAAGAAAAAGAAGAAGAATGAGAATGAGAGGGGGATCTCAAAGAGGAGATGAAGGAGGTAGAGGAAGAGGAGAAGGAGGTAGAGGAGGAGGCCCAGGTAGAGGAAGAGGAGAAGAAGGAGATAGAGGAAGAGGCCTAGGTGAGGGAGAGGAGAAGAAGGAGATCGAGGAAGAGGCCTAGGTAGAGGAAGAGGAGAAGAAGGAGATCGAGGAAGAGGCCTAGGTAGAGGAAGAGGAGAAGAAGGAGATCGAGGAAGAGGCCTAGGTAGAGGAAGAGGAGAAGAAGGAGATCGAGGAAGAGACCTAGATAGAGGAAGAGGAGAAGAAGGAGATCGAGGAAGAGGCCCAGGTCGAGGAAGAGGAGAAGAAGGAGATAGAGGAAGAGGCCTAGGTAGAGGAAGAGGAGAAGAAGGAAGTAGAAGAAGAGGCCTAGGTAGAGGAAGAGGAGAAGAAGGAGGTAGAGGAAGAGGCCTAGGTAGAGGAAGAGGAGAAGAAGGACTTGAAGAGTTGATAGAACCTGAACAAAGAAGATGAGGACCAAATTTGACTCAAGAAATCCGTGCAGCTTATTGAACATGTTATCAACCATGGACTGACACTGATGGAAGCTGGACAAAGAGTTCAACCAAATCTCAACAGAAATACTGTTGCGTCAGTAATTCGGACATTTCATCAAGAAAACAGGTAAGCTAACAACACAGTACATTGAAACTGAAGCTTGCTGTACTTATCATCAATATTATTTACTGTGATATTTGACAGTAGGCTGCGGATTGAGAGTCGAGGACACCAAGGTGAAAGGGGCCCTATGTTTACTCGTGCACAAGAGGCCGTCACTGTGAACATGGTTTTGACCAATAATCGTATCAGGCTGCAAGAAATCCAAGCCAATATCATCAGTGATGACCAGTTATTTTCAGTAACATCCAACGAGTCTCTCTGTCAACATTAGGTCAAATCCTCAAAAAAAATCAAATATACATGAAGCAACTGTATCGGGTACCATTTGACAGAAATTCAGAGAGAGTGAAACATCTGCGCAATGAGTATGTGGAGGTATGTATTATTCATCTTACTATTGTGTGGTTTTGTGCACTGCTCATAATGTTCTAGCACAAAAAAAATACTGTGCAATAGATATTGAATAGCATCCTATTGTCTTTTACGGTGTTTCAGAGAGTCTTGCAAATGGATGCTGCAGAAATTCAACATGAATTTATGTATGTGGATGAGGATGGATTTAACCTTGCGAAAACAAGAGGGTGAAATGTAATTGGACACAGGGCAATCACCAATGTGCCAGGGCAGCGAAGGGGTAACATCACCCTTTGCGCTGCTATCACACAAAATTGGGTCCTCCACCACCATGCAAATCTGGGACCCTATAATGCAAATCTAATACTTGCATTTCTTGACAGATTGCACGAGATTGTCACAGCATTAAACCAAGTGGACCAGATGCGGTACATTGTTGTTTGGGACAATGTCTCATTCCATCGAGCTGCTCTGGTCCACAATTGGTCTTCTACCTTCCCCCATACTCCCCCTTCCTGAATCCAATAGAAGAGGGTTTTTTTCAGCATGGCGGTGGAAGGTATACGATCTGAGGCCCTATGACCGTTTGCCCCTCATTCAGGCCATGGAGCGGGGCTGCGATCATATCAAAGCAGCTTCCGTGCAGGGGTGGATTCGTCACACGAGGCGATTCTTCCAACGGTGCCTTGCCAATGAAGACATATCCTGTGATGTGGATGAAATCTCATGGCCTGATCCAGCCAGACGGAGAGATGATGAATAAGTAAGTATTCTTGTTGCTTTTACAGTAGTTTTTCTTCAGAGTCAAAGTGTATGTACTTCATGCAGTCATTTTTAGTTGTCTACAGATTTTGTTTCATTGATTTCATTGTTGGTTGATTACTGTAACTGATTATGGTAAGAAATACTGTAAGTATTGAAATAAATACTTGAAATATTCAGTTTGCAGCATCAGTGTTGTGCAGTGCTTGGTAAGTTTATAGTAGGGCTATTTGTGTACATTCTCCCTATATCTCAAACTAATCATGAAGAATTTGTTTTTTCTTCCCCTCTAATTATCCCTTGTATAACAATGTCTGGCCAAAAATCTAGCACATGCTATTTCCTAAAATTAGTTTTTTTTTACAAATGTGTTTATCACAGCAGTGTGAAACTGGCTGCAATAGTGTCTGATCATTGAGGACTGTGTTGGTTAAATGAAAACTAAGAGCATTTTCACATGTGAATGTTTTGACTGAAGTGCGTCATTTTGCAAACAATCTAGGAATTATGCAAATTGAGTGTGGTGTTTGGATTCAGAAAGAACTGTTGTATAAACACCTTTATTATATGTCAATACCTCATATACCTCATGCTTTACTGTGTCATTAGAGGGTAAAAGAAACCCAGCTATATTTAGTTAAAACAAATGTCACATGTAAGCATCTCAGCTATGTGAACACAAGGTAGATCTGACCTCTCATAGTGGACAAGAAAAACACTGGTCTCACTTGAATGGGATTCAGGACAAGTGCGCTGCCACAACGCCCCTCCTCTATTAACAGTCTGGCAAGCACTGTCCGCAGTACCTGAAGGATTAATTAGCAATTATGCATGTGCTATTGAACATCTCCGGCTTCCTCTCTCGAGGCAAGATACATACTGCTGGCTTTGGCATTCATCACAGACCACACTCTCCAAATAATAGTGAATTCTTAATTTTTGCCCTAGTTTCCCAACTGTTTTTGTTCAAAAATTGCATGCACTCTCAACCCTACCCCATCCCCCACCTGCAATATGCCATGCTGACTTTAAGTGCTTGTACTTTCACAAAAATCATATTGCTACTATTTATTAAGGCAGCCAGAAAATTGCTATAGGGATTCAGGAGTCAGGAGGAGAAGAAAAAAAATATCTGTGCCCTCTTCAAGAGAGCATCTTCTGGCATGTTATGTTCCGTGCCAGAGAAGGAGCTCTTTGTCTGGCCTATAATCTCTCTTGCCCCCCTCCCGTGCTCTTAAAACAGTACTACAAAACAGGAGAGGGAAGAAAACAAAACCTGAATTATCTTGCAGCTTGTTCAGCTGGAAGACAAATTATTTCCTCTTGGTTAAACACTTTCTAAGGAATAAGACAGCAGCGCGGTAATGCCTGACTAAATGTAGAACGCTATCTAAGACATGAGAGAGCAGAGTAGATGAATATTAACTAAAAAAATAAATAAAAAAATAAATTGACACAATCCAGTAAAGTGTTCCTTAACCATTTATAGTGGTTACCTCTCTTCTTGTCTTCAAGCAGATGATTCAATGTAATGACTTCCTTTAGACTCTGTTTCTATGGGAACTATAAGTGATTGTCAGAGTGCATAAATAATATCTTTTTGAAATCCACTGTGTTTTAAAATGTGGAGAAGAGTGCATATGAAATGTTGCGTGTCAAGCATCGTAGACCAAGGTGAGTATGACGATTCCCAATTCCTGGAAGACTTTATCTCGAGTCAAGAGGAAGTACACAAGGTTGATCAGCTGGATATTAGAGCTCATTGGCAGAAGGGAAGGAGGCTACAGATGTTCACAGATACTAAAGCCTCAGTGCACCAGGCCATGGCTGAATGACTCTTCAAGCATGAAAGCCTTGCAGAGCGAAAACGATCTGATAGTTTCCCACCAGCATCAATGCTGAGAAAACACATGTGATGCGAATTACATTCAGTTTAGTTTGTCTTGGTCTCATTTTCAATGACTTTTAGCACTCATCTCTGTTTCCTGTGTTCCCATTTGTCCTTAGTTACTATGGTTATTCATCATTTGATTATTGTTATATGTATTTGAGTTCCTCAATTCCTTATTCATTGTCCGATGTTGTCGTGCCTTTGTGGATTACCTGAGTTTACTTTATGTGATAAATACAACATCATTTGATTATTTAATATTCTTCATCATCATTGGGCTATTTTATCTGACAGTACACACAGAAACCTGACCTATAAAAAAGCATAACTTATTGTGCATCCATTGGTGCATCCATCAAAAAACAACTAAACACTGAATTTACTATTGAAAAAGGGCCTTTTTAATTTTAAATATAGTATTTGCAGCATTCATGTATCTATTGGCTAATGTGTCCCTTTTCTTTTCTTTTTTTTAGCAATTAGATACTGAAAGCCAAGGTGATGAAAATGTTGACTGTCAACATCAGTTTGTTTCAATAAAAATTGTATGAGCTCATTCATTTTATATGAATTTTATACTTTTTGCAGCCCTGGTCCCAAATTTCTAAGTGTAGTTTAAAATCCTAACATGTGCAATTTTGGTATTTTCTAACAATAAATAATAAAAAAACAAAACAAACAAACACAAACTAAACATCCCAGTTAAATAGATAAAATAAAAGTTATTTATAAACTTACAGGTGCTGGTCATATAATTAGAATATCATCAAAAAGTTGATTTATTTCACTAATTCCATTCAAAAAGTGAAACTTGTATATTATATTCATTCATTACACACAGACTGATATATTTCAAATGTGTATTTCTTTTAATTTTGATGATTAGAACTGACAACTAAGGAAAATCCCAAATTCAGTGTCTCAGAAAATGAGAATATTGTGAAAAGGTTGAATATTGAAGACACCTGGTGCCACACTCTAATCAGCTGATGAACTCAAAATGCTCTCTCAGTCTAGTTCTGTAGGCTACACAATCATGGGGAAGACCGCTGACCTGACCGTTGTCCAAAAGACGACCATTGACACCTTGCACAAGAAGGGCAAGACACAAAAGGTCCTTGCAAAAGAGGCTGGCTGTTCACAGAGCTCTGTGTCCAAGCACATTAATAGAGAGGCCAAGGGAAGGAAAAGATGTGGTAGAAAAAAAGTGTACAAGCAATAGGGATAACCGCACCCTGGAGAGGATTGTGAAACAAAACCCATTCAAAAATGTGGGGGAGATTCACAAAGAGTGGACTGCAGCTGGAGTCAGTGCTTCAAGAACCACTACACACGGACGTATGCAAGACATGGGTTTCAGCTGTCGCATTCCTTGAGTCAAGCCACTCTTGAACAACAGACGGCGTCAGAAGCGTCTCGCCTGGGCTAAAGACAGAAAGGACTGGACTGCTGCTGAGTGCTCCAAAGTTATGTTCTCTGATGAAAGTCAATCAGGGTCCCAGAGTCTGGAGGAAGAGAGGAGAGGCACACAATCCACATTGCTTGAGGTCCAGTGTAACGTTTCCACAGTCAGTGATGGTTTGGGGTGCCATGTCATCTGCTGGTGTTGGTCCACTGTGTTTTCTGAGGTCCAAGGTCAACGCAGCCGTATACCAGGAAGTTTTAGAGCACTTCATGCTTCCTGCTGCTGACCAACTTTATGGAAATGCAGATTTCATCTTCCAACAGGACTTGGCACCTGCACACAGTGCCAAAGCAACCAGTACCTGGTTTAAGGACCATGGTATCCCTGTTCTCAATTGGCCAGCAAACTCTCCTGACCTTAACCCCATAGAAAATCTATGGGGGTACTGTGAAGAGGAAGATGCGATATGCCAGACCCAACAATGCAGAAGAGCGACCTGGGCTCTCGTAACACCTGAGCAGTGCCACAGACTGATGGACTCCATGCCACGCCGCATTGCTGCAGTAATTCAGACAAAAGGAGCCCCAGCTAAGTGTTGAGTGCTGTACATGCTCATATTTTTCATGTTCATACTTTTCAGTTGGCCAAGATTTCTAAAAATCCTTTCTTTGTATTGGTCTTAAGTAATATTCTAATTTTCTGAGATCCTGAATTTGGGATTTTCCTTAGTTATCAGTTATAATCATCAAAATTAAAAGAAATAAACATTTGAAATATTTCAGTCTGTGTGTAATGCATGAATATAATATACAAGTTTCACTTTTTGAATGGAATTAGTGAAATAAATCAACTTTTTGATGATATTCTAATTATATGACCAGCACCTGTATATATCCCATAAAAACTGCTATATAGATATTTACATTTATGCATTTGGCAGACGCTTTTATCCAAAGTGACTTACATTGCATTCAAGGTACACATTTTTACATTTTGTCAGTTCTTGCATTCCTTGGGAATCGAACCCATGACCTTAGTGTTGCTAGCACCATGCTCTTATTGTTTGAGCTACAGGAAAGTCTAGAGATTGATGGATAGAAGAAAGAGATAGATAAAAGGTTTGGCATTAACTTTTTAAAAAAGCCACTCAGCATTTTCACTGGCCACAATTTTGCTGTTTGGAAATGCCATTTTATATGATTAACGTTGACTTTGGCATGCTAAATAAATTACTTGCTTTTTAGTCATTTTACTTGATTTAGAAGTAAAAGGCTGTCTTTCAAGTTTGATCCTTTTAGATCTCAGTGCCGCCTTTGACACTGTAGATCATTCGGTTTTAATTACTCGTCTAGAAACT